>JARQOC010000005.1:180860716-181125716 GCA_033576535.1 Allobates femoralis
CTAACATCCTCTAGTCACCGTCTTTTGTTCTGTAATTAAGGCATTACTGTCGCACCACAGAAGGTTGTTGTTTTTCATTGAGTTTAGCCATTTAGCTTCTAGTGAGTTCTATTCAGTTTGGACTAAGGTCATTTGACCCTCTATTGAGACTTCAGGGGGGAGCTCGACATTTCTGGGACTTCTAGTGTTAATGAGCACTGATCAACAAGTCACTAAACGGCTGCAGTTGGCCTGTCTAAACGGGCCCTTAGTGTTATCATCTAGGTGGAACACATTCCCGAAAATGAACCATTTCTTTTCATTGTATGTATGTATGGCTTTGTAAAGCAAAAAGGAAGTGATAATTATTCTAAACAATTGTCTTAACCTTTATAAAGACAAGATAAAAGTGGATGAAGACCAAAATTGTGTAGATAATATACTTAAAATAAATTAAAATCTATTTAGCTTTCTTTATTTTGCCTGTATCCAATGAAACATCTCATGGTACTTTTTTTTTATAATATATTACTATTCATGGGTAATGCCATTATTGTGTTAATTATAAGGAAATGCAAATATAGCCACCCAGTTTAAGGTTATTCTTCTTAAAGTAATGTACTTAGTAAAGATCTTGTCTGTGGGGATTTTCAAGATAATGGCCTTGTTTCAAGCTAGAATTTTCCTGTGCATTAGTCCAGTGTGATTAAGAGTATAATGAGGCAACGTTTGGCTGGTGAACACATTATCCCCGGAGGATTATTACAGCACCAGTGTCTTACTGCAGTCTTTTTAACTATGCAATATGCTCGCCACAACTATACAAGGTGAAAAGTACGCGCAGAATGAAGCCTTGTTTTCTGTGTATAAGCAGTCATTTACTGATGTTTTCAAGTAATAATAACTTGAACTTAAAGATTACCATCACGATAAATAATATATTTACATGTTTCGATCAATCCTGATGACAAAATAGATATTCGAAACGTGGCATTAACTGAAGATATGTTGTGATAAAACATACTATTAAATTGTATTTAAAGGTTATAAAACCATTGCAGCATTGGTCTAAAGAAATGAAAGGAAACATTTTCTTCATGAGGTCATATTCTTGCTAACCCATATGACCATTAACATTTGTATCGTGCAAGGATAATCTTATTTTGTATATATGTTATGTAACATCTAATAATTGGAAATGGGATTATCTTGCATGGGAACAAAGAATCAAGCATGATTAAATGTAATACAAATGCTAAACAGCCAACGATGACTTTACACAGGGGTGTACATAGATATTATAGATCGCTAAAGAAAAAATTCCAATTGGGCCCTATTCCCCTAAGAAAAAAAAATAATGCATACCCCATAGTTCTCCATATGAACAGTCATCCATATATGATAATGTACCTACATAATCCTCGCTATTATATTGTACCCAATAGTTCTCCAAATAGTATAATGCACCCCATAATTATCCAAATATCATAATATATCATTCATAGCCCTCAATATATTAAAATACACCCCCATAGTCATCCATATATCAAAATGCACTCAATAGTCCTCCATGTATTAAAATGTACCTCCCAGAGTCCTCCATTTATAATTCACCCCCATAGCCCTTCATATATTATAATGCACCCCTGTAATCCCCCATTTAATATAATGCACCTGATAGTTTTCCATACAGTATAATGCACCCCAAAGTCCTACAATTATAATACACCATCCTTAGTCATCCACAAAATATAATGCATCCCCATATCCTACAGGTATTATAAAGCACTCTATAGTCCTCCATATATTATAATGAACACCATAGTTCTCCATACATTATGATGCACCATTTATATCCCTTCATATATTATAATGCACCCACTTTCAACCTTCTTTCATCATTGATTTCAACTGTGTGTTGAGGGGGAGCTTGATGTAGGAGCTGTAGCTGGGACCCCTAACTCACGGGCCCCAAAGTAACCACATTGTCTGCCACCATTGGCGGTTCACCACTGCCTTTATATGTTAGTCAACTCATTTTTCAGAAACAGCTGAATTAGCTGTCTTTTATCTAGTATACACAGCAAGTTTAACTATATAGATATTTTTTGCAGTTGATTTGTGCTGTTAATGAATAGTGATGAGCAAACCTGAACTGTAAAGTTTGGTGCCTGTACCAAACAGCTAGTGTTCAGGCACGGACACCGAACATGAACTTCCCTGAGAGGTCCATGGTACTGTTCAGGTTTGGGTTTGGCTGGAAGAGCTGTAAAAGAAAGCAAAATGATGATTAAGGCAGGAGTATTATACTTACCAATCTCTTGCTGCTGTCACACTTGCTTCCTTCCGAGTCCCCGCTCAATAAGCTCTTGTTTAGCCACTGCACTAGCTCCAACAACCAATAACACTCTTTGTGACAGTGTCAGTGATTGGCTGTTGTGCCCCCACCGATTGTTCCATCACCGATGCGAATGTCTGTGATTACTTACTTTATATATTAGTGGATTGGTAACAAGCCTGTCATCATAGGTATATAAAGATAACTAAATAATGAAAAAAAAATTACATAGGAGACCCCCATATTTTTGATTCTCAGCGCAGTTAAAGCAGCCAGCTATGGGTTGCCACCCCCAGGTTTTACCTTGGTTCTTGGTTAGCAATCAAAAATACAGGGGAGTCCATTATTATTTTTTTAAAATATTTATTCTAGTAATACTGAAAATGTGTGGGCTCTGCCCTATTTTTGATTGCTAGCAAAGAGGATGCAAGGCAGCTGAGAGCTGGTATTCCCAGCGTGGTGAGGCCCATAGTTATTGCATTCACCAGGCTACAAAATATCAGCTCGCACCATTCATTAGAAGCGCCAATTCTTGGGGCTTTACCTGGCTCTACCCTATACCCTGGTGTGGTGGCAATCTGGGTGATAGAAAAGTTTAATGACAGCTGAGTATTGACAGCTGTCATTAAGCCCTAGATTTGTAATGTTCAGGCTTCTATGGACCCACACATTACCAATCCCGTCAGTAAATAGTTAAAAGTCACAGATACAAATAAAAATTCTTTATTTGAAATAAAACACAGAAAAAGATCCTATATTTTAAATAAAACACAGGCAACCCTCTTTTACCCATTTATTAACCTCAAACATACCCTCTGATGGTAATCCAGAGCACGTAGTCTAGCACAGCAGCTCAGCTCTGCTACATTGCGGAGAGAGGAGACATTAGTGTTATAGAGAGTGGGAATTTGTAATTGGCTGTTGAAATCAGAGTGCAGTGAATAAATATGAGCTTAATGAGTGGATTCGGAAGCAAATGTGACCACAGCTGGACAAAGTAAGAATGCATTAATCCACATTTTGCCTTCTTTTACAGCTCCTCAGCCGTTACTGTCACCATTTTGTAACTGTAAAGTTTGGGTCCCCAAAGTCTTATATTGGGTTCGGGGTTCAGAATCAAGTTCGGGTCAAGTCCGGTTCCGGACCTGGACTTTAAAAAACAGTCCATCCGGATCCGTTGAGCCCGACCATTTGCTAATTCACCCATCTCTC
Organism: Allobates femoralis; assembly: GCA_033576535.1. Taxonomy (NCBI): domain Eukaryota; kingdom Metazoa; phylum Chordata; class Amphibia; order Anura; family Aromobatidae; genus Allobates; species Allobates femoralis. The sequence continues at coordinate 180,864,246 of JARQOC010000005.1, forward strand.
ATACTATAATGAGACTTCTGATATTTAGATACAGTTTCACAATAAACTGAGATTGCGCAGAAACTGTGCAGCTTATGTTGCAGAGACTGCTGGAACTCTCACCCTTGGTATTGTAAATTTCATTGTGATAAGCACAGCGTACATTGACATACTATAGGCGACCAATTTGCAGTTGTTTAATTTCCTCTGCAGATTCTCTCCACAATTGTGTGAATGAGATATCTGAAAATCTCCGGCACAATGCTGCCTCTGTAATATGTAGTCCATTTTTGTTATGTGACATACCTTAGAACTTATAGAATTGATCAACTGCCTTTGAAATTGGCATGGTACACACACATAAATAATTCATTATATCTCATGCAACCTGTTTCTCTTTTTAGTGTAGCGAAATGAAATCAACAATATAAAAAAAATTTCTTACTGGGAATTTTGATTTTCCCCCAAAAGTCATTTAGTACAATTTGTGAAATAATAATAAAAAAAAAAGATAAATTAAAAATTCCTGTTTCTCTGCCATCTATATATAAAAAACTATATGTTTCCAATTTGCAAAAATAAATATTACTGTAAGAGGAACATTTTTTTAATGCATTTTAGTATTCCCTTGTGGATTAAAAAATCATGACAAACAGCCATGCTTTTACTTTTTTTATTTACATTTTCTCTAAATATCAGCAGGACATAATTAATCCCCACATATCATGATAAAGAAAGGCAATAATTATTTAAGCAGCATAATCAGAATCTGGCTGTAACAGAAACAATTTGAGATAAGCTTAAAGAGGACCTGTCAACCCCCTGCTGCATGGCAATTTAAATGCAGCACTGAATGCAGCATGTCTGCTGCATTCAGGGATGGGGTTCCCTATGTGTCTCGGTGCTGTGTACCCAAGATATAGCCTTAGGAAAACGCACTGTTAGAAGCTGTTAAGTCTCTGGACTTAGCTCTATTCACGGGGGCCATTCCCTCCCCCTGCCTCTCTGTGCCACCTCCTGCTGTGCTAGCTCTGCCCTCCTCCTCTCCTGTGCTCTGTCACTCATCCTGCCTCACACAGCTTGTTTACAGTGCATGCAAATCACTTGTCTTGACATCAGTGCCAGATTCCTGCCCTGCTACCTGAACAAAGCATAAATAGGGCGGGAATCTGGCACTAACGTCAGTACATATGATTTGCATGCACTGTGAACAAGCTGTGTGAGGCAGGATGAGTGACAGAGAGCAGGAGAGGAGGAGGGCAGAGCTCGAACAGTAGGAGGCAGCACAGAGAGGCAGGGGGCGGGAATGGCCCCTTTGAATAGAGCTAACTCCAGCCATAGGGACTGCTGTCATGGCTTCTAACAGTGAATTTTCCTAAGGCTATATCTTGGGGTACTCAGCACACTACAGCAGGAACCCCTTCCCTGAATGCAGCATGTCTACTGCATTCAGTGCTGCATTTAGATTGCCATGCAGCAGGGGGGTGACAGGTCCTCTTTAACTCCTTTGTGACTGAGCCGATTTTGACATTAATGATCAGACCAAATTTTAGAAATCTGACCAATGTCACTTTATGAGGCTATAACTCTGGAACTCTTCAATGGATCCCTGTCATTAGGAGACTGTTTTCATGACATATTGTACTTCATGTAAGTGGTAATTTTAGAATGATATTCTTTGCGTTCATTTGTGGAAACAATCTGAAATTTTATGACATTTTTTCAATTTTCAAACTTTGAATTTTTATGCCCTTAAGCCAGAGACACCATTCAAAAGTGGAAGAATTCCTGCGAGCAGAAATTTGGTTTGACCACTGTTGTCACTGTATTTTTATACCCAGTGCAGATAAAGCTGATAGCTGGTGTGCTTTATCTTGGCTGGGTAGCAAAATACATGGGACCCCCATACCATTTTTTTAAAACATTATTTAAATAAATAATTTTTAAAAATAGTAAGGGGCCCCCCAATTTTGATACCCGGTCAAGATAAAGCACATAGCAGGGAGCTGAAACTATAAACCGTTGGCTTTATCTGTGCTGGGTATAAAAATATGGGTGATCCCACGCCATTTTTTGCAACTATTTATTTATTTTTACACTAGTGTGAAAGCAAATAATCACAGATGATGTCCAAATCCTAGCTCATTACCTGGCAAATCCTGAGTGCCTTGGTGTAGTGGCAATCGAGGTAATATAAGGGGTTAATGACAGCTGTGATTTGTCAAAAACCACTGCTGCCATTCAGCCCTAACTTAGTAATGGGTAGGGGACTATGAAATCCTCTATTAAATATCCTGTAAGTCAAAAGAAATAGACTCAAAACAGAAAAAAAATTCTTAAGTTGAAATAAAAAACACCCCCCTCTTTTACTCCTTTATTAACCCCAAACACACCCATGCAGGTCTGAAGTAGTCCACCATAAGACGTTCCACAAAGAATCCGGCTCTGCTAGATCCAGAAGCTGCAGTGATGGAAAATGTGGCCACTTCTGGGATGCACTGACAACTATGGGGGAGCCCTTGGATATAAGAAGTGGTGACATCACTGAGTTCACTGGCTTCCCTGCTGCCGTCAGTGATCTCCATAGAACCAGCTGCATGATTGACAGATTGTGCTCAATAGACACCTAAAATGATCTTACAGCATCGGAACAAAGACCAGAAGTAGTCCAAAGTGATCCTATATGCTTAGTGATAATAAATTATTCTATCAGGGATTTTGTCTGAATTATGGTTTCTGGGATTTACATAGAAACTCCAACTTAAATGGTCAGCGGAGAGTGCTGGATGAATGTGAACAAATTTTTTTCCAGATTTTTGATAGGTAGAATAAGAAAATAGACAGCAGGGTAAGAATAGTTATTTCATTTTTGTGTGGTTTATTGTCAGGTGTTAGTGATAACTTTAATTTTCAGGTGGGAGGAATTACAGTGACACCAGATTTATGTTTTGTTTTTATGCTTTGCTGCTATCACACTGTAAAGTTTCTTGCTTTATAATAAATAGTTTTGCGTCGCCATATTCTGAGAGCTGTAACATTTTTATTTTTTGGCGAACAAAGCTATACGAGGGCTTGTTTTTTGCTCAAAAAGTTGAAGGTTTTTCTGGTACAATTTTGGAGACCATAACATTTTTATATAGCTTTTTATACTGTATTGTAAAGCGCTGCAGAATATATTTGCGCTATATATATAAAGATATATTATTTATTATTATTCTGAGTTTTCAGAAATGGATGGACATGGATTTGATAATTTGCCAGTGTGAAAGCAGCCAAATACTGAGATTATACAGTTCTAATACCATCATCCCAACTGAAAACTGATTTTTAGTGACAGGTCAATATGTTTACAGTATATTGTTAAATTTGTTAGGTTATCACATGTGTATGTAAGTAATACGGCCGCAAGAAGTTTGCCCAGTAAATTCCTATGTTTTTCTGATGTTTTCACAAAATTGTAGTTATCAGAAAAAGTTGTGTAATGTTTTACAAATTTATTGGTCATACAGTTGTGGCCAAAAGTATTGACACCCCTGCAATTCTGTCAGATAATACTCAGTTTCTTCCTGAAAATGATTGCAATCACAAAATCTTTGGTATTATTATCTTCATTTAATTTGTCTTCAATGAAAAAACACAAAAGAGAATGAAGCAAAAAGCAAAATATTGATCATTTCACACAAAACTGCAAAAATGGGCCAGACAAAAGTATTGGCACCCTCAGCCTAATACTTGGTTGCACAACCTTTAGCTAAAATAACTGCGATTAACCGCTTACGGTAACCATCAATGAGTTTCTTACAATGCTCTGCTGGAATTTTAGACCATTCTTCTTTGGCAAACTGCTCCAGGTCCCTGATATTTGAAGGGTGCCTTCTCCAAACTGCCATTTTTAGATATCTCCACAGGTGTTCTAAGGGATTCAGGTCTGGACTCATTGTTGGCCACCTTAGTAGTCTCCAGTGCTTTCTCTCGAACCATTTTCTAGTGCTTTTTGAAGTGTGTTATGGGTCATTGTCCTGCTGGAAGACCCATGACCTCTGAGGGAAACCCAGCTTTCTCACACTGGGCCTTACAATATGCTGCAAAATGTGTTGGCAGTCTTCAGACTTCATAATGCCATGCACTTGGTCAAGAATTCCAGTGCCAGAGGCTGCAAAGCAACCCCAACACATCAGGGAACCTCCGCCATGTTTGACTGTAGGGACCGTGTTCTTGTCTTTGAATGTCTCTTTTTTTCTCCTGTAAACTCTATGTTGATGCCTTTGCCCAAAAAGCTCTACTTTTGTCTCATCTGACCGGAGAACATTGTTCCAAAACGTTTTAGGCTTTCTCAGGTAGGTTTTGGCAAACTCCAGTCTGGCTTTTTTATGTCTCAGGGTAAGAAGTGGGGTCTTCCTGGGTCTCCTACCATACAGTCCCTTTTCATTCAGACACTGACGGATAGTACGGGTTATCACTGTTGTACCCTCGGACTGCAGGGCAGCTTGCACTTGTTTGGATGTTAGTCGAAGTTCTTTATCCACCATCCGCACAATCTTGCGTTGAAATCTCTTGTCAATTTTTCTTTTCTGTCCACTTCTAGGGAGGTTAGCCACAGTGCCATGGGCTTTAAACTTTTTGATGACACTGTGCACGGTAGGCACAGGAACATTCAGGTCTTTGGAGATGGACTTGTAGCCTTGAGATTGCTCATGCTTCCTTACAATTTAGTTTCTCAAGTCCTCAGACAGTTCTTTGGTCTTCTTTCTTTTCCCCATGCTCAATGTGGTACACACAAGGACTCAGGACAGAGGTTGAGTCAACTTTAATCCATGTCAACTGGCTGCAAGTGTGATTTAGTTATTGCCAACACCTGTTAGGTGCCACAGGTAAGTTACAGGTACTGTTAATTATACAAATTAGAGAAGCATCACATGATTTTTCTAACAGTGCCAATACTTTTGTCCACCCCGTTTCTTATGTTTGGTGTGTAATTATATCCAATTTGGCTTTAGGACAATTCTTTTTGTGTTTTTTGATTGAAGACAAATTACATGAAGATAATAATACCAAAAAATTTGCAATCATTTTCAGGAAGAAACTGAGTATTATCTGACAGAATTGCAGGGGTGTCAATACTTTTCGCCACAACAGTACATAGCATCATTCTTCTATTTAAAGTAACAATTCCAGAAAAATGGGAGAAAGTTTCCTCTAGCATTCTCCGCAGCATTAACCCTGTGCATCCATTCATTCCTGCTGTTATATTGCATAAAAAAAAGGCAACACATGAATAAGAAAATTCTCGCAAGAACATTACATAAGGTTGTTTTCAGATCTGTGTTTTGTTTTCAGTTACGACAGGTCAGGCAAACTTGAACTCTTGAACTTCAAGTTTTCACTTTCACATGTGTGTTTTTGCAAATCTGGAGGAAGTCTGCCGTTTTAAAAAAAACGATGGGGCACACTTGCGGCAACATGCAGTTTGTATTGGAGTTCCGAACATGTGCGGTGACTTGCGTTTTAATTGCGATCCAGCAAATCCAGCACTTAAGGCACTGGACAAATACCGATACTAACTGCAGTTTTAAGACAAGTTTGAAGTGCCGGACTTGCTGGAGATGGATGAAAACGCAAGTGCCGCACATGTCTGGAAATCCAATAAAAAGTGCATTAGCCTGAAAGCAATGTTGCCGCAGTGGCATCCGGCCACTGTCCCGCTATTCCGGCATGCACCGCAGCCAGATGCCAGCGCCACGAAGCGAAGGCGCGCATGCGCCATCGCAAGCTGCATTGTCCCTGCAGCTGCAGCCTCAACCGGGATCTGTGCTCTGTGATTGGCTCCCGGGGTCTTCAGACGTCCAGAGCAATAGAGCACAGAGCACAGATCCCGGCTCAGGCTGCGGCTGCAGAGACCCGGGACCTTATCTGCCTGGATGACAGAGGTGAGCTCAGATAGGGTGAGAGGAGGGGGCACAGAGGGAGCATGGAGGGGGCACATATCCCCACACAGGGGGCCACACATGACATACAGGGGCCCTCAGAGGACACACAGGGGGCCACACAGGACTCACAGGGGGCCTCACAGGACAGACAGGGGGCCACACAGGACAGACAGGGGGCCACACAGGACACACAGGGGGCCACGCAGGACACAGGGGGCCACGCAGGACACACAGGGGGCAACACAGGACACACAGGGGGCCACGCAGGACACACTGGGGGCCACGCAGGAAACACAGGGGGCCACGCAGGAAACACAGGGGCCCATGCAGGACAGACAGGGTCCCACACATGACAGACAGCGGCCCACACAGGACAGACAGGGGGCCACACAGAACAGGGACACACAAGTCAGGACAGGGCCACACAGGTCAGGGGCACACAGGACGGGGACACAGGGGCACACAGGACAGAGGGACACAGAACATGAGTAGAGGACGGGGACACAAGGCAGAGGACAGCGAGACACTGGGCCAAAGGACAGCGGGACACTGGGCCACAGGACAGCGGGACACTGGGCCACAGGACAGCGGGACACTGGGCCACAGGACAGCGGCACACAGGGCCAGAGGACAGCAGGACACAGGACCAGAGGACACGGCCAGAGAACACCGGCACACAGGGGCAGAGGACTGGGGAACACAGGGCCAAAGGATAAGGGGACACATGGCTAGAGGATAAGGCGACACAGGGCTAGAGTACAGGGGGACACAGGGCCAGAGGACAGGGAGAGACAGCTAACCACTCAGCCACTCTATACAGTCCTAATCACTGACCCACCATGTACACTGCTCTCCACTGAGCCACCATATACTGTGCTAACCACTGACCCACCATGTACAGTGCTATCCACTCAGCCACCATATACTGTCCTAACCACTGAGCCACCATATACAGTGCTAACCACTGACCCACCGTATACACTGCTAGCCACTGAGCCGCTGTATACTGTGCTAACCACTGAACCACTGTATACTGTGCTAACCACTGACCCACCATATACAGTGCTAACCACTGACCCACCGTATACACTGCTATACACTGAGCCACCATAAACTGTGCTAACCACTGAGCCACCGTACACTGTGCTAACCACTGATCCACCATATACTGTGCTAACCACTTAGCCACCACACAGTGCTAACCACTGACCCACCATATACTGTCCTAACCACTGAGGCATTATATACTGTGCTAACCACTTAACCACTGTTACAGTGCTAACCACTGACCCACCGTATACAGTGCTAACCACTGAGCCACCGTATACACTGCTAACCACATGACCCACCGTATACATTGCCAACCACTGAGCCACCATATACAGTGCTAACCGTTGAGCCACCTTATACAATGCTAACCACTGAGCCACCGTTATCAGTGCTAACCACTGTGCCACCGTATACTGTGCTAACCACTGAGCCACCCTATGCAGTGCTAACCACTGAGCCACCGTATACAGTGCCAACCACTGAGCCACCATATACAGTGCTAACCATTGAGCCACCGTATACAATGCTAATCACTGAGCCACCATTATCAGTGCTAACCACTGTGCCACCGTATACAGTGCTAACCACTGAGCCACCCTATAGTGCTAACTTCTTAGCCACCGTATACAGTGCTAAACACTGAGCCACCATATACAGTGCTAACCACTGAGCCACCGTATACAGTGCTAACCACTGAGCCACCACATACTCCATATAAATCCCGCAACAACAGCGTACTTTCCAGAGAGAAGACTGTACTATTCAGCGGCTATTTTTACGGCACCTGTTCATTACACCGCACTCCCGATGCAATAGCATCGGGCCTTTTTCTAGTTAAATAATAAACACAACTTGCCCAAATCCAAAGAACACTTTCAAATGCTATAGTCATGTAAAGTACTGTAAATCCTTATATTTCTTTGCTAAGGACAGCCAGGTTGTCAGACAACATAGTAGATACCTGGCCAAAACAGTAATGTTCTTTTGTAATGGTTAAAACATCCCAGTAAATGGGAATTTGATAGCTACAGGGAAAGTTATTACAGTGTGTAAACATTTGTTAGTACCTGTTTTACAGTAGAGCTATCATTTACATATGGTATTTAAGCAAAGCTATATTCTGAAAGGCGAAAATGCATCTTAGATGTAGTGAATACATGTAAATGTAATTGACTAGATCCCTCGTTATCATTTTCAATTAAGCTAATGTGTATGACAAGACAAGATACTTTTTCCTTCTAGATGCTACATTCCACCAGAGTGTAAAATGATTAACTGTAAGTCTCTTAGTAAGATAAAATAAATATTACCAAGACTAATTAAGAAAAAATTCTGAACCCACGAAACATGGTAATTACATAATGAAAAATGCCAAATCGTGTTGAATGAGAAATAATTACAGAGCATGGGTCTCTATTAGAGGGAAATTATGCATCATAAAGCTTTTGTCATGAGATGCTCTTTTCATTTCCAACAAGTAAACAAGTTACATAACAGTTAAACTACATTTTCTACACTGTGTTTAGAATTATTAGGCAAGTTGTATTTCAGAGGATTATTTTTATTATTGATCAACAACTTGTTCTCAATCAACCCAAAAGACTCATAAATATCAAAGCTTAATATTTTTGGAAGTTGGAGTGGGGTTTTGTTAGATTTGGCAATCTTAGGAGGATATCTGTTTGTGCAGGTAACTATTACTGTACAGAATTATTATACAAATGGAGTCCGTGAAGCCTCGATTAAGAGTCTCAAACACAGGACTAGCCAGATATCCCTCCAGGGAAGGACCTTGAGACTCTTAATTGAGGCTCCACGGACTCCATTTGTATATTAAAATTTCCAGGGGGCAATGCACCTAGGATTTCACTGTGTTTGAGCGCTTTAGCCGGCTGCCCGCAGTGTTTTCCTTGCCTGGTCTCCCTGAGATCAGTGAGTGCTTTGTGATGTTGGTCTACCAGGCATTGCTCCCATCTAGCCAGAATCCTGCTCCACACTGATGAGGGGCAATACCCGGAAACAGCTTTCTGTGGATGGATACCTGGCTATGTAATTCCCTTGTCATATCCTTAACTCGTAACTGAGTGGGATATTGACTAACAGGGCCACTTAATATGGAGGTTATGGTGGTCTCCGCAAGGATTTCACCCCAGGGCTAGGTCCTTCCCTGGAGGGATATCTGGCTAGTCCCATTTTTGAGACTCTTAATCGAGGCTCCACAGACTCCATTTGTATATTCAAATTTCCAGGGGGCAATGCATCATGGATTTCACTGTGTTTGAGCACTTTAGCCGGCTGCCCGCAGTGTTTTCCTTGACTGGTCTCCCTGAGATCAGTGAGTGCATTGTGATACACAGAATTATTAGGCAACTTAATAAAAACCAAGTGTATTCCCATCTCCTTGTTTATTTTCATCAGGTAAACTAATATAACTGCACAAAATTTTGAAAAAAAACATTTCTGACATGCAAAAACAAAACCTCCAAAAATGAGTGACCAATATGCCACCTTTCTTTATGATCACACTCAACAGCCTTCCATCCATAGATTCTCAGTTGCTTGATCTGTTTACGATCAACATTGCGTGCAGCAGCCACCACAGCCTCCCAGACACTGTTCCGAGAGGTGTACTGTTTTCCCTCCCTATAGATCTCACATTTTAGGAGGGACCACAGGTTCTCTATGGGGTTCAGATCAGGTGAACAAGGTGGTCATGTCATTATTTTTTCTTCTTTTAGACCTTTACTGGCCAGCCATGCTGTGGAGTAGTTGGATGCATGTGATGGAGCATTGTCCTGCATGAAAATCATGTTTTTTTTTTAACGATACCGACTTCCTCCTGTACCACTGCTTGAAGAAGTTGTCTTCTAGAAACTGGTAGTAGGTCTGGGAGTTGAGCTAAACTCCATCCTCAACCCGAAAATGTCCCTCAAGTTCATCTTTGATGATACCAGCCCATACCAGTACCCCACCTCCACCTTACTGGCGTCTGAGTCGGAGTGGAGCTCTCTGCCCTTTACTGATTCTGCCTCTGGCCCATCCATCTGGCCTATCAAGAATCACTCTCATTTCATCAGTCCATAAAACCTTTGAAAAATCAGTCTTAAGATATTTCTTGGCCCAGTCTTGACATTTTATCTTATGTTTCCTGTTCAAAGGTGGTATTTTTCAGCCTTCCTTACCTTGGTCATGTCCCTGAGTATAGCACACCTTGGCTTTTTGATACTCCAGTAACATTGCAGCTCTGAAATATGGCAAAACTGGTGGCAAATGGCATCTTGGCAGCTTATCACACTTGATTTTCCTCAATTCATGGGCAGTTATTTTGAGCCTTTTTTGCCCAACACGCTTCTTGCCACCCTGTTCGCTATTTGTCATGAAACGCTTGATTGTTCGGTGATCACGCTTCAAAAGTTTGGCAATTTCAAGACTGCTGCATCCCTCTGTGAGACATCTCACAATTTTGGACTTTTCAGAGCCTGTCAAATCTCTCTTCTGACCCATTTTGCCTAAGGAAAGGCATTTGCCTAATAATTAAGCACACCTTATATAGGGTGTTTATCTCATTATACCACACCCCTCCTCATTACAGAGATGCACATCTCCTGATTTACTTAATTGGTAATTGGCTCTCAAGCCTATACAGCTTGGAGTAGGACAACATGTATAAAAAGTATTGTGATAAAAAATGTAATTTGCCTAATAATTCTGCACACTATTATTCCAACCCAGGATGCTTTGACACATCCCACAATTTATTTGCATTTGTTGGCTTTCATTCAGAAAAAGCATTCTTGATGTCACCCCACAAGTGTTCTATTGGATTAAGGTCCGAAGATTGGGCTGGCCACTCGATAACCTCAATTTTTTGGACTGAAACCAAGATTTGCTCATTTACTTGTGTGTTTAGGGTTGTTGCCTAGTTGAAACACCCATTTTATGGGCATTTCCACTTCAGCATAAGGCAACATGACCTTTTCAAGTATTTTAATACATGCAAACTGGTCCATGATCCCTGGTAACCGGTAAATAGGCACGTCACCATAGAAGGAGAAACATGCCCATATCATGATGCTAACACTACCATGCTTCACTGTCTTCAGGGTGTTCTGTGCTTGAATTCAGAGTGTGAGGGTCATCTGATAAACTGTGGCCCTTGGACCAAAAAAGAACAATTTGACTTTCATCAGTCCACAAAATGTTACTCTATTTCTCTTTAGGCCAGTTGATGTGTTCTTTGGCAAATTGTATCTGCTTCAGTACATGTCTTTCTTTTTAACAGTTGGATTTTGCAAGGGCTGTTTTTAGATTAGCTTCACACAGGCATCTTCTACCTGTCACAGTACACACAGGTAACATGAGACTGTCTTTGGTCATCCTGGAGCTGATCATTGGGTAAGCCTTTGCTATTCTGGCTATTCTGCAATTCATTCCCCGTGTCTGGTTTTGCTTTCCATTTTAAGCATTGGAGATCATTTTAGCGGAACAACCTATCATTGTCTGCACTTCTTTATAAGTTTTGCCTTCTCCAATCAACTTTTTAATCAAAGTATGGTGTTCTTCTGAATCATATCTGAATGACCCATTTTTCTCAACATTTCAAGGAGAAATACATGTACCACATGTGCTGGCTTCACCCTTACTTAAGGTACACCTGATTAACACCTGTTTCTTCACAGAAGCATTGACGTCACTAATTTTACTCCACATTGCTATTATTTTGAACACACCCCTTTAAATTAATTATTTACATACACAGATTCAAACACATGCAGATCATGGATGCTCAGTCTGTTGGTTTTCTAAGGGTGCCTTCACATTTCAGGACGTTTGCGCCGCAGATGGTGCCGCTCTGTGTCCCAAAATCCGCATGCGGATTGCGCACCTATCTTTAGCATGGGATGCGCAGTCATCCGCACATAGCCACGTTCGTTTGCGTTCAGCTGCATAACTATACGCATGCGGACAGAGAAAAAGATTTTATGCCGCCAGGGAACTGCGGCTTGTAGCATTTTTCGGCGCATCTAAAAAAATGCAATTGTCCACATGCGCACGCTGCGGATACAATTAACATTAGCACCCTATGACCCTGCGGATAGTTTTGTGCACAGCTGCGGATGAAACGCATGCGGACACCTTAGTGCGCATGCTCAAAAAGAGTTTTTGGCGTCCAGCATAATCTCCGCCCATGAACCAGCACACAACACATCCTCTATAGTGGGCTAAGTTTAGCGAACGCGTGCAGATGGAAAACGCATGCGCAAGGCTCAAAACGCAGACAAACGCATGTGAACGTTGCGGACCTGCGTGCGCAAAGCTATGCGCATGCATATGTAAAACCCAACGTTTACACGCGTTCGCATGCGTTTTCACCTGCGGCTGTGCATGCGCATGGGACGCAACGTAACCGTCCTGAAATGTGAAGCTAGACTAAGAATCTAATGAATCAACTGGTAAATTGTTTGACGTGTGGCAATTACCAAAAAGAGTGAATAATCTGGCTAGTCATATTGGAATGCTATTATTTTGACTACTGTACCTCTGTGTTATCCACAAGATTATGTAAATATTAAGGATTCAGTGGAGGTTTTTGAAATCTTTATCAGATTTTGTTTATATTCACACATGGTAGATTACTTGAACAAATGCATGTGACAAAAAATCGATTCTAAACATCTAAGTGTTATTGCCTATCATAGCACATGGGTTTCTGTGAGCTCCATTCAGATGAATAAGACAGAAACAGAAATTTCTGAAGCAAAATTACTCAATGCATGCAAGATACTCACATGAGTTTCACTTGCCTCACCCACCACGGCCAACGACTCCCTTAACAGGAGCACATCAGCTGCATAGAAACACATGCAACTGATGTGCTCCATCCAGAAAGCTGGCAGCTGTGGCAGGTGAGGCATGTGAGATTCATTAAAGTATCTTGCATGTATCTCGAATCGTGTGTCTCCGACCTGTTTGATGTAATAAGAAAAACTGGAAAAGCACAGAAAAACTGATACAATACAAAGTAGTCACAATTATATATCCATGAAGCTTTATTTTTTAAAGCAAGTGTGTCAGCACAAAATGACTGTTCAAACTAGGCATTGGTGTACTATACATTCTCTGTGTGAATAAAAAATTCAGTGCAATCCCATATGGTTGTTTTCCATAGATATCCATCATTTTCTGTCTCCTGTAAAGTAAAAAAATAACAAAGATGTGGCAGTGACTGATGGAAAACAAGAGCATGAGATGGTGTTATGAACTTCTTGGCCAAACCAAGGGTACACCAAGCACCTGTCTATGGTTGGAAGAGTAATTTTGTCCTGACAGACTCCCTTTGATCTGTCCATTATTGAAGAAAAAAACATGGTGGTGGCATATTCACCAGTAATAAGCTTATCAGACCATCGTGCTACTATGCACACTTCAAAAGATGAACAGGCTGAGTCCAAAACCACTCGCTCTGCCTCATTATAGGAAATTTTCTAATGGTGGTTTGGTCTGAATCACGTATTTTATTAAATGAGTTGGAAACAATATTTCGCCGTTTCTAGCTTTTGTGGTACAACACTGATGGATCACTAACTTTATACATGTATCGTACCACCATCTAGGACCTTTTGACAATGAATATTGTGCAGACCTACTGACCGTGTTAGGCAAGACCTGTCTACACAATCCTGGAGATTGCATCGGGGGTTTGTGGAGACAAAATGTGTCCACCTTCACTCTGAGCAATTACTCCAAATTGACCGAACAAGAGGGTGGGTTTGCCTTTACTTATACCTTGTCATCAACCTAAGATAAGTGGGACCTTTTTCTTTACTATTTTCTTAGGTGAGGGTTGTTTTTTGGTGTTGTTATCACATTTCACTTGTAAACACTGGTCCACACAGGATTTTTTAAACTTGATTAAAAAGCTAGAAACGGCGAAATATTGTTTCCAACTCATTTAATAAGATGCATATACAGGAAAACAAATAACGTGAATTCGGTGTATAATATGAATCACGTATTTCTCAGATTACATGGAAACCCGAGCGCGGATGGAAGGCCACAGAATAAATATGAGCCAAGCCTTACTGTGATCTTTGAGAGGAAGCATGAATAAATCAACAGGAGGATAAAAAATGTTTTTGCATCACCATCGCTTGAAAACTATTGCTTTTACTACTACTTATAATAATAAGTGTTTTTCTGTGTTTCTGCCAGCAGAGTCATGTGCTTCTCTTTTTTGCGGGATGAGGATGTTTTTATTTGTACTATTTTCAGGTACATAAAGTTTTTAAATGATATTGGGCTTTGCTGTATTTTTAGTTGCCTTCCAAGTACAACTAGGCAGCTGGGGATGGGTGGCAGCCCGTAACTGTCTAGTTGTTTCTGGCAGGCAACCAAAATCATGGCGCCTGCCAACATCATTTTTTTTTAATCATTTCTAGAACTAAAAAAAAAATGACATGGAGCACATTCATATTTTTTATTGCCAGCCAGATACAACTAGCTGCCACCCACACCCAGCTGCTTAGTTTTACCTGACTGGCAATGAAAACTATGGCATGGGGTTTCGGCATATTCTGGGTTGCCAGCCAGGTATAAGTAGGCAGCTGGGGGCTGGAATCCTCGGCATAGGGAGGTCCAGGCATTCTGGGCCCCCCACACTGCAAATTGCAGCTCACAGCCACCCCAGAAAATAGCACATTCATTAGAAGCACCATTTTCTGGCACTGTACCCCTGCTCTTCCAGTTGCCCTGGTGCCGATGGCAAACTGTGTAATAAAGGGGTTAACGTCGATTGCTTTCTATTACAGTTTTTGGTAGGTTAAATTAATATTAAACAGCAATTAACCTTATGGAACATTAATAAGACAGGCTAATTTTTGGGTTGGTATAATTACATCTTTATCACATCTATGTCTTCTTTATGTTTTGCCATTTTTACACTAAAAAACTATTTTATAGAAAAATTATTATTTTTGCATTGCTATATTCCGACAGCTATAGCTTTTTTCTTTTTCTGTGAACAGAAGTGGTGGCTTATTTTTTGCAGGACAAGATAAAGTTTTCAAAGATACCCTTTTAAGTTACATCCAACTTTTTGATTGTATTTTATTCTATTATATTTTCCATAGTATGCTGAAAAAATATAATTTTTTGCCACTTTTTATTTTCTTTACAGTGTTCACTGAAATGATTATATACAGTAAGAGTGTTATAAAGCTGATTGTTCTAAATGTGGCGATACCAAACACTGGTACTCTTTTGTTTTTTCACATAAATCAATATATTTATTGGCTAAATATTTTTTTATTTTACTGTTCTTTACTTTTTGATTTATTACTTTTTATATTTTTCCAATTGTTTTAAACTACCGTATATACTCGTGTATAAGCCGACCCGTGTATAAGCCGACCCCCCTACTTTTGCCCCAAAAATCTGGAAAAACCTATTGACTTGTGTATAAGCCGGGGGTGGACCCCAGCACAGGTATACAGCCCCCAGCAGTGTGGTATACAGGCCTCCCCAGTGGTAGTATACAGCAGCCCCAGTGGTAGTATACAGATTCCCCAGCAGCCCCAGTGGTAGTATACAGATTCCCCAGCAGCCCCAGTGGTAGTATACAGATTCCCCAGCAGCTGCAGTGGTAGTATACAGATTCCCCAGCAGCCCCAGTGGTAGTATACAGATTCCCCAGCAGCCCCAGTGGTAGTATACAGGAGCCCCAGCAGCCCCAGTGGTAGTATACAGGAGCCCCAGCAGCCCCAGTGGTAGTATACAGGAGCCCCAGCAGCCCCAGTGGTAGTATACAGGAGCCCCAGCAGCCCCAGTGGTAGTATACAGGAGCCCCAGCAGCCCCAGTGGTAGTATACAGGAGCCCCAGCAGCCCCAGTGGTAGTATACAGGAGCCCCAGCAGCCCCAGTGGTAGTATACAGCAGCCCCAGTGGTAGTATACAGATTCCCCAGCAGCCCCAGTGGTAGTATACAGATTCCCCAGCAGCCCCAGTGGTAGTATACAGATTCCCCAGCAGCCCCAGTGGTAGTATACAGATTCCCCAGCAGCCCCAGTGGTAGTATACAGATTCCCCAGCAGCCCCAGTGATAGTATACAGGAGCCCCAGCAGCCCCAGTGGTAGTATACAGGAGCCCCAGCAGCCCCAGTGGTAGTATACAGGAGCCCCAGCAGCCCCAGTGGTAGTATACAGGAGCCCCAGCAGCCCCAGTGGTAGTATACAGGAGCCCCAGCAGCCCCAGTGGTAGTATACAGGAGCCCCAGCAGCCCCAGTGGTAGTATACAGGAGCCCCAGCAGCCCCAGTGGTAGTATACAGGAGCCCCAGCAGCCCCAGTGGTAGTATACAGGAGCCCCAGCAGCCCCAGTGGTAGTATACAGGAGCCCCAGCAGCCCCAGTGGTAGTATACAGGAGCCCCAGTGGTAGTATACAGCAGCCCCAGTGGTAGTATACAGATTCCCCAGCAGCCCCAGTGGTAGTATACAGATTCCCCAGCAGCCCCAGTGGTAGTATACAGATTCCCCAGCAGCCCCAGTGGTAGTATACAGATTCCCCAGCAGCCCCAGTGGTAGTATACAGATTCCCCAGCAGCCCCAGTGGTAGTATACAGGAGCCCCAGCAGCCCCAGTGGTAGTATACAGGAGCCCCAGCAGCCCCAGTGGTAGTATACAGGAGCCCCAGCAGCCCCAGTGGTAGTATACAGGAGCCCCAGCAGCCCCAGTGGTAGTATACAGGAGCCCCAGCAGCCCCAGTGGTAGTATACAGGAGCCCCAGCAGCCCCAGTGGTAGTATACAGGAGCCCCAGCAGCCCCAGTGGTAGTATACAGCAGCCCCAGTGGTATACAGCAGGCCCCCAGGGGTACATATAGCAGCCCCCAGGGGGTACCAGCAGCCCCCTGGGGGTACCAACAGCCCCCAAAAGCTGGCACTGTCCCCCCTTGTAAGGGCCCCCCCCGCTGCTTATACATTACCATCCCGGTGTTCTGATCGGCGCCGCTCCTCGGTGCTTCTTCTTCATCCTCCCGTCCTCGCTGGCTGCATCCGGGATCTCCGGCCGTCGCGCGATGACGTCATATCGCTGCGACAGCCGGAGATCCCGAATGCAGCCAGCGAGGACGGGAGGATGAAGAAGAAGCACCGAGGAGCGGCGCCGATCAGAACACCGGGATGGTAATGTATAAGCAGCGGGGGGGGGGCCCTTACAAGGGGGGACAGTGCCAGCTTTTGGTGGGCATATATGCACTGCTTCCCCCTGCCGCTGATTGACAGGGGGAAGCAGTGCATATATAATGAGCGGCCCCACGTGACGGGGCCGCTCATACAGCAGCCTCCCCCCCCCGCCTCCTCCAGCCTCCACAGCCCCCACCACAGCAGCCTATATACCATATAGACCCGTGTATAAGCCGAGGGGGGGACTTTTCAGCCCAAATTTTGGGCTGAAAAACTCGGCTTATACACGAGTATATACGGTATTTGTTAATTTGTATTATCTACTCCCAGGATGGGACATCAACTTTTTCTGTTCTTATCTCTTACAGAATGCTTTGCAATATTTTTACATTGCAGAGCATTAGATCAGTGACTGGCACACAGGCAAGAGGCATGCCAGGCCCTGCTCAAAGCAGAACAGCACAAACCACCTTCCCTGGGTGACCCCACGGTCATTAATGAACCTTGAAACACCATGGAGTCCATCAACACAACGTAATTGTGTTGTGCCAATTAAAGGGAAGAGTTAGATCCCTTCCTCTGGTAAGTAGATCAATGCTGTTGTCAATATTGCCAGTGGCATCAATTGGGTTAAACGCCTATAATCAGTACAAGCACTAGTGGTGGGCTTTACTGTAGCATGTCAACTATGACACATAGCTGAAGAAACATCTGCAAGGAGTTTACATGTTCTCACTGTGTTTGCGTGCGTATCCTCTAGGGTTCTGTGGTGTCTTCCCACACCTCAAAGGCATACTGATAGGATGTTTAGATTGTCACCCCCGATTGGGACAGTATTGTTAATGTATGTAAAGTGCTGTGGAATTAATAGCGCTATATAAGTGAATAAATATTATTGTTATAACAGTTGATGTTCTTTTAGTCTGTGCCTATGAACCAAAGTGATTTTAGCGTTTTATTAATACAGCGGTTTGCTGGAATGCACTTCCTACAGCCCTGTACGTGTAAGCAGATGTCATGAAGGGTTAAATGAAACTATCTTCTGCTTAGAATTTTAGATACAGTATATGTACGGTGTTGATCAATAACTTATAGGTAATATAGGTAGTATAACATGGTAAATAACCTTTAACTACATCATGTTACTTATTAATCTGAATTACAGCTTTTGTTACAGCCCAGAGCTGTATTCCCAGTTCTTCTGGATGTTATTGCATATAATTAACAAGCTTACGAACTAGCGCATGCCTGTTGTTAAACTGGGAGTTTCTAATACAGTGGGAGAGTTAGTTTCTAATATTAAATTATGTCACAGAGAGTATATTATAAAGACTATTTAGAATGCCGATTACTGGGCATTGAATCAACTAAGATCATGGGAGATTTCAGCTCTGTAGTATGCATAATTCAGGAATATAAAACAAATATGACAATATAACATTATTTTTTTAAACTAGAATTTACATGTAAAAAATATGTAGATATATTTCATATATACTGAAAGGATGCTTACAGAACTAATTAGGCCATGAGTCAACATAAATTGACCCTACAAAATTCAGTTGATTTTTAGACAGTCCTCACAACATGTGTTTCTAATCTTATTATACGCTACCTTAAAGAAGCATTCTCTTCAAAATTGTAAACCCCTAATCCTTTATAAAGATGTATGTGATATAGGATAAACAGGGGTGTATCTAAGGGGCGAAGGTGGGGCATTTGCCATGGACAAAGCCAGCAGAGAGGTGCCACTGGTACACCTAAAGCAGTAGTCCAAGTTATCTCCAAAGAGGCGTCATTTTGCCACCTCCATGATTGTGACCTGGCAATTCTCTGAGGCTGTTGTCTGGTGCAAGTACAGTTGAAGCCCTGGCAATTATGGGTAATGACAACGTCAGCAGCGTGATCAGGTCACCTGATCATGCTGCTAACGTCAATCCTTCAGAGGAAGTGTCCGTTGGTAACATAAGCAGAGCTAAAGAACTAGAAGTTTTATTTGAGGGGAGCAATCTCATAAGATGACAGTATGAGGGACAAGTGTGTTTGGAGACTGTATAGAATTAAGTGTGAGGTGACAGTAAAAGGGATGAAATTTTTTTCGCTGCCGCACCTGCCGCAAGTGCAAAACCGCACTTGCCGCATCTGCCGCAAGTCCCCCTATACTTTGTATGGGAAAAACCGCAACCGCGCCGCAAGTGGAACGGTTATGCGGCAAACGCGGCAGATGCGGTTTTTTTCACCGCATCTGCCGCGAATTACGAAAAACGCTGATGTGAAAGGGCCCTTATAGACATATTTTCTTATAACAGAAAGGAAATGGCAGTTGGTGGTCAAAACCTTCTACAAAGAGAGGAGAGAGGAGCAGCAGGGTAGCAGGGTGGAGGAGGAAGGAGCTGGAGGCAGAGCTTCTCCCTCCTACCTCATTATGTCTACATAGAATTTCATCAATTGAAACTGCCATCTCCTATCTCAGTAATGTAAACTCTGTCTGCAGTAAGTACATATTTTACCTATGAAATACCAATTTTGAGAATGATAGGATGAGAAAGGAGATTTCTCTGCTAACATAAACTGTATTACAAAGCTTCTTATTTTTATATGTGCTATTGAATTATGATGTAGAATTTAAAGTGTAACCTGTGTGTACATTTTTATTTAATAATAATGTAGAACAAGTGATTTTAATAAACTTTCAAGTATACATCATTAGAAAATTCTGGTTGAAAACAATGAATCGTCCACAATGTGTCCTTACTACACTGTGTGTGAAGCAGACATATGTTCATTATCAGCCAGCTCTATCTTCAGTGAAGATGGGGCATTAAACCATATAAGGGAAAGGGGCATGACCTACACTCCTGACTGCAGTTGGTGAGGAAACAATCTATCAGATTAGCTCAGATTACAGCACAGTTGCTAAGCAGTATCACAATGTCAGGATCAGTGTAAATTCCTCTGCACAAGCTTCTGATCTGTCATCTGGCTCCACACAGTTCAGTGAGGATCTCTGTTAACCTCTTCTCTTCCGTCAGAAAAATGTGAGAAAATAAGTCATGTGGCACAAAAAAGCATTATCTTAGCTGCTATGTGACCCATCATTTACAACCACTACAGTATTTTTTTGGTTCTTTTCTTCCAATTAAATGAAATTTACATGTTAAAATTACTATTGCTCTCTAATGCTGATGCTATTTTGATGAAGCTAACCAAAGTGTGACAGTGGCAGATGTTATATAATTTATAGTGACAGGTAGATGCTTCAATCAAGATATTTAACACTATGCAGTTAAAAAATAATAATATGTTTTGGCATACTGTATGTAAACATTCTAGGATTTTTGACTTTGTCCTTATCAGTTTTCTTCAATTGCTTTATAGCATCTATCAGAAGTGGTGCATTGATTTCCTGTAGAGTGTGAGTCATGCTGAACTGTTCAGTTCATCTACAAAGCACTGGATACTGAGTCATTACATACACTAAATGTCAACTGTAATTATGTTGCTTTCTTATCACCAAAATATTTAATGAAATGATTTGCAGCTTTATCAAGTAAGGTCCTACACAAACTATTAATACTTACTGTATGCAAGCAATCTTTTAATTGAAATGGAATTGGCCATAGTTTAATTCATCCTCTAAAAATGTAATTGTGTATTGAATAATACTATTATTGCTTGATAATCAAGTCATCTATTGTTAGATTATTTCTCCGCGTGGCTCCCGCATTTCATGTCCTCAGATTTACCAACCCTTATTCTGGGAGACTTTAACATTCCTATAAACAGCCCCATCTCCTCATCTGCATCCCAGCTCCTATCTTTTACTACTTCTCTCGGCCTCTCACAGCTCTCAACCTCTGAGACGCACGAAGACGGTAACACCCTTGACCTGGTCTTTACCCGGCTCTGCTCATCCTCCCCCTTGGATAACTCAACTCTTCTCTCTGACCACAGCATTCTCTCCTTCTCACTCACTAACCCTCGGCCACCACAGCCCAATCCTACCTATCACACATCCAGAAATCTACAGGCCATTAACCCTCATGCACTCACAGATTCCCTCATCTCATCACTGTCCCCAATCTCTTCAATCTCCTGTCCAGATCAGGCAGTAAATCACTACAACGGCACTCTCAGAAGCACCCTGGACCAAGTAGCGCCCCTCAGCCTCAGAACCACCAAACATAGAACAAAACAGCCCTGTCTCACACCACAAACTCGATTCCTCCAGCGATGCTCTAGGAGTGCTGAACGTCTATGGAGGAAAACTCGCTCACCAGGAGACTTTATCCACTATAAATTCATGCTCAAAACTTACAACTCTGCCCTTCACCTTGCCAAACAGACCTACTTCACCACCCTGGTCTCCTCACTATCCAACAATCCAAAAAAACTCTTTGACACCTTTCACTCTCTCCTCAGTCCTAAAGTGCAGGCCCCCATCACTGACCTCTGTGCTGATGACCTGGCTTCCTACTTCATGGAGAAAATAGACAACATCCGCCAGGAAATCAGCTCTCAGCCTCCAAGCACTGCCACCCCCATTCTTCCCCACATCTCCTCCGGTTCACTCTCCACATTTGACCCAGTCACAGAAGAAGAAGTCTCCAGGCTCCTTTCTTCCTCTCGTCCCACCACATGCACTACTGACCCCATTCCCTCACACCTGCTCCAGTCCCTCTCTCCAGTCGTCACCACTCATCTAACCAAAATCTTCAATCTCTCCCTCTCTTCTGGCATCTTCCCCTCCTCCTTCAAACACTCGATCATTACCCCATTATTAAAGAAAACCACTCTCGACCCAACCTGCACAAATAACTACAGACCAGTCTCCAATCTCCCCTTCATCTCTAAACTCTTGGATCGCCTGGTCTACTCCCGCCTCACCCGTTACCTCACCGCTCACTCTCTTCTAGATCCATTACAGTCTGGTTTCCGCCCCCTTCACTCTACAGAAACTGACCTCATCAAAGTGACCAATGACCTTCTGACAGCAAAACGTAATGGTCACCACTCTCTGCTTATCCTTCTTGACCTCTCTGCAGCTTTTGACACTGTCGACCATCATCTCCTACTCTCTATGCTGCTCTCCATTGGCATAAAGGACACTGCTCTCTCCTGGCTCTCCTCCTATCTTTCTGACCGCTCTTTCAGTGTATCTTTTGCTGGCTCCACTTCTTCCCCTCTTCCTCTCACTATTGGAGTCCCTCAGGGTTCAGTCCTTGGCCCTCTCCTCTTTTCTCTCTACACAGCCCCAATTGGATGCACCATCAGCAGATTTGGCTTTCAGTACCATCTTTATGCTGATGACACACAACTATACACTTCAGCCCCTGACCTTACCCCTGCGGTATTAAAGAACACCAATGACTGTCTAGCTGCAGTTTCCAATATCATGTCCACTCTCTATTTGAAACTAAACCTTTCCAAAACTGAACTACCTCGGCTCCTCCCATCCACCAACCTCCCTAAATCGGACATCTCTCTCTCAGTTTGTGGCACCACGATAACGCCTAGGCAGCAGGCTCGTTGTCTGGGTGTTATGTTTGACACCGATCTCTCCTTCTCCTCCCACACACAATCTCTCGTCCGCTCCTGTCGCTTACACCTGAAGAATATCTCTAGAGTCCGCCCCTTTCTCACCATGGAAACAACAAAAACCCTCACCGTGGCCATAATCCATTCCTGCCTTGACTATTGCAATTCTCTATTAAGCGGCCTCCCCCTCAGCAGACTTTCTCCTCTCCAGTCCATCCTTAATGCAGCAGCCAGGATCACCCATCTGGCCAATCGTTACTCAGATGCCTCTGCTCTGTGCCAGTCATTGCACTGGCTGCCCGTATACTACAGGATCAAATTCAAATTGCTTGTTCTCACCCACAAAGTTCTTCACAGTGCAGCACCCCCCTACCTCTCCTCCCTCATCTCTGTCTATCACCCCACCCGTTCTCTACGTTCCTCAAATGACCTTCGACTAACATCTGCACTAATCCGATCCTCCCACTCCCGGCTCCAAGATTTCTTCAGAGCTGCACCAAACCTCTGGAATGCTTTACCCCAAGAAATCAGGACTATCCACAACTTGCATGGCTTCAGACGATCCCTAAAAACGCATCTTTTTAAGGCGGCCTATCATACTCCCTAATAGAAGTCCTTTGTACTGTAGACAGTGAATGGGCTATCCCTCTGGACATTACTCTTCTACAAACTCCACCAAACCAAGAAGCTCTACACAGACTGTATAATGACCATCCATGTAAGCTTAGTTCTATGCCCCATTTCCTCAAGATGCCTGGACCATCAGTGCAATAAGCCCCTTTACCTTGTGCAACCCCTATCCCGTTGTAGATTGTAAGCTCTTTTGAGCAGGGTCACCTTCATTTCTTGCTTTATTTATTGTATTTTCTTTATTACATTGATTCTATGCCTATTGTTTTGTATCCAATTATTCTACTGTATTTGTTCTCTACTGTAATTGCTTACTGTATATTTTCTGTACCCTACATTGTAAAGCGCTGCGGAATATGTTGGCGCTATATAAATAAAGCTTTATTATTATTATTATTATATTATAAATTAATCTGATTGGTAAACTGTGTATCAGAAAAGAAATTAAAGTCACCAGAATTACATTTTTTTGGTCACTGCAACATTGCAGTAAAAAGTAATAACAAGCAATTAAAGCAGCGCATCTACCCAAAAATGGTATAACTAAAACCGTCAGCTCAACACTAAAAATGAGTGGACCCGTGGAAGCTCAAGTTCTGGGGGTTCAACTGGACTCTTTATAAAGGTCTGTTAAGCATCAAAACTTGACCCGAACCTCATTTGAAGACACTAATTGGGCAGTTCGGCACTCCGCACACATACAGCCAGCCATAAACAAAGCACTTCCGGGGGGGGCGATAGAGCAGGGATTTGTCATTTTTTTCATTTTAGAAACACACTACTGTCGATAGTCCTGCTTTTACCTCCAATGTAAGACAATCAAAAACTGCAAGCGGCTCACACTGGGACAAGCACCAAGTGTACACGAGCACAGTGATGCTCACTGGAGTGCTTTGAATACATAATGCACCAGAACTCCAACTTCAAACAGGTTCACTCATGTCTACTCAGGATGCAAAAAGAAAGTCCTCACTTCTCCAGATTCCAAAAAATAAATACAGTTCATGTCTAGGAAATGTCAGAATTTTTTTTCCCACTTAAATAATAAATGACCTATACGTGTTTGGTATCTACAAACTCGTACTGACATGGGGAGTAATACTGCCAGGTCAGATTTACCATTAAGTGAACATGGTAAATATATATAATCAGTGTGAGAAAACCTTGTGAAGACTAACAGAAAATCTCTGACATTGCCAACAAAGGATACATAACAAAGTATTGAGATGAACTTTTGTTATTGACCAAATACTTATTTTCCATCAAAATTTGAAAAAAATTTCTTTCCAAATCAGACAATGTGATTTTCAGGATTTGTTTTCTCATTTTGTCTCTCATAGTTGAGGTCTGCCTATGATGTCAATTACAGGCCTCTCTCATCTCTTTAAGTGGGAGAACTTGCACAATTGGTGGCTGACTAAATACTTTTTTCCCCACTGTATACTCTTTAAACTGATATATAAACAAATTTATAAATTTTTTGTGATGTTTATAAACTACACTTATTTTCATGTTGGTTTCTTTATACCAGTTTGGTGCATACAATTTACTTATTTTTGACCTCTTAGCCACTGCTTTTTAGTTTTTACTTAAGAAAATGTCTGGAAATTCTATAAGTGCATCTTTGCTTTGTGAAAACCTACATCATGTCTGCCAAAAGCAAGTGGGAGAAAGATTTATGGTCTGATAAAACGTAAGTTAAACTTTTGACCCTAATTGTAAAATGTATGTCTGGCGCATAACACATCACCAAAGGAATACCATGACCACAGTGAAGCATGGTGGATTCAGTTCTCTCTCTCTCTCTCCGTATATATATATATAATTACAAGCTTACCAGTATCAAGATTTGTGCAAATTTATATGCAAAATATCAGATTTTTAGGGAAAATTCAGCCAATAAAGAGAGAGAGAGAGACGGATATAGAATGTATAGAGCAGGCTGCCATGAGAGCTGGTGAATTCCACCTTTAATGGATGTCTTCAAACAGAGGCTGGGCAGGCATCTGTTTGGGAAGAATTCACTAATCCTACTTTGAGCAAACGGGTTGGACCAATTGACCCAGGAGGTTCCTTCCAACTTCACCATTCTATAAAAACAAACCTCAGGAAGCAATTGCTCAGGTTTGAATAATGGTCTATCGGCAACAATTCTCCATGGCAAATGAATGAAAACATTCCAAAATGTATCAGTTCATTTTAAACATTCAGAAATCCAGTCAATAACTTAATGACACAAGTAATATAATAGGCTATAGCCCACTATGGCAACTATGCGTTTTGGCAGGTATGCCTTCATCTTGGTCATGTTGTTCGCACCATATCCTATCAACAGAGGCTGGAAAGACATCTGGGAAGATTTAATGAATCCTACTTTGAGCAGGTGGTTGGACCAATTGACCCAGGAGGTCCTTCCAACTCAACCATTCTATGATTCTATGATTCTAGAAGTGTTTTTTTTTAAACTTTCTTTTACCAATTGCAAAAAGAGAAAAAGGAAGCCGGCTCATCTAGACCTGTAGTCTGAAAATCTCTGCAATTCTTTGGGATCTGCTTGGACCGGGGTGGGGGCACACCCGTCCTCTGGAAACAATTGCTCGGGTTTGAATAATGGTCCAGCGGCAAGAATCCTCCATGGCAAATGAATTAAAACATTCCAAGTTTTATTAGTTTATTTTAAAAATTCTGAAATCCGGTCAATAACTTAATGGCACAAGTACGGTAATATACAAGGCTATAGCCCACTATGGCGACTACATGTTTCGGCAGCTGCGCGTTCATCTTGGTCATATTGTTCTGACCATATCCAATCAACTGAGGCTGGGCAGACATCTGTCTGGGAAGATTTAGTGAATTCTACTCTTTCAGCAGGGGGTTGGACCAGGAGGTCTCTTCCAATTCCTCCATTCTATAATTCTAGATGTGATTTTTTATAACTTTCTTTAATTACAGTATTTTTATTTAATATTAAATTTAATTAAATTTTATTTTTATATTAACAGCATAGAGGTTTCACAATCGTGTTTCATATTCATACTGTACTACATACAACATAGGAGAGAGGACTATAACATAAATCTACATGTACTTTTCATTATGGAAATATGTTAATAAATACCTCCAAGAATAAATCAAAACAGGATTATGAAGCACAACTACTTTGTTACTCAATTCTCATCTATTTCCATCAGGCCGTTAGACAATAACAAAGTGGATGGGCCATGTGTTAGCACTGCTACAGTCAGAAACATTTGTAATGGCGCACAGGACCCCCTAATTTAGTCATTGCTGTAGGTCGCAGTAATGGGTTCCAAGCAATCTTTCATTTATCAAGAATTCTGTAAATAGATGATTTTTTATGGAATAATTCTTTAAAAAAGTGTAGTTTGTCATGTCAAGTTTTAGTATGGATATTGTGTCAATTTATATTCATAGAGTGGAACGGTAGAAATGAACAATGTTGATATCTTCTCTATTAGTTTTAAACTCCCATTCACCTTTTTTACACAGTGTTTGCTAATATAATTCCTCTGAGATAACATATTTACCATAGTTAAAATAACGGCCTGGTAGCATTCATTTCATGCCTTCAGGAAATCCTCTGTACTTTCAGCTAAGTTAAATGTATCCAAAAGAAATATGATATAGCTAAACTAGATTATCATGCTTCCTGCCTGGTATGAGTTCCTATAAAAATGGTTCACTTGTTTCCACCAATCCTATCAAGCAAGTAATAATTGCATTATGTTACAGTAATAAAAAATTCTGCCTGCAGAAAATCTGTGTACGATGTGTTTTGTACATTAGGGAAAAATGAACATTTTTGCTTGTAATCGTGATATTTTCTGGAATTAGTGTCCTAATATTAAAACCTGAATTTGAGATGATCATATATTCATTCAGGATATCAAATTGTAAATAGCAAATACCACAGCAGTACTAATAAAAATCAAAATAATAAATAAATGAAGTCATTCCTGCTTAATGGGGTTTTACCACAAGCAAAGGTAAATTTATAGTTGAGTTTAATTGATACATCTTGGAATAATAATAATCTTCACAATTGGATGTGTTTAATTGTCTTTTCCCAGTGCCGAGATAATCTTATATATGTGTCCATGCTATGTACTGTGTAATGGATGTGTCTGAACATACATGAACATGGTCTGATCATACCACATCTCCTGTGCTGAGATAATCTTATATATGTGTTCCTGCTATGTACTGTGTAATGGATGTGTCTGACCATACAGGGACATGGTCTTATCATATAACACATCTCCAGTGCTGAGATAATCTTATATATGTGACCCTGGTATGTACTGTGTAATGGCTGTGTCTGACCGTACAGGGACATGGTCTGATCATACCACATCTCCTGTGCTGAGATAATCTTATATATGTGTCCCTGCTATGTACTGTGTAATGGATGTGTCTGACTGTACAGGGACATGGTCTGATCATACCACATCTCCTGTGCTGAGATAATCTTATATCTGTGTCCTTGCTATGTACTGTGTAATGGCTCTGTCTGATCATACAGGAACATTGTCTGATCATACCACATCTCCTGTGCTGGCGAGGAAGCAAAAGAAAGTATACAGATAGCACAACATGGGTTCAGAGCTGATTGTATTTGAGAGATAAAACATTTCCTGCCTTTTTTTTAAAAAAATGTTATGCCTCAAATAAAGTTATTTGCGATCCTGTGCTTTAATGTCGATATTCTTTTTTACATCCTCCCTTGCCAGGGGATGTATTTTGATCAGACTATGTTCCTGTATGGTCAGACATGGCCATTACACAGTACATAGCAGGGGCACAAATACAGGTGCATCTTAATAAATTAGAATATCATCAAAAAGATAATTTATTTCAGTAATTCAATGTAAAAAGTAAAACAAATGTATTATATAGAGTCATTAAAACAAAATGATCTATTTGAAGTGTTTCTTTTTCTGCTAATGTTGATGATTATCACTTACAGGCAATGATATGGGAGTAATCTTTAAACCCTGGTCGTTTACTAGGGTATCATCTACTCTATAATTGCCGTAGGCAAAATCGTGTCGGACCCCGAAAACGCCGTGGCTTTGTCACTATGTGACGTCACCACGCGCGAGCAATGGCCGCGAAGCGGCCATTGCGAGTCGCTGTCCGAAAATAGAACCAGAGGCTCGGCCACAAAGTTAGCGATTTACCGCTGAGGTAGCGCGAGCAATGGCCGCGAGGCGATTGCGAGTCGCTACCTCAGCCGCCGCACCTGCCGCAAGTCCCCCTATACTTTCTATGGGGATCCATTGCAAGTCGCTGTGTAGCGCGAGCAATGGCCGCGAGGCCATTGCGAGTCGCTACCTCAGCCGCCGCACCTGCCGCAAGTCGCCCTATACTTTCTATGGGGATTACCGCAACCGCACCGCAAGTGTAACGGTTATGCGGCGAACGCGGCAGATGCGGTTACACTTGGGGCGCGGTTGCGGTAATCCCCATAGAAAGTATAGGGGGACTTGCGGCAGGTGCGGCAAGTGCGGTTTTGCACTTGCGGCAAGTGCGGCCGCGAAAAAAACCGCAGTCAGCCGCGGTTTTTTTCGCGGCCGCACCTGCCGCAAGTGCAAAACCGCATTTGCCGCACCTGCCGCAAGTCCCCCTATACTCTCTATGGGGATTACCGCAACAGCGCCGCAAGTGTAACCGCATCTGCCGCGTTTGCCGCATACGCGGCAGATGCGGTTACACTTGCGACGCGGTTGCGGTAATCCCCATAGAAAGTATAGGGGGACTTGCGGCAGGTGCGGCAAGTGCGGTTTTGCACTTGCGGCATGTGCGGCCGCGAAAATCTTACAAAAAAATGTAAAAAAATTTAAAAATATTCTAATGCTAATAATAATGCTATTAATGCTAATAAAAAGTCCTCACACCCCCCAAAAAGTATTCACACCCCCCAAAAAGTCCTCACACCCCCCAAAAAGTATTCACACCCCCCCAAAAAGTCCTCAAACCCCACCAAAAAGTATTCACACACCCCCAAAAAGTATTCACACCCCCCAAAAAGTCCTCACACCCCCCAAAAAGTATTCACACACCCCCAAAAAGTATTCACACACCCCAAAAAGTATTCACACCCCCCAAAAAGTATTCATACCCCCCCAAAAAGTATTCACACACCCCCCAAAAAGTATTCCACACCCCCCAAAAAGTATTCACACCCCCCCAAAAAGTATTCACACACCCCCAAAAAGTCCTCACACCCCCCCCAAAAAGTATTCAACCCCCCAAAAAAGTATTCACACACCCCCAAAAAGTATTCAACCCCCCCAAAAAAGTAATCACACCCCCCAAAAAGTATTCAACCCCCCCAAAAAGTATTCACACACCCCCAAAAAGTATTCAACCCCCACCAAAAAGTATTCAACCCCCCCCAAAAAGTATTCACAGCCCCCCAAAAAGTATTCACACCCCCCCAAAAAGTATTCAACCCCCCCAAAAAGTATTCACACCCCCCCAAAAAGTATTAAACCCCCCCAAAAAGTATTCAAACCCCCCAAAAAATTATTGAACCCCCCCCAAAAACTATTCACCCCCCCCAAAAAAAAGTATTCACACCCCCCCAAAAAGTATTCAACCCCCCCAAAAATTATTCACACCCCACAAAAAGTATTCACACACCCCCAAAAAGTATTCAACCCCCACCAAAAAGTATGCAACCCCCCCAAAAAAGTATTCAACCCCCCAAAAAACGTTTTCACACACCCCCAAAAAGTATTCACCCCCCCAAAAAGTATTCAACCCCCCAAAAAAATATTCACACCCCCCCAAAAAGTATTCACACCCCCCAAAAAGTATTCAACTCCCCCAAAAAGTATTCACACACACCCAAAAAGTATTCAACCCCCCCAAAAAGTATTCACACACCCCCAAAAAGCATTCACACCCCCCAAAAAGTATTCAACCCCCCCAAAAAACTATTCACACCCCCCCAAAAAGTATTCAACCCCCCAAAAAGTATTCACACCCCCCAAAAAGTATTCACACACCCCCAAAAAGTATTCAACCCCCACCAAAAAGTATGCAAACCCCCCAAAAAAGTATTCAACCCCCCCAAAAAGTATTCACACACCCCCAAAAAGTAATCACACCCCCCCAAAAAGTATTCAACCCCCCCAAAAAATATTCACACACCCCCAAAAAGTATTCACACCCCCCAAAAAGTATTCAACCCCCCCAAAAAAGTATTGAACCCCCCAAAAACTATTCACACCCCCCCAAAAAGTATTCACACCCCCCCAAAAAGTACACACACCCAAAAAGTACTCACACCCCCCCAAAAAGTCCTCACACCCCCCAAAAAATACTCAAACCCCCCCAAAAAGTACTCACACCAGCTATAACTACTATAATCAAATTAATGCACGTTCTAGAATCCCGATGCATTTGCATCGGGCTCACAGCTAGTAAAATATAAACAGGCTGACCTTAAGGCATACCATTTTGGGACTCAACTGTAAACCTAGAGTTCTATACTAAGGTACCCATGATGGCTTAAATGTGTAGCATATATATATATATATATATATATATATATATATATATATATATATATATATGTATGTACACTTGCAATCAAAATTGAAGAATGACACAGAATTTCCATAATGTTAAGGTTGTCCTAAGTGGAAATATCCGAACCTGAGTGAATTAGCAATATTTTAAGCTTTTTTGAATGTATTCTAAAGCACAGAATAAAAATGAAAATGAGATAAATAAAAAAAAACTGATAAAAATTAGAGAACACTTTCAGATACCTACAAGTTATTGGCGTTAATAAGGCATCTATAGTCCCTGACAAAAGTTATGTCGCTTATGCATGTTGTGTAAATAAAAGCTTATAACCTGACGTTAAATTCATCCATTGGTTGTATAAATTACTCTTTTGAAAGCTGAAACCCTCCCAAATGTGGTTTAGGTTAAGAAAATAAATTGGCATCAATGCTGAAATATTTATCATTTAATGAACACAGAATGATCAGATTTTGGCAAGACTATCGTTTCGTTGCCCTCAGAAATTAATGTGATTTTCAAACAAAAAATTTACCGTTCTTAAAGTACAAATATATTTTGCATAACATTGGTGATTGAAGTTGTGGTGTTATTAGAGTCATATTTAATATTTTATGTGACTTCCATGAGTTGAAGGACTGCATCCATGCGGTTCAACAATGATTCATGCAATTTATTAATGAAATCATCAGGAATAGCAAAGAATGCAGTCTTACATGCCTCCCAGAGTTCATCTAGATTGTATGGTTTTGTCTTCCAAGCTTCCTCTTTCATTCTACCCCAAACATGCTCAATGATGTTCATGTCTGGTGACTGGGCTGGCTAGGCTATTGATATTGTCTTCCACCTTGCAAATGTCACGCACACCCCCATACTGATTGTAACCCCAGACCATGATCTTTCCACCACCAAATTTAGATCCATACGGGCTCCAATAGGTCTCCTGCAGTATTTGCGGAGGCTGTGGTGTAATTCTACTGAAGATTCATCAGAGAAATCCACCTTCTGCCACTTTTCCAGCGTCCATCTGTTTAGCAGGCTATGGGACTTTGCAAATGCCCCATGGTTTTTTATTTGCCTTTTGTTTAGTGCTGGCTTCTGGGCACTGATTAGACCATGGAGGCCATTTCAAGACAGAATCCTACAAACTGTTCTAGTTGACACAGGGACTTGAGGTGACCAGGCCTGTTTGAGCTCTGCTGCAATGGAAGAGGGGCTTGCTTTGGATTTTCTAACCAACAAACGTTCCTCCTGAGCAGTTGTCTTGTGAGGTCTGCCGGATCTGCGCTTGTCAAACACAATCTCCAGTCTCTTCAAATCTTTTTTTAATTCTTTGTACTTGACGCTGACACACATTAAAAGTGCCAGCCATCTCTGCAGTGGATTTGGTCTTCAGCCTTTTGATCAAGGTTTTGGTTGCAGGGTGGATTTTTGGCATGTTGTCAGAGCTCAAGTTGCAGTTCAAGTGAAGGACTGGGGTGCTGGGTTTCTTTTTATACACACCCACTAATTAACCGATCATTTACGGAGCACAGGTGAGGATGTAAACTAGGATTGGGTGCATTATATCACCAGGTAACAAAACTTTTGTCTTGCCAAAATCTGACCATTCTGTGTTCATTAATATTTTAGCATTGATGCCAATTTATTTTCTTAACCTAAACCACATTTGGGAGGGTTTCAGCTTTCAAAAGAGTAATTTATAAGACCAATGGATGAATTTAACGTCAGGTTATAAGCTTTCATTTGCATAACATGGATAAGCGACACAACTTTTGTCAGGGACTGTAGTGATAATTTTCTTAATTATATGACCGATTCTACTCAACTCTGTCCGCCTGACTTTCCAGTTTGCATTCAGTTTGCAAAGATGGTGTGCCATTCCAAAGTTATTGAAACCCTTCATCAGCAGGTTGTTCAGATGTCAAAGGTGTCACTCTTTCAGCCATAGCAACTTAAGTTCTCCAAGAAGGCTGATCGCCCTCAAAAGACAAATACAAGAGAGGACTGCATAACGCAGAGAATATCCATGAGTAATCATCTCAACACTGCAGCTGGAATACTTCGCCAGTTCAGCACTGAACAGCATAAGGATGTCTCGACATACAGTGTCACAACATTTAAGAGCATTTGGACTGAAAGCCCACTCTGCAGAGACCAAACGACTCTTTAGCAGAAAGAATCAAAAGTCTAGACTCACCTTTGGTGAGGAGCATGTTGTGGGGACAGAGGAGAAGTGGTCCACAGTTCATTTTAGTAATGAAAGCAAGTTTAATTTATTTGGATCTGATGGGGAATATTATGTTCGTAGACAAACTTGGAAAACACTGAACCGAAAGTGTGTAAAGAAGTCAGTGAAAGGTGGTGGAGGAAGTGTCATGGTTTGGGGAATGTTTTCTGCTGCAGGTGTTGGACCTCTCATACAGTATAGTTACATGGCAGAGTGAATACACATGTGTTTCAGGACCTTCTCCTACAAAACATGGTTCCTTACATGCGTTCAGCACTCAATCTAAAGAAATTCTCATGCAGGGCAATGTCCCCTGTCACACAGCAATACAGGTAAAGCAGTTCCTTGAAGCAGATTAAATTGAAACAATGAAATGTCCAGCCCAAAGTCCTAATGTAAACCCAATAGAAAACCTCTGGAAAATCCTTGGTGACAAAGTTATGGCCAAGAAACCCCCAAGAGTCACAGAACTGTGAAAGAGACTGGAAGAAGAGTGGCCCAAAATCACACCAGAGCAGTGTGAGAGACTAGTGATGCGCTGCAGATGTGCTGAAGTGATTCAAATCAAAAGCCTGTTCAAAGCAAAGGCCTGTACATTTCCTACTGATTGGTGACTGTTGTAACCTTCAAAAAATGCTCTGCGCTACAGTCATTGCTGTTCTCTAATTATGATCATCACATTTTTGTGTAAAATAATGATTTTAAGTTGATAAACTTTGGTTATTTTGGAAAACTCTTTTCTAGTGGTATGGTGTACCCCTTACACAAAAACCTTCAAATGTTGATCGATGTAGGCTACATTCTGAAAAAATCAAGTAATCATACATTGTTCTCTAATTTTGATCGCCTGTGTAAATAAATAAATATGTTTATATAGATGGTAAAAATAGATGGCAGTGCTCTTTCATGGAAAAAATATGTGGATTTTATTCACCCAGGACTGCAACGTTTTGGTTATCCACTAGCCTTTGTCAAGGCTTGACAAAGGCTACTGGATAGCCAAAATGTTGCAGTCCTCGGTGAATAAAATCTACATAAATTTTCTATGAAGGACTGCTGCCGTCCATTGTTTCCACAGTAAGAACTATTGAAACCTATGGATTTATGGTAGGAAGGTTTTGCATCTGCTATATTATTTCTGTGCTGTTCTGTTTTTCACTTTTATACATATAGAGAGAGAGAGAAAGAAAGAGAGAGTTTTCGTCTTTATCCTGTATTCTTTGTTTATGATTGTGGTATGCATTTGTAATGTAAAAAAAAAAGATTCATGGTGCTATATCTTCACAATTGTGCCATGGTTTAGAAGTGTATTAGTAGACTTGATAGGAACAGGATAATTACAGGGTCTCAGGAAAAAAATAGAAAGTCTTTGGTCAACATGCACAGGCAAGCACCACAATTATCACTTAGGAGCACCATGAAGCTATTGACTATCAAACATGAAAATGTCTGACAGTAAATTGCTCTTATTTTTCTGTATTATCATGCAGAATTATTTGTATAGGTGACATCAAAGCGTTTACAATTACAATGGATTGTACCATTGATATTATCTATGTTATACAAATATCTGCAGTATGATGATCATCTATGACAGGGGTCTCAAACTCCAGGCCTCGAGGGCCGCACACAGTCCAGGTTTTCAGGATTTCCTTAGAATTTGACAGTTGGTCATTTGAACACCAACTGTCAAATGCTATGGAAAACCTGAAAACCTGCACTGTGTGCGGCCCTCGAGGCCTGGAGTTTGAGACCCCTGATCTATGATATGACTTCCTCACAAAATTATTTATGGAGCCTAAATATATCTGAATATGTATGAATCCTATATGAAAATAATGCTATGATGCTGTATGATAAAGCTATTCTTTACTAGATGCCTTGACTCTAACCAAGACTATTTCCATAATACGGTGCTGTATAGAGCCATGATACTTCATCACACAGGATGCTTCTGCCTCCATAGTAGAGTGGCACCTTGACTTCTTGATGCTTCTTATAGGCTCAGTGCACCTGACTGTGACATTTCCATGAGGACTAACCAGGGTTTACCAACACACAGATTCTTATTCTGAAAATTGACCAGTGAGGCCGTGTCAATATCGTTTGCCTAAAGGAAGCCCATTTCTTTTTCTAATAGTTTTCTTCAACTAAGAATTTACATGAAATTTGAATGATCATGAAAATGTTTTCAAACTCATTAATATAGATTTGTGTTGGTCTGATTGATGGGTGATAAGTTTTAAGATGGCAACACTCAATAGATGTCTATGTTCCAAACCCAACAATTTTGGTTTGAGCGGATGAATTTCAGCATCCTGATTATTTTGTTCTCCAGAAGACATGCCGCTACCGGATTAATTTGGCAGCTGCTCACTCACCTTTTCCTACTTGAGCGGTTATGTGTATAGGGAGATCAGGACAAAATGCTGTCAGCAAAAATCTAATGTATGTAATCATCTTTACACTCTACAGCTAGCTGACTGATGATATTTCAATTGGAATACTTTCAATTAGATATTTCCATTGTATACATTTTATCAGATAATAACTAACACAATGCCACAATGTCCTTTCTTTATGGTTAATAACCAAGAAAAATAGTGATGGAACTTGTAATGAGTCTTGTTAAAGGGTTTATCCCATGCTTTTGGGGAACACTAATGTGTGGTTGTACTATTTCCTGGGTGCAGTGCATTGTACTACTACTGTCTTTCTATCATACATCTTAATACTGGATGTTATGTAATTACTTGAATTTGTGAGTACACTATGTATATTGTAAATGGCCACATTGCTCATGTATATCTGTGTTTTTATGGGGACAGTTTTTATTATTGTGTTTGTCTAATTCAATAAAATTTATAAGAGCATTTCATATAAAAAAATATTTTCGATGTGATGATTAAAGGTGCTAGGGCTCTCATATAGAAAATAGTGATTTATGTGAGAACTTTGGCATTATATGGCATATATTGAGATTGATCAAAGATTCATTACACTGGTATTCAGTTTTTTCTTTCCCCTTAATAATCATATTTCTCAATACATTTTTTCACCCTTATCACATACATACCATTCCTACAAAAAAAATGGGAGAATAAAGGGGAACTTTTGCCACAACAATGCAATAATAAAAAATACCTATTTTATTCAATAATAAAATTATTAGACATATACATAGCAAAAAGACATTGTTAGACAGAAAGATTATTACATTTAACATAGACAAGTGCCCCTGAAGCAGAGGATTGGCAAAGCACTATATCAGAATAGTCTGGTAGGAGGTAGCTGTATTTGTTCCAATAGCTATGCAAAGAATGTACGGAAGCTAGAAAATCCCTATAGCATACGATATATTTTTCATAGGAGAAACCAGAATATCTATCTATTTTCTATATCCCATTAAAGAATTACATATGAGTCTAAACTAGATGACTTAAGTAATGATATTTCCACACATAAATGTTCTAATGATACTTAATAGCCAATATTTATAACAGTATACCTCTTTCCTACCTCCAAGGGACTAGTTCCGATGTTGCTTCGTTTTTTGGAGGGGCATGGGCTGCAGTCACTTTCTACTGATGATGCTTCGTTTTAGTGAGGGGCAGGGGTTGCTGCAGTGACTGATGATGCTTCATTTGAGTATCTCTGCATTAACTTGGATTCTGAAATGAATTGTGATTAAAAAGGAAGTAGAGAAAAAAAATAGAATAGCTGT
Organism: Allobates femoralis; assembly: GCA_033576535.1. NCBI lineage: Eukaryota > Metazoa > Chordata > Amphibia > Anura > Aromobatidae > Allobates > Allobates femoralis. Next base: position 180,901,058 of record JARQOC010000005.1, read on the forward strand.
TAGTGTAGTGAGAGAAGAATAGGGATACTTTAATTCATGTATATTAGAAATGAGTTTAGAATATGAGATTAAATAGATAGGTATTTAGAATAATAATTATTATGTTTTAGAATTACCCCTTTAAAGTCTGTAGCAGAAGAGGAGAAAATGTTTGTTATTAAAACTGGGAAGTTTTTTCTATAGTTACCGTATATACTCGTGTATAAGCCGACCTGTGTATAAGCTGACCCTCCTACTTTTGCCCCCAAAACCTGGGAAAACCTATTGACTCGTGTATAAGCCGAGGGTGGACCCCAGCACAGGTATACAGCCCCCAGCAGTGTGATATACAGCAGCCCCAGAGGTATATACAGCAGCCCAGTGGTAGTATACAGCAGCAGCCCCAGTGGTATATACAGCAGCAGCCCCAGTGGTTAGTATACAGCAGCCCCAGAGGTATATACAGAAGCCCCAGTGGTAGTATACAGCAGCCCCAGTGGTAGTATACAGCAGCCCCAGTGGTAGTATACAGCAGCCCCAGAGGTGTATACAGCAGCCCCAGTGGTAGTATACAGCAACCCCAGAGGTAGTATACAGCAGTCCCAGAGGTATATACAGCCCCAGAGGTAGTATACCACAGCCCCAGAGGTATATACAGCCCCAATGGTAGTATACAGCAGCCCCAGTGGTAGTATACAGCAGCCCCAGAGGTAGTATACAGCAGCCCCAGAGGTAGTATACAGCAGCCCCAGAGGTGTATACAGCAGTCCCAGTGGTAGTATACAGCAGCCCCAGAGGTAGTATACAGCAGCCCCAGAGGTATATACAGCCCCAGAGGTAGTATACAGCAGCCCCAGAGGTATATACAGCCCCAGTGGTAGTATACAGCAGCCCCAGAGGTAGTATACTGCAGCCCCAGAGGTATATACAGCCCCAGAGGTAGTATACAGCAGCCCCAGAGGTATATACAGCCCCAGTGGTAGTATACAGCAGCCCCAGTGGTAGTATACAGCAGCCCCAGAGGTAGTATACAGCAGCCCCAGAGGTATATACAGCCCCAGAGGTATATACAGCAGCCCCAGTGGTACTATACAGCAGCCCCAGTGGTGTATACAGCAGCCCCAGAGGTAGTATACAGCAGCCCCAGAGGTGTATACAGCCCCCCCATCAGTATACAGGGCCCCCCTTGGTGCACAATCCTGTAAAGGAAGAGATTAGTATACTTATCACTGTCCCGCTGCCGCTGTCCCGCCGCCGCCATAGCGCTCCTCCGTCTTCATCCAGCGTCTTCCGGCTTCCTCTGGTGCGCAGACAATGACGTCATTGCCTGCGCTGACCGGAGTAAGCCGGATGAAGATGGAGGAGCGCGATGACGGCGGTGGGACAGCGGCAGCGGGACAGTGATAAGTATACTAATCTCTTCCTTTACAGGTTTGTGCAGCAAGGGGGGGGCCTGTATACTGATGGGGCGGGCCTGTATACTGTATACACTGTATACAGTGTATACAGTATACAGTGACTCGCGTAAAAGCCGAGGGGGGACTTTTCAGCCCAATTTTTGGGCTGAAAAACTCGGCTTATACGCGAGTATATACTTTAATATTTGCTATGGGTGTGTGACTTTGGTCACAAGTAATAACTAGTCTCAGAGGAGCAGAAAACTAACTGTAAGAAATGGAAAGTAAATATAACAATTATACTACGCAGTACAGCAAGGGATAAACAGAAGCAAAATGCAATTCAAGCTGAAGTCAGAAAACTGGAGAGACGGAAACAGAGTACATAGGTACAAAACAGAAAGAGAAGTAAGGTCACTAGCAGAGGGTCAAGTCCAGGTAAGAAACAAATTCAGGTAGGGTCTGGTTTAGAAAACAAAGAGATCAAGTCCTACACAGCCAAAAGCAAATGCACAATTGACCCAGAGCAGAGCTGCAAGCTAGTTTAAATAGGCTCTTAATTAAGTGAGCTGAATTCAGGTGATTGAGGCACAGAGCCAGCCCAGCCGGGCAGTCTCCACAAACCTAGAACAACAAAAGCAATGTGGAGATCATGACAGTGTGTCTTATTTTCTTTTAGAATACAAACACCTAAAGTGTTAACGTTTTTAACTAGTGTGTTGATTTTAAAGTGATTCAGCCCCCAATGGGAGGTAACCTTTTTTTGTATATTTAAAATGCACTGGTTTATCTTCTGAATAGACACTGTTAATGTGCATATTCCGTTAAACATTGCAATTTTTTAAGTCTGCATAAGTGTTTTTGGCATAACAGAATTGGTGCAAATAAAGTCATTTTGTTTTAGGTAAATCTAATTTAAAGTTAGCTGTTTATGCTGGTGAAACTGAATACACTGTAAATTGTAGGTGAAACATTTTCGAGCATTATAAATATAAAGAGTGACTGAAATGATGCCAAGCAGATGCTATATTTTGGTTGGAAACTTCAATATACATTTTCTGTATTTTCATCATTCTTGGCATAGTATAGACATGGACTTTTTTCAAATATGCATTTTCAGCTTAGGTACATTCTGCTTAATCTTTTTGATGAGGGATTGTATAAACCTCGAAGCTAAGAATAGCAAATTCAGAATAAAAGCTTTTCATCCCCTTAAATAACAGATCTCTTGAGAGCTCAAACAAATTTTAGATCAGAGTCAAACAAATGGTAACACTAAAAGATACTTTTCTAAGATTTGTACACAATATAGATTTCTCTATCTGTGACATCTTCATCATAGATGAGTGTTCCAATGTTTAAGCTATTGTAGCCCTCCAGAATTTAATTAGATATGTAGGAATTGCCGTGGATTTGTGAAAATCACAGGACCTATAGACGTGATAGTGATTTCTTAAATAATGTGAAATAAAATAAATTTTCAAACTCGATATATGGTATTCTGTATCGAGTATAAGCACTACAAGCAGAAATATCTGGACTTACACGTCATGCCATAACTAATGAGGTTATTAATGGATGTCTGGGGAATTTTCTGCTATGCCTAATACATTTGGGAATGCAACTGAACATCTTGAATATGCTCGATGGGAGACAAGATCAGAAACCCTGGAGGCCATAGTACATTTTGGCCACACAAGCTGCTCATAGCAGCGTGAGCAACATGCAACGTGGTATTATCTTTTTTCAAAAATGTCTTCTGGGATTCTTAAAAGAAATAGCTGTACCACGGTTACCATGAAAAAATCAAGGTAACTTTGAGTGGTTATTGTAGAAAGGTTTGGCCACCCTACATTATAGAGAAAATGAAGGCTGGGAGATCTGTTTTTTGCCCAGCATAAGCATCTTATTTTAATGAAGCTTCAATAAAATCATTGCACTTTTAAAGAAAATTTGTGAATACCCTTCTTCTTTGTTTTCTCCATATATCAAGCAGAAGCCAGTTGCTCTTAGGCTGGCTTCACATTAGCGTTCACTGCTGCTGCGTATTGCGGCTGGCGAACGCGATCCGACTGCAAGCACTGCCTATCCCCATGTTTAACATGGGACGCATAGTGTCCCCATTGCCCTCCATGTGTGATTTGCACACATGCAGCGGCTTGCGTGCAAATCATACATTTGCATCCGCACCGAATCTGCAACATGTTGCGTACATGTTGCAGATTCTGTGCGGCCGGCAATGTTTGTTTTGTACGCAAGCTTCTGCATGCGTACAAATAACACATGGAAGGCAATGGGAACGCACGGCCATCCGCACCTGACCACATACACCGTGCGTCCCCATGTTAAACGTGGATGGGCGGTGCTTGCGGTTGGCTCGCGTTCGCCTGCCGCAATACGCAGCGCCGGCGAACACTAATGTGAAGACAGCCTTATTGGGATTTCCAACTATTCCTCAGCAATAATTTGTGAATTGCACAATCCCCAACCTTTTCCCTCTACAAAAAATTTTTATACCCTACATTATTTTAACCCATTTTATAATTCCAGGAGTAGGGCTGGTATGATGTTCTTGTGTTAAAGCTTTTTCATTATCCATGTGCTCTCTTCAGATTCAAAGAATGGCACATACTAATTCATTCTGTACTGCAAGTGCAATTAGATGTCACTTATCAAACCTAATGCATCAATCAGGCAATGCACAAACCATCATGTCCACAACATTCCTATATAGGGAAGATGGTGTGTCACGGTCCGCACTGCTGTCTCAGTGGGATCCCAAGGGATGGATGTCTCCAAGAAGTCAGAAGGAAGGCAATGGTTCCAAAGCAAAGATCTCCTTTATTCACCTACGCGTTTCGGCGCCTCTCCTGGCACTTTCATTAGGGTATTTAACATTGGGCTATGAGTCAGACATCCAGGTACAGGTATCACACCACATCTCAGAAAGGCTATTATGGCTAGATGGCATTAGAGGTCTTTCCTCATCATCAGTGAGTCCCATTTTTGTTTCGGCTACATTAATGAAGATTCATGAAGAAACATGAAATATTTCATGTTTTCATCATGACAAGATCAGGCTATATATTACTTATTATCTATTTAGCTAACGTATTTTTCAAATTATAAGAAGCACTGGATTATAAAACGCACCTAGGTTTTAGAGGAGGAAAATAGGAAAAAAATTTGAAGCAAAAAATGTGGTCATAACGCACTGCTATAAGGGCATATGTGGTCATAAACCACTGTTTGGGCGCACGGCAGGGCTCAGAAGGGAAGGAGCGCAATTTGAATTTTGGAGCTAATTTACCATTCAAAAAGTCAAATGGCGCTCCTTCTCTTTCGAGCCCTGCGGAGCGCCCAAACAGTGGTTTATGACTACATATGAGGTATCGGTGTACTCAGGAGAAATTGGCCAACAAATTTTAGGATGTGTTTTATCCTGTTGCCCATGTGAAAATGAAAAAATTGAGGACAAAAGAAAATGTTTGTGAAAAAAAAGTACTTTTTCATTTTTACGGATCAATTTGTAAAGCACCTGAGGGTTCAAAGTGCTCACTATGCATCTACATAAGTTCCTTGAGGGGTCTAGTTTCCAAAATGGGGTCACTTGTGGGGGAGCTCCAATGTTTAGGCACACAGGGGCTCTCCATACGCGACATGGTGTCCGCTAACAATTTGAATGGAAAATTAGCTCCAATTATTAGTGGACACCATGTCACGTATGGAGAGCCCCTGTGTGCCTAAACATTGGACTCCCCCACAAGTGACCCCATTTTGGAAACTAGACCCCCCAAGGAACTTATCTAGATTGGTGGTGAGCACTTTGAACCCCCAGGTGCTTCACAAATGAATCCGTAAAAATGAAAAAAGAAACTTTTTGTGGAAAAGAAAGTACTTTTTCATTTTTACGAATCAATTTGTGAACCACCTGGGGGTTCAATGTGCTCACTATGCATCTAGATAAGTTCCTTGGGGGGTCTAGTTTTCAAAATGGGGTCACTTGTGGGGGAGCTCCAATGTTTAGGCACACAGGGGCTCTCCATATGCGACATGGTGTCCGCTAACAATTTGAATGGAAAATTAGCTCTAATAGTTAGCGGACACCATGTCACATATGGGGAGCCCCTATGTGCCTAAACATTGGAGCTCCCGCACAAGTCACCCCATTTTGGAAACTAGACACCTCAAGGATTATATCTAGGGGTATAGTGAGCATTTAGAACCTACAGCTACTTCACAGAATTTGATAATGTCATATTGAACATTTTCTTTTTTTTCACACAATTTCTCACTTTTAGAGCATGTGCACAAGATACGGACACACCATGTCCTGGTCGTCTCCTCCCTTGCATTTTTTTTAGTATTTCTTTATTAAATTTAAAAAAAAAATTACGTAGGGCTTCGCCATATTTTTGGTCCAGCCAGGTACAGCAGGCAGCTACGGGCTGCCACCAACCCCTTCTGCCTAGTTTTACCTGGCTGGAAACCAAAAATATAGGGAAGCTCCTTTTTTTTTTAAATTATTTCATGAAATAATTTTTTAAAAAATGGCGTGGGCTTCGGCATATTTTTGGGCCAGCCAGGTACAACTAGGCAGCTGGGGGCTGGAATCCTCAGCGTAGGGAGGCCCAAGCTTTCTGCCCCCCCCCCCCGCTGCGAATTGCAGCCCACAGCCGCCCCAGAAAATGGCGCATTCATAGAAGCGCCATTTTCTGGCGCTGTATCCAGCTCTTCCAGCTGCCGTGTAGCGGTGGCAGACTGGGTAATAAGGGGTTAATGCCAGCTTTTAGGCAGCTGGCACTAAGCCCGAGATTCATAACGTCTGGCCAATATTAGACCGGACCATTAGGAATCTCTAGCAGATTGTAAAGAAAACACAACACAGAGAAAAATATTTTTATTGGAAAAAAAACACAAACACATATTTAGACCCCATCTTTATTACAGTGACGTCTGACGTAGTCCAGTGGGATGGTCCGACGTAGTCCATTGGGAAGGTCCAACGTAGTCCAGTGGGAGGTCCCGCGACGATTCTCATTCAGATGATGATCTGAAGTTAACCCCCTGTGTGGTCTCAAGTAGTTAACTGCAGATCCAGTAACCCCTTGTGACCACACAGGGATGATGACCTGCAGTTAACCCCTTGTGACCACACAAGGGGTTAACTGCAGGTCATCATCCCTGTGTGGTCACAAGGGGTTAACTGCAAATCCAGTAACCCCTTGTGACCACACAGGGATAATGATCTGCAGTTAACCCCTTGTGACCACACAGGGGGTAAACTGCAGAAGACCCCTGTGTGGTCGTTCAGGGGTTAACTCTTCCTCTGTTCCGGCGCACGCAGAGCAGCGGTGCCGTTACAGAGGCAGAGAGAAGACGGCCGGCGATGCTGCAGGACGGGTAAGTATGAGAGAAGCAGGGATGGGGGCCGGGGGGACCAGAGCAGAGCGGGGGGCTGCGGACCGGAGGGGGGGGGTCGAGGCCAGGCAAGGGAAGACCTGGGGAAGGGGGGGGCGCTGATGACCGGAGGGGAGCGCAGCAGGGAGGAGGGGGAGCGCAGCAGGGGGAGCAGAGGAGGGGGAGATCAGGGGTGAGGGGGATGATATTGGGGGGCCACTGAGGGGACCAGTGGCCCCCCAGGAATGGCGGCATCTCTAAGCGATCTGACCTGCCAGATCGCATAGAGATGCAGCGGAGGCAGCGGGTTTTACCGCCGGCCGCCGCCATTTTTAGGTGTAATGGGGGTGGGGGGTGATCCCCAGGGAGGGGGGGATGATCCCCAGCACTGGGGATCCTGGGGAAGGTAGGGGTTAATGCTTTCACTTTGATCCGACATGTGTTTTCATGTTGGATCAAAGTGAAAGCATTTTTACCGGCACTTTCACTTTGTGTAATGTGATGATCGGTAAACGGTGCTTACCGGTCATCACATACAGGTGCCAGTAAAAAAACACCCGATTCCTAATCTCTAGGGTCTCAGCTACCCCCGTAGCTGAAACCCCGGAGATTTTCGGCCACTGGGGGACGCTACAGGGCTTATTCTGTTAGGACTTATTTTTACGTCCTAACAGAATAAGGACCCTGTTTTTAGGACGTTTATATACAGTGGGCCGTCACTAAGGTGTTAAATCCATCAAGAAAAATTTTTAATTTGAGCATACAGCATTTATTTTTCTTGTATTTCATAGTTATAATCCCAGCTGACGTGTAGCCTATGGTTTTCTTCAACTACAGTAAACTACAGATATTTGTTAACTTGTGTTGGTGAGTCTTGGCCATTTAATGTGGCCATTCGTAGCGTGCAACAAAATATAGCACCTTATTGAATAACATTGATTTGTGTTCAGTAGTAATTTTTTTCTCTCATTGCTCTCTTCTCATTTATATGCCAGTGTGAGCAAACCCCTATTGAAAGCCTTCTCAAAGTATGGAAGTTGTTTTAGCTACAAAGGGATGATCAACTCTATTTGAATTTGGAATTGGACGTCATAAAAGCTCCCGTCAGTGTAATCTTAATACTTTTGTCTCCATTGTATAGGTTTTTACAGACTATAATATAAACTTTAATATTTCTCAGCATTCCATATCACATACATTTTTTTAGTAATATTAATATATGTATGGATTTCAATTTAAGCTTTATGTGAGCTTAGAGCTGATAATCAATGAACTATCTCTTTCTAAATTCTCTGGAGTTTCTTTTTCATTTACCATTTCATTTTATATTGCCATTGTCAAGCAAGGCATGGTAAAAAAAAATAATAAAGCATCTGGCCCGACTGATATCCATTAATGTATGCTAAAGAAATGGAGGTCTATAATTGATTCCATTTCTGCCAGATCTGCTCTCTAATGCTGAAGTATGGCTGGTGTTATTCTATATTTATGAATGGTAAAAAGCTGTGAAATAGAATTTGGTGCTGTGAAATAGTATTTGCCATTAAGTACAGATTGTTTTTTTCATCTTTAAATACAGTGAAATGTTAAACAAACGAAAACCAGGGACCAGTTTTATCAATTTTTCCTGCACTAATGATATTTAGATTCATCTAATTAATTAAAGCCCTTTTGAACCATTAGTTTACATTGAATTTTAAGAATAAAGTGAAGTAATCACCACTCAATTTATGCAAGAAACAGCTTTTCTAATCAGCATTTAGATATCCTTCCTAGAAACTGAAAATTATTGAAGGCACCAGATAAAATGTTTAGTTAGAACGGGATAAGAGGCCTTATCTAAACATGCATGTCCAATACCAGACCAAGTAAGACCATATTGTCCCCATTAGGTTTACTGTTGTAATAGAACGAAATAGGGATAAGCGAGTAGAGAAATATTCGTAATCGCTATACTCATAACAAGTACTTTGTAATACCTATATACTCGTCCGAATAGTGAGTCCAATGTTAGTTAATTATGAATCCACATATAAAATGAGCATTTCCAGGGCAGGGGGGTGGGTTTTTTGTATTTTTAAAAGAAAACTGTCAGGTCAAAAATTCACATGTAACTGATATCATTTTCTAATTCCTCCCTCTAAACTCTCTCTATTGATGTATTTCTTTTATGTATATTCCCCTCCTATCTTCTGTAAACTACAAATAAAATGAATCATTTCATCTGTCAATCACAGTGAATAATCCACTTAGTTCTCTGCTGTCCACTCCCCACACATGAATATGCATGTCACATCACAGCACAGGAGATCAGTGGGGGGACTGTATACTCCTCTCTGCTCTCTGTGTGCTGCATCACAAGAGGTGAACTACAACACAATCTGTCACAGCAAGAATAACTGCTTAGGGAAACAAATGGAGTCTAGATCAGGCAGACCTGCAGGAGCTCTCTCCCTCCTTAGTGATATTAACTGAACAGAGCTGTAAGTGAAACCTGACACTGCAAAGGGAGGATGGAGGAGATAGCTGCTGAGAAGGCATGCATAATTACATGACAGTTTATACAGCTCAGAACTAATCGTCTTTGCTTATAATGGGACAGGACTAATGCACCAGCTCTCTGCAGGGTCTCACAATGGTGATACCATGGAAACTACAAACAGTACAATAATGATTTTACATGTTTTTAAAAGGTCTGCCCAGGCACTATTTAAGAGTAATATTAGTATCATACTGAAAAATGACCTGACAGTATCCCTTTAATGCATATAACACCTTGCTGTGTCCCCCAGAGATATCCTAACATTCAATCTGCTCCCACTGGGGTGCCAACCGCCTTTGTGTACTGAAGTCACAAAGCATTCACTGATCTCAGGGAGACCAGTCAAGGAAAACACTGCGGGCAGCCGGCTAAAGCGTTCAAACACAGTGAAATCTGTGTACTGAAGAGAACCGTCAATATGTGTCAGATCGATAATGATCGACACATCACTCACGAGCACCAGCCATACTTGCCGAGAAATGAGTATTACGAGTACTGTACTATCCATACGAGTAGTGAATAGTAACGATTACACTTGCCCAACAATAGAAGGAAAGCTTTATTGCGTTTCCAGAATCCTGGAAATTCCTTACATGTTGTATATGTGCTCGTATGTTGCCTGATAGCAGAATAATAAAGCATGATAAAAGAGGAGATGCAGTGCAGGAGACACAAAATTGGGCCGTTATTTTATCTCTGTTTAGACTGTTTGTTGATGTTTCTTTCAAACTGATGATACACCTGTTGTTTGATGCACTACTTATATTTTTAAGGGAAAAATCAGTGACTTTAAACTCTATCACTGTTTTTCATTTTATAGATAGAATATAAACCTTTTTATGGTAACTTATGCAATGAAGAAAAAATAGCTGCACTCACCAGGGATAAATCTTCATACATTTATTAGTTGACCAGAACAATCAATTCAATTCACAGGATTGACGTGACCTATCCCTGTGTGTATCCATTAGTGCCTAGCATCTTCTATATTTTTCTTTTTATTGTAACGAAATAACTGTTTTACAGTTTAAATAAATAAGCAACTATTACAGCAGGCAATAAATAAATAAAAAAAAAACGACAACTACTTCCTCCAATCACATCTATTATTGAGGGTAGTTAAAATCTACAATCCATCAAAATCCATCGATATACAGGTGCATCGCCCTGTCACTGAATGACAGTGCGATCTAAGGGGTTAACAGCACTGATCGGATCGCTGTAAGCCCGACATCTCACTGTCGGGGAAATGATGTGAGCTCCGCACCGGAGCTCACATCAAAGGCCGGCACCCGACCCATGACGTACATTTACGTCATGGTACAGGAAGGGGTTGAATAGAGTTATTACAAACAGAGTGATCTATTTCAAGTGATTATTTTTGTAAATGTTGATGATTATGGCTTACAGCCAATGAAAACCCAAAGGTCATTATCTCAGAAAATTAAAGTGCAGAGGGTGAAGGGTTAAAAACCACGCTGCCATATTCCAAGAGGCATCGAAGGGTGAAAATAATATTGTTTTATTAGTCAATTCGTTTCATGGCAATATGATATTTGTCCTGAAGAAGGGGCCAGGGAGCTCTGAAAGTGTAAATCTTGAATGGTTAGAGATTGTGGTGGAGGAATAAGTCACACACACACGCCTGTGAGGTATTTCAGTTCTTACCTTGAGAAGAGGGTGTCTACCCTCAAACAGTGCACAGATGTGAATCCGTCTTATTCCTCCACCGCAGTCTCAGTATGTAGGACTTTCTCAAGCTACTGTAGCAGTATGTATCTAATTAACATTACTTTTGTATATACTGTATATATCTTTTTGGTGATTTGTATATTTAAACTACAATCAATAATAACTGTGATTGAAAAAAATAGCTGTCAGGTGTTTTAATTTATCAGTTATGAAATACACCAGATATAGTAAAAGTTAGTGAATATTTGGCCACAAAAAAAACGGCCTAGGGTAAGGTAAATCTTTTTCTGAGCTAAACTCTTCAAGTTTAGGCTGACTTAATTTAGGTCAATGGTATTTATTTTAATTCTGACCTATTGGGAGTTGAGGGGCTTTGTGATGGAAAGAGATTTGTCAAATAAAAAGTTAATCTGAATATGCAGTGTTTCAAGTCACCCTTTATCGTGCATTTTTTCCTGGCAATGGGTCACAAATATTGTTATTTTTGCTTTATCAATTATTTATCTTTTATTTGAAAAGGTACTATGGAAAGGGTGTATTTCTTCATTCAAGACCTGATCAAAACCACTGGGGTCAAGTGTTTACGGCTACTTATTCAGTCGATCAGATCCAATTCATGGATTTAACTATTTTCAAGAACAACCAGGGAAATATTATTATGTCCACCTTTGTTAAGAAGGTGGATGTAAATAGCTACCTTGAGATTACAAGAGGCCATTTGCAGAAATAGATGAAGAACATCCCTTACATCTAGTGTTGGTAAATCCAAAAAATTGTACAAATAATTCAGACTTTTTTAGGGATACTGGCATACTTAAAAATAGATTTATTGAAAAGGGATTCCCTAAGCAAGTGATTGTAGATCCCTTTGATAAAAGAAAGATATTTCAACAACAAAACTGTATATCTGGGATCTAGAATAAAAGTGGTAGGGCCATGGCAGGGGAAGCCGCTTATGTTGCTCCATTTCATAAGAGCCTTCAGTAGGTGTCATAATGTTATAAAATAGTCTAATAATAAAACAATGGTATATTCTTGGTAATAATCTGGTTTTATCAGCAGTTTTACCGGCCAACCCCACTGTAATTTTTAGAAGTATTAATCTTAAAATATTATCTCTCATAATACTAGAAAATCCGGTTCATGTTCTATAAGAAATACCAACTTAGAGTACCGGTATATACAAAGATAAAACACAAATTTATTATACAAAACATGAAAAGTCCATAGGACCCACATATATGATAAGAAACTAAGACAGAGGAATTCACAAAAAAACACCAACTAATCAGGTAAAAGAAATTTTGATCTTCTACTAGAATTCTAAGAAACATCTGACACATCCCTCAAAGAAAGTTGATCAGTCAACCTATTCTTGTGATAAGTCATCACTTCAAGGACTTTTGGCTATATGTTTTTGTCAATCCTTGCTTCTGAACAAGATTAAGGCCATAGCTAGGGCAAGCTGCTTAGGAATGGGGGCACCATTAACCTGGGGTGCAACTTGCTCCATTATATATGTAGAGGCCAGTTTTGATAGGGATAGCTCATGAAGTGTTAATATCAGTTCATCCTGATTGGTTGGTGTTTTCTATGAACTCTTCTTTGTTTGTTTATATATGTGTGTCTAATGGACTATTCATTTTTTCCATAGTAAAATTGTGTTTTATCTTTCTATATACTCTAAGGGCCCTTTCACATCAGCGTTTTTTGAAATTCACGGCAGATGCGGTGAAAAAACCGCATCAGCCGCGATTACCGCGTACCGGCTGCACTTGCGGCGCAGTTGCGGTAAACGCCATGCAAAGTATAGGCGTACTTGCGGCAGGTGCGGAAAGTGCGGTTTTGCACTTGCGGCAGTTGCGGCCGCGAAAAAAACCGCGGCTGACTGCGGTTTTTTTTCGCGGCCGCACCTGCCGCAAGTGCAAAACCGCACTTGCCGCACCTGCCGCAAGTACGCCTATACTTTGCATGGAGTTTACCGCAACCGCGCCGCAAGTGCAGCCGGTATGCGGTAATCGCGGCAGATGCGTTTTTTTCACCGCATCTGCCGTGAATTTCAAAAAACGCTGATGTGAAAGGGCCTTAGGCCCCTTTTACACTAGAGTTTTTTGCAAATTGCGGCACATCCGGCAGATTTACCGCATCTGCCGCCTAATGGCTGCACTTGCGGCACACTTGCAGCAAGCCCCATGCATTGTCCATGGGACTTGCGGCAGATGTGGCAAGTGCGGTATAGCCGCAGTTCCAGCACTTGCGGCAGTTGCGGCCATGAAAAAAAATGTTGCTGACTGCGTTTTTTCTCGCGGCCAGAACTGCCGGAACAGTGGCTATACCACATTTGACGCACCTGCCGCAAGCATGATAGACAATGCATGGGGCTGGCCGCAAGTGTGCCGCAAGTGCGGCTGTTAGGCGACAGACGCGGTAAATCTGCTGGATCTGCCACAATTTGCAAAAAACTCTAGTGTAAAGGTGCCTAAGTTGGTATTTCTCTCTTAAGACACACTACAAATGTGTAACTCCTACAATCTAAAATTTACTTTAGCTTTTGCTTCATGTTCTATTAGCCCTATAGGAGTATATCACTGTGGTCACTCAAAGTGTTTGTGCTGCAGGCTTATCCAATATGATATAAAATCTTTTACATCTAAAATTACAGGAGAACAGTTTTCTATTAATGAGTCTAAAACACAGCATTCCCTGACCGTGAGTATGCACCCTTAATAATAATAAATAATAATAATAATAATAATAATAATGTATTGAGTATATGTTTTGTGCTGAACTTGCATTATAGCATAATTTTTGTTTTAAATCTTTTTTAATTCACTTCATTCTTCCTATAGGTAGGTTCCTATCTGCATTTTTTTTTAACTCCCATTTCCCTATATGTGAAAACTGTCCATCTGGGTATCTTTTTTTCAAGTATTGATTGTTTTATATAATATTGTTTGTTTTGTATGTTATTAATTTGATGTATTTTTATATATTTATATTTTTGTATTTTTTTTTATTAAGTGTATGATTGACATGATTGTATGGGTCTTGTCGTCCATTAGTCTGTATTAGCTCCTGAGGACAGGGACGTCTGCTGAAATGTGTTATGCATTAAAAAGTTAATCCTACACCTCTATGGAGCGAGTGATTTCCCAGGGCCCAGGCATTGTTATTTTTGTTGTTTTCTTCCTTTGGTGCATTTATGATGTTCAAGCCAATTTCATGTTGCAAGGAGGCCAGAAAGAATTCTTTTGGCACTAAAGATTATAAGCTATGTGGTGAATTGCCATTCAACATGACAGTCAGAGCAGTAATGTCTAACAGTGGAAACCGGCAGTGCGTTACCTTAAGCTTTAATTTTCAGTGAATGATATTTAAAGGAATTTTTAACTATAGAAGAATTAAGAACTTTTTTACTAAAATTCTAGATTTGTACTGACCATTAGATATGGATGTCATTTGAGAGGGTGAATGTGAATTGTATAATTTAAGGAAAGATTTGGAAAATCATTCAGCATAAGGCCAGTATTCCACTTGCAGGAGCGATGCGATAAATTTGCACGTCCTTCGCTTCACTTCCCCCCGTCACGTCCACCAACTCTCCTGATAGGAGCATGGAGCTGGATGTGTGTCTATGCAGCTCACCATTCTGGTCCGGAGAGCTGTTGGCCATGGTGGGGGACGTGATGCAAAAAACGTGTGAGTCTCTCGCATTGCTCCTGCACGTGGAATCCCGACCTAAAGGAAGAAATCTGAAGTTGCAGATGAAAGGCTACAAGGTTAAAGACCTCTTTGTTCATATTAGGACCAGAGCGTTTGAGACACAATTTAGACAAGGGAAATGTAATTCTGATATTTTGTGTGATTAACTAGTCCTTGGCCCTAACTTGAAAGTTAGCTTTTGCCACTTATCTGCTATTAAAAGAATTACACTTAATTTTGCCTAGCTCAGATCAAATTAGTTTTGAGTTCTACAAATTTACCTGCATAAGACATTTCAGTAACAAAACAAAAAAATGTTGAAATGAAGATGATATCTAAGATTACTATAAAATTCAGAAGTCTAGATGTGTTCTTAATCATGATTTTTAATGGAAAAATCTGTAAGTGGAAGATGTGTGACCCAGTTGGACACAATCTATTGGAGCTATTGCTCTTGGTTCTGATTATCTTGGTATATTTAACCATTATTCTTTGGGTAAATGGCCCAAAAGAATGACATGTAAGAGATCAAGAGAAGAGGGGGCGTTTTTGGGTAATACCTGGTGGTGCAGTGGAGACTTTAATGGCTAGACATGAACTAACCTGATCTGGTTTGCACGCTTGAACAACCCCAGTAACAGCCTCTGGTGTGTAGCACACACGCCGCAATCTGCTGGGCTGGTTGCTGGGATTAGCGATCATGTGATTCCAGTGATGTCTCTGCAGGTTCTGTGATAGGTCCTCAAAAGCAGACTACACACTGTAGCCTCATGCAGCTCCTGACCGCCTTCCCCTGAGAGAGGGATGTAATGGCCGAAATGTAGGAAAATTAATGCAGTCACATTGGGGAGCTAGGTACAGCAAGGTAGTACATCCCTATCTGACCACATTAATATTCTTACATTTCAGTCAAAAGAATAACATGTTAGTACCCATCAGGACAAAAAGCCCTCTAGAAATAAAAAAAAAATAGTATATGTTGCATGTCAAATTTGACCCCAAAATTTGTTACCCAGTTTCCCATGAGTACACTAATAATCCACATGTGTTCAGAAACCTCTGTTTGGACAAATGCCAGGGCTCAGAAAGAAGGGGCAGTATTTGAATTTTAGAACACAAATTTGGCTGAAAAAGACTTTGTCACTGTGTCACATTTGCAGGGTTTCTAAGAAACCTAAACAACAGAAACCCCCGCAAGTAACCACATTATGGAAACCAAACTCCTTGAAGATTTCATTCAGGGGCATTGTGAGCATCTTCAACCCAAGGGTAATTTACATACGGTAATTTGGTAACATTCAGTTAAAACCTTGAAAAATGACATTTTTTTCACAAAAATGTTGATTTAGCACCACAATTTCTTACGGTACTTTATTCATAAAATAGCACCAAAAAGTGACCAAACAGCTTGTTACCCACTTTCTTATTAGTTTGGTGATACCCCACATATTGTCAAAAACGTCTCTTTGGACAAACACCAGTGTTCTGAACAGAAGGAGCAATATTTGAATTTTGGAAAGCAAATTCATAATTTGGTGAGTTGATTTGGCAGACCCTATCTTCATAGTGAGAAGTGAATGCTTGTGTTTTCACACATTTTGTACAATTTCACACCATATTTGACATGCTTGAAAGGGATAAATTAGCAAAATGACAGACGACCATTGAAGCTCGTCAAGGGAATTTCCCATAGATTTTTTTTTACCACAACCCTTTAGTAATTGTACAGAGGTATTTTATGAATCCGAATAAAAATAAAACTTCCCATAACCTTACAAAAAGTATATAATTGATCTATCAGTTTAATAACTAATTTTCTTCTCCTTAAAGAGAAAATATACAATCCATATGGTAGAGAACATAAGACTATGAAAGATATAAAGCAAACATTTAGCCAAAAAGAATTTATCAGGCTTTCTACGTCTTCAGTACATCCATGGTTTTTCATTGAAACTAAAATAAATAGTGGTCTTAGTCTCATATATTATGATACTCCTAACCCCTTAACGACCATCAATACAATTTAAAATGACGACCATTAAGGGTATTTATTGCTTAGCGCCATTTTATAATAGTGGTGAGAAGTAAGTGCTTTGTACTCCCCATAGTCAGGAAATCCCAAGGATTTCAGTTCCTGATAAATATCTAATTTTGCAATTGATTTAAAATCAATTACAAAAAATCTATCCCAATGTATGGGAGTAAATGGGAGTGCATCATGCAATCTGAATATTGTTTATGTGGTGGAGCGTAGGTGCAGGACACAGGGTCCACAGAGGATGTCGACTATGGGGCAAGGCTGTAGGATGGGGGACATATATACCAGGATGGGGCTATATACAAGGTTGGGTGACATATACATCAGGATGGGGGACATTTATACCAGGGTGTATATTATTTTAAAATGTGGGAACCGGGATATATATTGATATAAAGACAGACACTGACATTATAGGTGACATTATAGAATGGACCCCATAACATTTAACGTTCATTTTCTTTCTCTTTTCCTTCACCAAATTTTGGGTGCGTTTTATAATTGGCTTACGGTATACCATGTTTAGGTAGATGTGATATTTTGATTGCTTGTTATTGCATTTTATTGCAATGTTGGACCACCAAAAAATACATAATTTTGACACCTGGACTTTTTTCTCATTATGCAGATTACGGATCAGATTATTTGATTTTATATTTTGATAGATCAGACATTTATGAATACAAAATATGTGTATTTTTTATTTATAGTTTTATTTTCAATGGGGGTGACATAGTTTTACAGCACAATCTAAGAGGTAAACAGATGTGAGCGAATCGCTTATCTGCATGCATCTCTTACCCACACATGACGATTGAGCAGATCAGCCAGTATGTGCAGGGAATGATGCGAGCTCAGTGTGTGAGCTCGCATCAAAGGGAGAAAGGTGGCCCTTGATGTACCCAGTCCATCATGGGTCATACATGGGTTAAAAATGAGTGGTAAATAATACAAGACAGAAAGACAGATTTAGACATTATGTGTTCTCCATGTTTTAAACATTTGACCTAGAAAAGTTATTTGTTACCTTCATTTATTTGTTTTATCACATATCCACTTGAGGTTTTGTCTTATTGGGATGTGGTATGTTTTTAGTATAGTTGAGTCTGAACACTAACTGTAATTTACATTCCATTTTACTTTTGCTTCCAAGGACTGATTATTAAAAAATGGTGAGTTGTAGAGAATGATGAAAGTTAAAGGAGAATGCTAAAAATGCCTCCCACAGTACTGAAGAAGTTGACAACCATAGACAGATAATTGTAAGGTTGCTTGCCATTATGTGTCTGGGCTGTTCACAGATTTTTGTAATTATTACAAATAATTATTACTTGTGCATATAACTAGCATTTTGAATCTTCAATTGGCTCTTCTTTTCCGCAGTGTTTTTATGTTTGTACCATAAGGATCTACCATGTGACCCTTATGACATTTCTTCAATACATTTCATTTTTCTTGACTTGTGAAGAAAGTATGGATAATTTAGAAATGTTATTTTCTTGAATCTATGTTTTGGACACCAAGTTCATACCCAGTTACTAAGCAACAACTGTAGGAAATGTTCTAATGAGTTCCAATCACTTGAATTCCATAAACACAAAACTAGTATTTTCATTTTTTATTACAACTTTAAATGTACATAGCAAACAATGCATTTTTATACATTCCATATGTCAATACACGTGAAAGGTACCGAGCTGTGAAGATGTTTGTAAGGTTTCTGCCTCTTTAAGTAAATGTTGTAGAGACTTACAATGTATGGAATAATATGATTTTTTTGTAATCATCTGTGTTAAAATTACATGATTGAATAATGAAATATATATATATATATATATATATATATATATAGAGAGAGAGAGAGAGAGAGAGAGAGAGACTAAAAATCTTTAACAGATGCTTCTTTTTTGTGCTGCATTTTTGTGCTACCCTTGTATGTGCCCAAACGCATCAAAAGCAGCACAAACCTATTGCATGTGTGCTGTTTTTATGTATATACAAATGCAGCACAAACACACAGCCCAATTGAGGGGACACACAAACATAGACAAACTGATACACACAGAGACAGACAGACACAGAGTCAATTTCTCAGCCTTCCCCGGTTCTCCTTTCTCTGTGTAATGCGTAATGCAACGTTTCCGGCGCGTCTGGAGTAACGCATACGCTCTAACTGTGCCCCTCTGCAGACCTGTGCTTCCGGGTTTCGCTCCCGTCCGTTCGCCATAGAAGGTAATAGAAGGGCGAAAACAAGACAAAGCGCAAGGGCTCTGCATCTATGTGCCAATGCACTTGCCTGCGCTTGCCTGTGAATGCACCTGCTCTTGCACTTGCTCCAGCGCAGGGCAGTCAAACGCTGGGCGCAAAGATGTGAAAGGGGCCATAGACTTTCATGTCAAAGATGTGGGTGCTGTGTTTTAGTGCAGAAACGCAGCAAGAAACACACCAAAAACTTGTGTGTGCACATAGCCTAGTTCTGCTGACACTATTAAACCACATAGATACAACTAAAGTTTAAACTTTTAGGTTTAATTAAGAGATTAGATTTAAAATATGCTGTGAAACATTTAGGAATTACAACAATTTTTTCAGCTTCCACACTATAGGAGATCAAAAGTAATTGGATAAAGTTACTTTACCATAAATAAAATGTTTATTTTTAATCCTTTGCAGGCAATGACTGCCTGAAGTCTGGAATTCATGGGCATCACCAAATGCTGAGTTTCCTCTTTTGTGTTACTTTGCCAGGCCTTTACTGAGGCTGACTTCAGTTGTTGCATGTTTGTGGGTCTTTTTGCCTCAGGTTTTGTCTTAAGCATGTGAAATGTATGCTCAATGACGTGGAGTACTTGTGATTTATTCAGCCATTGCAGAATTTCCACTCCTTTACCTTACATACTCCTAGGTCGCTTTCACTGTATGTTTTGAGTAGTCATCCATCTGTGCTCTGAAGCACTGTCCAATCATCTTTACTCCATTTAGTTAGTTGAATCTGAACAGAAAGTGTAATCGTGCACCATTTTGAGTTCCCAAGCTCACCAGTGCACTTTATGTTTTTGTAGAATGTACCAAACTGTTGATTTGGCCCATCCTAAAATTTTTGCTATCTCTCTAAAATATTTTCTTTTTCAGACTAATGATTATCTCTTTCACTTCCATTAATAGCTCCTTAGACTGCATGCTTGCATGTTGGGGTTCACAGCTACAACTTCCAAATACAAATTGCAAACCTGGAATTAGCTCCAGACCTTTTACCTGCCCATGCAGCCCATTAAATTGCTTTTGAGATCATTGTCCATTTACCTTTGGTCCTTTTAAAAAGTAATAGCTGCATATAAATAGGTAATTCTTGTTACTCCAATAAGGATGTAAATACCCTGAAATTAAAGTGGGAGTCTGCATTTTGTATTTTGATTATGTAACTTTATCTTGAATATGTTTTAGTAAACAGCTAATATGCCAAAACTTGTGTCACTGTCCAAATATTTTCTGGACCTAACTGTATTATAATTATTACTTACTATTATGGTGCCAATACAAGGCACAGACAAGTACAGATGGAGAAATAACCCTTCTGCCAAGGGCTCACAGTCTACAAGGGATATGTGAGGCTACAGTAGGTAAGGAAACAGCTGGTCATGCATCAGTATAGTGAACTGAGGGTTACTGCAGGTTGTAGTCTTGTCAGAAGAGGTAGGTATTCATGTTGCTATTGAAGGTTTCCAAGGTAGGCAATAGCATGATGTGTTGGGGTAGAGAGCTCCAGAGTAAGGGAGATGCATGGAAGTAATATTGTATGCAGCTATCGGAAGGGGAAATATGAGGGGAGCAGAGAAGATCTTGTTAAGATCAGATGTTACATGCAGCTAAAGATCAGAATACCATGTCACAAATTTACAGAGGAGGCAGGTTGCGGATAGCTTTGTATGTCATTGGTTGGGTTTAAAACTATAGTTTTTGGACAATGGGAAGTCTGTGAAGAGATTAGCAGAGAGAAGAGGCCAGGGAATAATAAGGGGACAGGTGGATTAGTTAGGCAGCAGAGTTTAGGATAGATTGTAGGGTGCGAGAATGTTAGAAGAGTGGCCACAGAGCAGAAGGCTGCAGTATGCATGACGGAGAAAATAAGGATTCGGGAAATCTAGCATTACCCTCAGACAGCAAGCATGCAGGACTGGGGAGAGTGAGCAGCCATTTACTTTGATGGATTGGTTAGTTTGGGGTTTGAGTGAGGAGGAGGAAAGATGATAAATTCTGTTTTTTTCATGTTGAGTTTTAGAAATCAAGCAGAGATAAAGAATGAAATAGCAGCAGACATTGTGGTATTCTGGTTAGTAAGGAGATGATATCGGGTCCAGAAAGGTAGATCTATGTTTCATCAGCATAGAAATGATACTGAAAGTCATGGGACTCTATGAGCTGTTCCAGGCCGAGGGTGTAGATAGAGAAGAGCAGCGGTCAAAGAACTTAACCCTGGGGACACCAACAGATAAAAAGTGAGATGAGGTGGTGGTGTGAGAGTGGAAGATGTTGAAAGTTTGGTTAGTTAGGTATGAAGAGATCCAATAGAGGGCCAAGTTTGTGATTTGAAGAGATGAGATAACCTGTAATAGGAGGGAATGGTCCACAGTTTCAAAGGCGAGGTAAGGTCCAAGAGGAGAAGGACATTTTATTGTTGCCTGGCTTTGGTGGTAAGTAGGTCATTGGTGAATTTAGTTAGGGCAGTTTCATTGGAATGTTGCAGTTGAAAGCCAGATTGTAGGATGAGATGTGATCTGCAGAGTTTACAGGAAAGTTGATAATCTGTCATAGTTGAGAAGATGGGTTTGGAGAAATAGGGCTTAGTGGTTATGATGAGTGGCTGTGGTTACTTTGGGCCAAAGCTTGCTCTGATATTATCAATATTCTGCTTGAAGAAAGAGACAAAGTCTTCAGCTGAGATGACAGCAAAGGGAGGAAGTGCTGGGGGATTGAGGAGAGAGAGTTGAAAGTATTGAATAGCTGTAAAAGTTTGTGAAAGAGGGAGGATATGAGGGATAAGAAGTAGGTTTGTTTTGGAGCAGTGAGCGTGGATTTGAAATTGGTGAGAGACTGTATGTATCTGATGAAGTGCTCAATGGAATGAGCCTGTATGTGACAAAGTTTCCAATGAATGATAACTTACAAGTAGTCTAAGTAAGTTTGCTCGGTCACAGTCTCAGGTCAGTTTCCTAAACCAGGTTGCTATAGCTTAGCTATATTAACCAATGATACAGAAAAAAGGAGGAAAATGGTTTGAAATCAGCGGCAAAATTCAATCACTTATGCTCACTACAGCCCAGTAGTGACAGCAGTCCAGTGCAGGTTGACAACATAGGTGGAGATAAAAATTCCCAGTAGTCCAAACACAAATCCTTTTTATTGCCAATAGAGATAAGCAAACTTTCTTTGAAGATGTTTGCCAATCTCAAATTCTTCACGAACATTGCAGATTCTTTTGCAATCGGAAACCCGAGCAATAAACCAAAAAATCGCTGCATGCAGCTTTGTTTCTAAAAGTTTACAATTTAAAATGGCCCTAAAATATTTCCTGAGTTGTGATGAGCGAAGACCTAAGAATTCGAATTCCATTTGATATCCCGAATTGTGATGTGTTCAACAAATTGTTCGTCAAATCTTCGTTGAACACCATTGAACCCCATTTGAATCAATGACAGAAAAAAGCAAACACATGAAAAACATGTTTAAAGGTATCCAAAAGCTGCCAAACTACTCAGAATAAACAACAGACACCAGGAAAAGTGACAACAATTGACCCATAGTACAAAAAGTCTCATAGCGTAGCATGGGTGCAGGAAACATGGTCTGTGCCAGCCTGCACACTCTTACAAAGCACTTCAAAATAGAAGGTGGTTAACATTCACCTAAAATTTCAGAGGTAATTGAAACTGACTTTGAATTGACAGATGGATGAGTCACAGGGGAAAAGTGGCATTAGTTTTCTACATTAAGTAAAATAGGGGGAAGATTAAAAGGAGGATGAGACACAGGTATAGGCATGTCAGTCAGAGAGCTCTGCTCAAATCATGTACCACACAGCAAGGAGACCTCAACAAGAGTTCTCACTGTTCCCAAAGGGTCAGACCACAGCAGAATGGCATCAATTGTCCCAGACCAAAAATTGCTGAATGGCCCAGCCTGCATGATGTTCCCTGAGGAAGGAGCTTAGTATATGGCTCTGAAACGCAGGAGGAGGCAAAAGCAGTGGAGGAACTTCTACATAGAGAAGTTTGATGCACAACCCGTAGTGATAGCAAGATTTATACAGCAGCCCCTTCTCCTGCTGTCACCATAGTCACCCAGTGCCCAGTCAGTGACATGTAACGACCCTGTCCATACTTACTTGTCCAGGTGTTTGTGGTGAAATGCACTCTGTCATACACAGAGTTTCTTAAGGAAGTGGTGATGTTGTGTTCAACATGCTGGTGTAGCACAGGCAAAGCTTTCTTCAAGAAGTAGTGGTGATTGGGTATCTGGTACTGGGCATTGCCACTGCCATAAGGTCTCGAAAATCTTCTGTATCCACCAGCCGGAAACGCAGCATTTCCGTAGCCAACAGCTTGCCGATGGTGAAATTCAACCTCTTAGCTTTGGCATCGGTGGGATGAAATGGTCTTCTACTTGTTCACATCTGCAGGACTGAGGGCTAGCTGCTGTGCTGAGATAGGGTTGAGTAGGGTGTCCCAGACAAACTGCTGGACTGTGAGGAAGTTGCAGGTGGACATGTTATGTCGCATTCATAAAAAGATAGTGCTCTCGATGTCTGACAGTGTTCAACACCAGCAGGTGTTTCCACTTCCAAAACAGCAGATGACCTGTCAATCAGACTGGCTGTTGCGGGTAAAGAGGTGGAAGTTCTGCATCCAAAAGCCTGTGTGACAGCTGTTCCCACAGTCACAGAGGATGAAAAGGCCGCAGATGCACTTCATGGGGCAGTAGGTTGTTGGCCATGCCCACTAGGCTGCATTGTAGCGCAGTGAGCTTCCCACTGTGACTTTTGCTTCATGGGCAGATGCAATACAAAAGGGTTTTCTGCTCTGTGTGGCAGTAGATTTCAACAGAAAACTGGACCATATCTACCTACCCAAACAGTGGTACTACCCTAAATAGATTTGGGTAACTAGGTTTGGGCAGATGCAATACAAAAGGGTTTTCTGCGCTGTGTGGTGGTAGATTTCCCCAGAACACCGGGCCACAGATACCTAGCCAAGCAGTGTTATTACCCTAAATAGATTCTGGTAACTAGGTTTGGGCAGATGCAATACAAAAGGATTCTCTGCAATGTCTGGCTGTAGATTTCATTAGAATACTGGATCACAGCTGCCTATCCAAACAGTACTACTAGCCAAAAAGGATTTGCTTTTCTAGATTTGGCCAAATGCAGTAAAAAAAGGCTTGCATAAACAGTTGATGTAGCTTTCTTCACAGCAGTGCTACACCCCTACCTGGCATACACTGCTACTAGCCAAAAAGGATTTGTTTGGCTAGATACAGTAAAAAAAGGCTTATAAACACAGGGAGTGTAGCCGTCTTCACAGCAGTGCTACACCCCTGCCTGGACACAGTAATACTAGCCAAAAAGGATTTGGTTGGCTAGATGCAGTAAAAAAAGACTTGCAAACACAGAAGGTGTAGTTTTCTTCATAGCATTGCTACACCCCTGCCTGGACACACTGATACTAGCCAAAAAGGCTTTGGTTGGCTAGATGCAGTAAAAAAAGACTTGTAAACACAGGAGGTGTAGCTATCTTCCCAGCAGTGCTACACCCCTGCCTGGCATACACTGCTACAAGCCAAAAAGGATTTGTGTTGGCTAGATGCAGTAAAAAAAAAAAGGCTAGTAAAAACAGGAAGTGTAGCTTTCTTCACAGCAGTGCTACAACCCTGCCTGGCACACACTGCTACTACCCAAAAAGGATGTGTTTGGCTAGATGCAGTAAACAAAGACTTGTAAACACAGGAAGTGTAGATTTCTTCACATCAGTGCTTCACCCCTGCCTTGCACACACTGCTACTAGCCAAAAAGGATTTGCTTGGCTAGATGCAGTAAAAAAAGGCTTGTAAACACAGGAGATGTAGCTTTGTTCACAGCAGTGCTACACCCCTGCCTGGCACACACTGCTAATACCCAAAAAAGATTTGCTTAGTTAGATGGAGTAAAAAAAGGCTTGTAAACACTGAAGGTGTAGCTTTCTTCACAGCAGTGCTACACACCTGCCTGGCACACAGTGCTACTAGCCAAAAAGAATTTGCTTGGCTACATTTGGCCAGATGCTGTAAAAAACGCTTGCAAAGCACAGGATCTATGTAGATGTTAACACAGCACTGTAACAGACCTGCCTGGCAAAAAGGATTTGTTTGGCTAGATGCAGTAAACAAAGACTTGTAAACACAGGAAGTGTAGATTTCTTCACAGCAGTGCTAACCCCTGCCTTGCACACACTGCTAATACCCAAAAAGGATTTGTTTGGCTAGATGCAGTAAAAAAAGGCTTGTAAACACAGGAGATGTAGCTTTGTTCACAGCAGTGATACACCCCTGCCTGGCACACACTGCTACTACCCAAAACGATTTGCTTGGTTAGATGGAGTAAAAAAAGGTTTGTAAATACTGGAGGTGTAGATTTCTTCACAGCAGTGCTACACACCTGCCTGGCACACAGTGCTACTAGCCAAAAAGAATTTGCTTAGCTAGATTGGGCCAGATGCTGTAAAAAACGTGTGCAAAGCACAGGATCTATGTAGCTGTCAACACAGCACTGTAACAGACCTGCAAACAGTGCCAGGCCTTAAAAGGGCCGTTCTTGGGAGGAGTCCATAAACCTACTAACTTTCTATCTAACTTGGAACGGAAACGCTATCTATCTTTCTTTGTAGTACACACAGCAGCAGGGGTGGCGTCTGACACTGAGCTCCAACACTGAGAAAATGGTGAGGAGGGAAAATGACTAGTTCTTATATGGAAAGGACATGTGACAAACCCAGCCAATGAAACAAGCCCCTGTGTGCAAAAAGTGCACTTTGCTCTATGTGTGCTGATAGGCTGACAGACCAAACCACTCACAGTAAGTGCGGGAAAGAAAAAAAAATGGAGATCTGCATAATTTGACCACAGACCTCTCCCCAGCCTGCCCCTCCAGCACACTAATCCAAGACACTGAAACTCATAATAACGTTGAACAAAAGCATTACTGTAAACAGTCAGTAACACTTTTTGTCAACGAACAGTTATCAAACATAACCTCGAATTACCGAATATTTAGCAAAACGTTCGCATTCGTCAAACGACTTCAACATAGCCTAAAACTTGTCGAATTTGAAATTGGCAAACATGTTTGATCAAACATCGCTCATCTCTATTCCTGAGTATTTGGGGCCAAACGAATGACCAGCTGGATTACAGTTAGCAGTGTTCCCAGTCATCGGGTCTACCCTTTTCTTTCAACCTGCACAATTTTTGGAGCTTGAAAATATTAATTTTTTTAATGCTTCCTGGAGTTTGTAGGTATTTTTGACACCTGCAGGGTGGGAATTTTGGAAACAGTGCCATATGTAGCATCCGCAGTGAAGTCCGAGAACCTTACAATGTCCTTAAATATTTTATTTATTAATATTATTTCTTCTTTTTTTTTGGAGAGAAAACCTTTATTGCATAGGGTCAGCAACATGTGAGGCCATCTTTTCTACACTTATGTGAGAGCAATTCATATACAAATAGCATATGGCTATTATATGCTTCACATACATGGTCTTATAGATCTGTTCACACTCATGAAACACCATGCGATGGATATTGCTTCTTGAAAATGGGCAATCACTTTATTTCATCTCGTTCCATATGTTTGGAATACAGATTTTTGGCATGTGCATATATGTATCATTAATATTGAACTTGTCAGCATTTCAGATGAATTAGTGGTAAGCTGAATAAGCTCTTTGTTTTCATTATTTCTTCTCCAAATATGTCAGTCTTCAATAATCACCCCACCCAACCGCAAGCTAAGGTGTTACCTGTGGCATGGGGAATGGGATTTGTAATTTAAGTTAGGTGCCTTCTGCAGCCCACCCCACGGAGTGGTTAATGAGGATCTAGGCATCAAGATTGTGCATACAATAATATCCTGTAAGTGATTTTGTCTTTCACTGGAAAAGGCAGGACTCCAGGCAAAGTAAAGAGGCATTGCTACAGAGCCTGGCACTATCTTGATATTATGGTGAGTACAACGATGCTACACTCTGCTACAGTTTGCTATCGTGTTCCTGCAGTATGCAGTGAGTGAAGGTAAAGATGAATCCACCACAAGACATGTCAAGTCTAGAGACTGTCATCTTCCTTACCACCCCTGGGGCAGAGGGTGTTTCAACACCAGAACCAGAGCAGTCCGCACAGGAGACATATGTGACCTGGACATCCACCGTGCTACCAGTATTGGGCCTCATATGCAACAAGGTTTGGATCCAGCACTGGGCTTGAATGCCAGAGGAGGACCTGAGGAGCTCCCAGTCAGGAGGTGAAACATTCACCAATCCAGCCGGAGCACTAGACATCACAGTCAGAAGGGCCTTTCATCATTCCAGTCTTTCTTACCTCATCAGCCAGTGCCACAGTTGCTGGATCAGCAAATCCAGTGCCAGGATCATGATGAGCAGGATGAGGAGGCCGAGGAAGATGAGGAAAAGGAGGAGTTAGTAGAGGCAAAAGACCATGTGTCTCAGCCTTGTGTAGCATCCACTACAGAGGCTTTTGACTGGGAGAATGCAATGTTCCGACACCTACCCCATCCAAGCAGCTATCCAATACGGCTGAACCACCCTGTCCTGGCTCCTTTCTTGAGATTTGGCTTGCGTATGCGATCACCCAAGAGTGGTTGTATGGGCCTATGGCCAATAACTTTGATGTTCAATGAACCTGAGGCAAGGTGGTGGCATTCATTCAGCAGAGTTGGTTTGGTTTCATAGCCAAAGAACATACTGTACATTGGTTTTATGTCAACCATTACCCCAATCTGCGTGATTATCTTCCCAAAACACTCCACAAAATCTTTTTTGGGAAGAGGACACCTTCATGAAGGTGATGGGCTGGTGTAAGTAAGGTTGCCACTGCCGATGTGTCACGGTGTAGTGAGAATGCTGATGAGGGAATGACAGTTATGGGCAGGGTGACCAGGAAAGACTAGTCTGACCCTAGTCTAGGAAAGAACAATGAGTAATCGCGACAACTCAGTATTATGCAAAGTTAGATTTATTAATAGGTTAAAACCAGTATAAATTGAGGGTAGGGGGCAAAGGAACCTGGGTAACAAACCACAGGTGGTGGGTAACCACTCTCCCAGAACTAGACACCAATACAATTTGTAAGGAATGTATAATATATAATAAAGGATTACACCCTGGATATACAATAGCTATTGAGTACAAGGTCCATTTGAGATACAAATTAATCCATAAGTGGAAAATGGTATACAGCTATTATATATATCTATGTATTATAATATGATGCAGTAACATACCGCAATCATAAATGAACCTGTTGTTTACAAGTAAAGCCCAATAGTAGAGGATCCCAGGGTCTATCAATAAACAGCAACGATCGCTGGCATCTGACAATAGACAGATGTCCCGGTGTCTCTTACCTAATGGCACCGGGACATCTGTCTATTGTCAGATGCCAGCGATCGTTGCTGTTTATTGATAGACCCTGGGATCCTCTACTATTGGGCTTTACTTGTAAACAACAGGTTCATTTATGATTGCGGTATGTTACTGCATCATATTATAATACATAGATATATATATAATAGCTGTATACCATTTTCCACTTATGGATTAATTTGTATCTCAAATGGACCTTGTACTCAATAGCTATTGTATATCCAGGGTGTAATCCTTTGTTATATATTATACATTCCTTACAAATTGTATTGGTGTCTATTTCTGGGAGAGTGGTTACCCACCACCTGTGGTTTGTTACCCAGGTTCCTCTGCCCCCTACCCTCCATTTATACTGGTTTTAACCTATTAATTAATCTAACTTTGCATACCGTAATACTGAGTTGTCGCGATTACTCATTGTTCTGTTGTATGGTACCTTATGGTGCGATTCTCTCCGTTGTGTTATGCTCCCCACCACTGGGGTAACAAATAAGCGTTTTTGATGAAGTTTGCTAATCCTAGTCTAGGAAACCTGAATGCCTCTGATCCCGAAGGTATCTCTAAAGGTGAGAAGTTTCAGGCCTCCAGCCTCTCCCTAAAACTCCTCCACCAGCCCTGCACTATTCCCCCCTCACTTCCCTCCAGAGAACTGGGATACAGCAACTCCAAAGGAAAGGACCTCAGCCACACAAACACACAGGTCAGCACAGCACAGCTTCCAGGCATAGAGTGAAACTCTATCAGCAACACCACATGGCGGAAGAAGAGGCTACTTAAAGGCTAGGGGGAGGGGAGTTCAGGTGAGTCACACATTAACCCCTCAACCAGCAGTTGAACCTAATAGTGAATGCAGTTCTGGAGCACAATACAGGAGGCCAGGACCTTCACAACTATCAACCTTGCAACTCTTAAAGATTAACATACACAGCAGCATCCAGCAATGTCAGCGCCATCTAAGTGCGTGACAAGAAGACTTTGAAAAGTGGTAACAGGGAGTCAATCGGGAGAGAATGGTGTGTGGGATGAAGGCCAGGCCTCTCTTGGTTAGCCAGATGCACCCAATCCCACAGGTGCCATTGATCCTAAATGGTCTGTCAGTATTGCCCAAGTGGCTCCCATCTCTCCTAGAGGCGGTGGTCATCCCCTAATTCCTACATCCTCTTCTCCAGTGGTGACCATTATGGGGTATGCTGGAGGTCAGGTGGTGCAGGAGAATGCCCCTGGAGCAGTAGCCCCTTCAACCCCAAGACCATCCAGCAGCAGAGTATCATGTAGAATGGAGACCTTCATTCTAGGCAGCATTCAAAAAGCTGCACAAGTCTTTCTATGCTGAATAAAGAGAGAGCGGACCTAAAAAAGATATGTTGTTGGGTCACTGACCCATCCCTTAGTTAGCATTTTGTCCGAAGAATGACATTTTCAGTTCTTTTTGAATTCTTTGAAGAGTGATGCCTATTTTTTTGTTAATTTTATTTTTCCCCTTCCAAGCTTGGTGCCATTTGCACTTCCCCTGATTATCGAGACTGCAACCTTTGAGCTACACCTCAAAGTCCTTAATGCACTCTGCCCTTAATGGATTTTGCACCATTTTAATGGAGTCTGCTAATCTTTTTGGAACTTCCTCGTATATACTGTGTATATTCATATATTTGAGTGTGAGACTTGTTATAGTTTTTGCTACATCAATGCTTTTTTTACTTCACTCCTTACATGCTGGACTATTTCTAAAAAGAGGTGCTTTGATACTGCCCTACTAAGACTGGCAAACAAGTAGCAGGCCTCTGGCCTGACAATCTGATGTATAGAAATGCAAGACACTAAACACACTCCTGTAGAAAATGTCTGGCTAAGTGCAGTCCTCAAGGACTGCAAACAGTGCATGTTTTCAGGTCTTCCTTAGGATTGCACAAGGTGCTGGAATCATCACTTCTGCAGGTGATGAAATTAGCACCTGTGCAATGCTAAGGAAATCCTGAAAACATGCACTGTTCTCAGACCTTCAGGACTGTAGTTGGTCACCCCTTCCCTAGAAGTCTCTGTGGAAGTACCAGGGGGTAAGAGGAATCCTAGAGCCTTTCTGTGGCTCTCCCTGGACCCTCTTAGTCCCTATGCCCACGGTGCATTGTTTGTGCTCTGTTTGATTTGGATTTTGAGAATTTGATTTGATTTTGACAATTTGCATCAAATATGCATGTCTATCCTGAGGCCGCAAAAGTCTATAATAGGTCAGGATTCCCTGCAGCGTGATACCAGTTGTGTAACGTAAGACAAGCTCAGGGAAGTCATGAGGATATCTGAGGTTCATTAGTGGGTCAGGAAGCATGATGACAGTGGTGCTTAAGCTTGTTAAGTAAAAGTGTAGGAAGATAATGTTGATGCCAAAACAACGGGACTCCATCATAAAACAATTTGAGCTGTGTTGGGCATGTTTTGTGCCCACTTGAAGGTGTTTTCTACGCAATGACACAGCAAAAATGGTGACTAAAATAATAAGACCTAATAGGTAACCTTTAATAGGTATTGTATTAAAAAGGTATAGAAACCTGTGAATGCATGTTTTGTTAAAATAATTAGTGCACAAGTGTAGTGAAAATCCTTGTGCCGATACTAAGCTTAAAAGACAAGCACAAGGATTACACAATGAAATTGGTAAAGCATCATGCAATTACAAACACAACAAAATTACAATTTTGTTGAGTAATCCTTGTGAACTTTTGAGCTTAGTATCTGCACAACGATTTTCACTACACTTGTGCACTAATTTAAAAAAAACACGCATGCACAGGTTTCTATACCTTTTTAATATAATACCTATAAAAAGTTATGTTTTAGGTCTTATTATTTTAACAAAGGTCTATAAAAAAAGAACAGTGCTGCTGGTGGGAGGTACAAACCTTAGAAAGTTATCTGAAAGATAAAATTGTACCTAGACACCTGAGAATCACATTGGCCCTTGGCTTTAGATACAAAAATCTGATTTTGATAAAAAACTGGCAAAAAGAGGCAACAAATAGTTCACTAAGATTTATGCAGCTACTGCTAGAAGAGGAAAGGAGAATGCTACCCGAACTAGAACTCTCCCTGAAAGAAACAACTGAGGTTGCAAAGAAATTCTCAGGGATCTTGATTTTCAGGCTAAAGAAATGTGCTTCAAAGCACAATTGAAAAATTTCAATATCATTTGAAGGAGAAAAAACACCGATTCTACATTTGTGATCTACAAGATTTCGAGGAGAATAAAGTGTACTCCTTCAAGGGGGTGAGACCCAAGTGAGACTGAGGCTGAGATGAATGACACTGAGCACTCTGACATGGAAGGGAAGCCTAAAGGTCCAAAGGGAAAACCGTAGAAGGGTAAAGGAAAGAAGGGTGAGGAGGGGAACAACCCCCCATTGAGACTGCCTTTTAGACCAAAGTTACTCTCTAAGAAACCCAAGGTATCCCAACGTCCCCCCACCTCAGGGAACACCGAGGTAATTAATCTTTCTAAAACACCCTTGAAACGACCGAATTGTGTGTTCTGAGTTAAGGTCTGTCCTTTGTTCTGTCTACTGATTTAGACATCTTTGAAAGTACATAATATCTAAATCTATTGGTCCATAAGCTAAAATGGCGCACAAAGTTCATAAAGGAGAATAAAAGATCCTGTCAGGAATTGGGCATAGATGATACGTTTGGGGGTTGTGCTATATTTATATGGGCTTAATGAGGAAAATCCAAAACTTGGGAGGAGAGGACCTCTTTACTAACCTCAAGAATAAAAGCACGAAAATGCCACCAATCCAAGGAGATCTTGGGGCGATTGATGTTTTTTGTAATTTGGTTGCAAAGGACATTGAATCCTATAAACCCGACAGAGGTTTCAAATACAATCTTAGCAAACTGAAATGCAGAACTTGAGGAGGCTGGAGAAGGACCCACGCATTGTCATAAAACAATCAGATAAGGGTGGAAATGTTGTGGTACTAGATGTAGCGGACTATCAAAAGCTCTGTGTGGATATATTCAATGACACGTCCACCTATAATAAACTTGTGAGTAATCCCACAACATCCTTCCTTAGTGAACTAAAAATGATTCTCAATGAGGGTCTGAAAGATGGTGTGATCAGCAAATCAGAATTTAATTTCCTGTTTTCTAAGTATCCTAACATTGTAATATTTTATTCACTCCGAAGATACATAAAGATTTAACCTCATTGAAGGGGAGACCAATTGTGTCTGTGGTAGGGAGTATAAAACAGAACATCAGGGTGTACATAGACAAGGTCTTAAAACAATTTGTCATTAAATTCATACTTATGTGACATTACGAACCATCTAGCAAAGCTTTATGGGGTTTTACTTGAACCTGACATGATGATGGCGAGTAAAGATGTGGAATCACTATACCCTTCCATTCCACACCAAAAAGGTTTGGATACAGTAGCCTTATTTTTGAGGAGTCGCGGTTGCCAATTTAAGAAACATAACAGCTTCCTGCTGAAATGTTTGTAGTTTTGTCTAACACAAAATTATTTTCTCTTCAATGGAACATACTACCACCAGCTAAGGGGCACAGCTATGGGGAGCCCATGTGCTCCCTAATAGGCTAATTTGCACCTCGGCTGGTGGGAGGAGAATATCGTGTTCGGTGATAGCCCTGTAGTTGACAATGAATAGATTGTCCTTTTTCATGATACATCGATGATGTATTCCTGATTTGGCGTGGTAATGAATCCGAATTTGTGGAAATGATAGAGTAGGTGAATGAAAGCTACCAAGGTTTACGTTGCACATATGAGATTCATATCAATACACTACCTTTCCCTGATGTTCAACTGTCAAAAGATGCCTAAGGGAACATCCATACCAGTACATATAGGAAACCAACTGCAACCAGCTCTATATTGAGATGGGAAAGTGGACATACTGGTGATCTGAAAAAAAGTATCCCAAAGGGGCAGTTTGCCAGAATAAAAGCGAATAGCTCGACTAGCCTCTTATTTCAGAACCAGGTCCGTGACCTTTCTAATCACTTCGAGGAGAGAGGCTACCCTAGGTGTGTAATCGAGAGAGCCTTAGATCAGGTAAACCAGCAAGATCGTACTAGTCTTCTTAATCCTAAACCAAAATATGAAACCCATAATGATTCTCAAACAATGCGATTTATCAACTTTATTGGTAATGTTTCAGGGTGGTTCAGGAGGATCCTTCAGAAACACTGAAAGTCTTAAAAAATAGATGAGGATATAGGAAATCTCCTCCCTTCCAAACCCAGATAACCTATAAGACATCTAAATTCCTTAGAGACAGACTAATTCACTGACACTTTACCAACACTGTAGACAGAATCTGGCTTAAAAAACTTTAAAGGGATGCTACAGATATAGTGGCTGCATAACCTGCAAGAGTATAGTGGTAGGAAAAATGTTCACAAGTAATGTGACAGAGAGAACATTTGAAATCAGGTGCTTTGTGAATTGTAGATCAAAAGGAGTGATCTATAAAGCAACCTGTGATTGCGGTCTTGAATACTTTGGGAAACCCAAAAGGGAGTTTAGAAGGAGGGTGGGGGAACACCTGAGGGACGTGCAAAAAATGCAGACACTCCATTAGCGAGACATGTAAACATCCACCATGGGGGGAATGTAACTGTCCTTAAATTTTAAAGGCATAGATCTAGTGAGTCCATCCACAAGGGGAGGAGATTGGGTTAGATGGATATTACAACAGGAAACAAGGTGTATTTACAGGTTAAAAACCTCTAACCCATTTGGCCTAAACAACATCAGGTTGCATTAAGGAGGAATAGCCGACGTTGAGCGGGGGCCCAACACGCTCGTTTCTTTCTAGGATGCCAATCTCCACAATCAGGCAGGGTATGAGTATAGTGAGGGTAAACATAGGGTCGGTTAGGATTTACTGTAACACAACATTCTCTTCATTATATCACTGGCTGACGACTTTAATACTGTAGCCACCTTGTTAATAAATGCTGATAGTGAAAATTATTTCTTGATTTTGTTTGGATCCTCAGACGAACCCCCTTTTCCATTTATGACATCCTTTAAAAATCTAGAAGTGATCCACATAGAAATAAATCCTTGTGTAACCATTCCTTTACTATATAATCTAAAATATCCCAAAGAATCCACCATCCCAGAGTCAGGAGGAAGAAAAATTGGGCAGAAAAGATCCAGACAGCATATTTTTGAAATGCTTCAACATTTGTTAATAATATATTGTTTATAAATACAAATATGTGACAGGATAACCTCGGTGAAAAACAAGCTACTGGCTGTGTAAAAAACACTAGAGGAACAAATGAGACTAATGCGACCCTATAGGGCTCAGCACTTAAATAATTTGACACCACGTATAACTGTTATGATATGCATGTAAATATATCTTTCACTGAGATAATGGTAACAGACACTTATAACTCATAAGTTGTAGATCAAAAATTTACTATCTCAGTCTGGGTTCAAAAAACCAACCACCCAGTATTCACCATATATAGTCTAGATACAGGATGTCATAAATAAACAACCTATCCCACTGAATAGCTATAGTGTAGTATTAGGGTGCTTTCACATCAGCGTTTTTCGTAATTCGCGGCAGATGCGGTGAAAAAACCGCATCTGCCGCGTTTGCCGCATAACGGTTCCACTTGCGGCACGGTTGCGGTTTTTTCCATAGGAAGTATAGGGGGACTTGCGGCAGATGCGGCAAGTGCGGTATTGCACTTGCGGCAGGTGCGGCAGAGAAAAAAACCGCGGCTGACCGCGGTTTTTTTCGCTGCCGCACCGGCCGCAAGTGCAATACCGCACTTGCCGCATCTGCCGCAAGTCCCCCTATACTTCCTATGGAAAAAACCGCAACCGTGCCGCAAGTGGAACCGTTATGCGGCAAACGCGGCAGATGCGGTTTTTTCACCGCATCTGCCGCGAATTACGAAAAACGCTGATGTGAAAGGGCCCTTAGAATAGTAAAAACCACACACATATCCCAAACATGGAGTTTCACTAAAGCAATAAGTACCAATAAGCACTCAAGTACACATACCTTGAGACATGTTTAGGGTTATATATGAGCAGTATGGATGGGAAAAGAGTGCCCTCAGGACTGCAGCCTACATCCTCGACGCGGACGCGTTTCTTCTGTACACGACGGCTTCGTGCCCAACTTTTCTTCCTACTGATTCTGGGATGGTGGATTCTTTAGGATATTTTAGGTTAAATATATTCTGTGATCCAGAAGGACGTTACAGTCCAAATTGTAGGTTTTAATATTACCATTCCTTTACTGTGCCTTTATAACTTGGATAACTGGCTAATGTTATAAACTGGGTCAGGATAGAGTCTATGGCCCATCACTGAACTAAGGGAGCGATGCCATGGACTTTTGACCAGTGCCTACATAAACACTCCTCCGTTGTATTTAGTGCCTTGTAGAGGATTTGTTGGTAAACAGAGGCTGACTCCTACAGAAGATGATGCAGAACGCATCATGTAGAGGGAGGTCCCTAAAACGTGACATATACTCCCACTGCTCTCTGATTGGCAGACTGCGGAGGAGGATGTGATGTCACAACCGTAAGTGACATTTGCGTTCCACGCTGCATAGTAAATTGGGAAGTGGAGCATCTCATGCACTCCTGCTGCTCTCCGATTGGGGGGCGGCGGAGTGGCATGTGACATCACAGCCAGAAGTGAGGTTTGCGTTCCACAATGCACTGCGAACCAGGAAGTAGGGCGGAGCAGGCATAGACTGCTAACAGAGCACAGTAAGTTTATAAAAACCGGTCGGCCATGGCCACGTGTCATAGTACGGCGTAAGCACAATGACTATAGACACGTGGTAAGTGAAGGTCTATGACTGAAGGACTGCTCAACTAATAGTAAGTAATTAAAAATGTGAGATTAAAGTCTCTTTATCCTTTTTATCTCTAGCACATGTGGGCTCAGATTCAGGCCATAATGAACAAAGGCAGGATGTCCACTCTCTACAAACTCCCCTGATGACATACAAGTTATAGAAATACGTTGGGAGAACTATGCACGTATGTGAAGGATGCAGTCTTGAACTTAAGGAAATGGTGGTCATTTGACAAGGACAAGTTCCGTAATAAAAAGAGTTCAGACGGTCAAGCATTCTTCTACGAACGACCACTTGGTGAGATCGTTACATATATATACCCTGCTAGGAATCTCATGGCATAGGTACTCTATGTCACATGTGAGTCATTATTGCTGAATCACTAGATAAAGAACACATTATAGTTAAAACCATATGTGTTTGTAATTGCATGATGCTCTAGTAATTTCACTGTGTAATCTTTGTGCTTATCTTTTGAGCTTAGTTTCCGCACGGGGATTTTCACAACACTTGTGCACTAATTTTTTTTAAAAACACTCATACACAGGTTTCTGTACCTTTTTAATACAATACCTATTAAAGGTTACATTTTAGGTCTTATTATTTTAGTTACAATTTTTGCTGTGTCATTGAATCTAATGTTGGTGACTGCCTTTTCCATTAAGCCCAGATTGTACATTATAAGTATTTTCTAGGCACTTGATTGTGCCTCCCATTGATTTAAATGGGGTTCGAATTGGCAAACTTTTTGCCGATCTACTAGGTGAGTATACAGTGGGTACAGAAATATTCAGACCCTTTTAAATTTTCCACTCTTTGTTTCATTGCAGTCATTTAGTGAATTCAAAAATTTTTATTTTTTTCACATTAATGTACACTCTGCACCCTATTGTGATTGAAAAAAAAAAACAGAATTGTAGAAATGTTTGCAAATTTATTAAAAAAAGAAAACTGAGATATCACATGGTCGTAAGTATTCAGACTCTTTGCTCAGTATTGAGTAGAAGCACCCTTTTGAGCTAGTACAGCGATGAGTCATATTGGGAATGATGCAACAAATTTTTTATACCTGGATTTGGGGATCCTCTGCTATTCTTTCTTCCAGATCCTCTCCAGTTCCATTAAGTTGGATGGTGAACGTTGGTGGACAGCCATTTTCAGGTCTCTCCAGAGATGTTTAACTGGGTTTATGTCAGGGCTCTGGTTGGGCCAGTCAAGAATGGTCACAGAGTTGTTCTGAAGCCACTCCTCTGTTATTTTAGCTGTGTGCTTAGGGTCATTGTCTTGCTGGAAGGTGAACCTTTGGCCAAGTCTGAGGTCCAGAGCACTCTGGAAAAGGTTTTCATTAAGGATATCTCTGTACTTGGCCGCATTCATGTTTCTTTCAATTGAAACCAGTTGTCCTGTCCCTGCAGCTGAACCCTCCCATTGCATAATGCTGCCACCACCATGTTTCACTGTTGGGATTGTATTGGGCAGGTGATGAGCAGTGTCTGGTTTTCTCCACACATACCACTTAGAATTATCATCAAAAAGTTATATCTTCATCTCATTAGACCAAAGAATCTTATTTCTCATAGTCTGGGAGTCCTTAATGTGTTTGTTTGCAAACTTTATGCGGGCTTTCATATGTCTTACACTGAGGAGATGCTTCCATTGGGCCACTCTGCCTTAAAGGTTCGACTGATGGAGAGCTGCAGTGATAGTTGACTTTGTGGAATCTTCTCCCATTTCCCTACGGCATCTCTGGATATCAGCCACAGTGATCTTGGGGTTCTTCTTTACCTCTCTCACCAAGGCTCTTCTCACACGATTGCTCAGTTTGGCTGGATGGCCAGGTCTAGGAAGACTTCTAGTGGTCCCAAACATCTGCCATTTAAGGATTATGGAGGCCACTGTGCAATTAGGAACCTTGAGTACTGCAAAAATTATTTTGTAACCTTGGCCAGATCTGTGTCTTACCACAATTCTTTCTCTGAGCTCCTTGGGCAGTTCCTTTAACCTCATGATTCTCATTTTGTCTGGCCTGCATTGTGAGCTGTGAGGTCTTGTATAGACAGGTGAGTGCCATTCCAAATCAAGTCTTGTCAGTTTAATTAAACACAGCTGGACTTCAATGAAGGAGAATAACCATCTCAAGGAGGATCACAAGGAAATAGACAATACTTAACTTAAATATGAGTGCCTGAGCAAAGGGTTTGAACACTTATGACCATGTGATAATTCATTTTTTTTTTAAAATAAATTTGCAAATATTTCTACTTTTCGTTCAAGAATTAGAATTAACCGGGCACTACGGGGCACAGGAGCAGACTCTGGCTGCTGTGGACTGCAGCCTTACTAGTCCCTGGTGCACAGTGTTGCACGCCTCCAACAGCGGGACTTGTATCCGTAGAAGCGGTAGGACACCGCAAAACGGTTACTGTTGTCCGTCGTCCCACACTCCCTCTCCCTACACCGCTACACACCAGCCTTACTGCAAGGTGTAATAAAGGACTATGCAACAAACCGTTGAGTGCCGCCACTCTTTATTCTTTTGAATGATTATTTCTATTTTTCTGTTTTACTAACTCAGGATGTGCAATACTATGCATAACATAAATACTCATTGACTATTTTGCTATCTTACTATGAGTTTGTGTTAACCTTACTCCATGTAATCATGGCACCACCTAGACCAGAGTCTGTACAGCATATTGCTTTTGCACCTACATTTGTGACTTCAGACATATCCAAGTTGCAAACATGATATCGAAAGAGTTAATTTTCAAATTTTTTCTATAAATATGTTTGATCATTTGTGATCATATCTGTGTCCATGAGTAGTATGTTATGCAAATATTAATATTAAAACAACAGGACTACATAAATGTGCAAAATATTATAGTTATATTACAAAGGTCACTCACTGAATCCCTGATAGGGGCCGCACAGATGACAATAGTGAATTTGCACAGCACAATACAAAACTTTGATCACAATAAACTTCTTTATTAAAATATATACGTAACAAGAAAGTTATGAATGGTACCAAATTTAATCAGCCAAAAATGAATTATGGGTAGGCACAATTGACATTACAGATTATAATCCTACAGAGACAAATATGGAGTATAAGGAATATGGTACACTTTGCATTATTATGCTATTATCTTTATTATCTTCCCTGGTGTTCCCATATCTTAAATTGCCCAGTAAAAGCTATTAATTTCCAAGGACTTATCCCCTAGCTATCACATGGGATGGACCCAGGTTCAATGCAGATATGCAAAGAAGTTCATACCTCAATTGAAGTCACTGTGGTAATCAATTGGCTTCCCAACACCATCTATGGGCGTTTCAAGTTGGATGTTCTTCCTCAGAGACGCCCTGACTTTTGTGATATAATGTTTATTATGTGAAGCACATAGATAGGTTTAGACTTTGGTGTTCAAAAATATTATAGTTAGTATAATTATATAATTGGTTCAGTTCCTTACCAAGTAATGGTAACTTTTTTATTCAATGTAAATTAGAGTTGATCAATTTGATTTGATATGAATCAAATGTGTGTCAAATTTTATGAAGTTCACAGGTCCCAGATAATTCAAACAAGTTGCAATTTAGTTTGTGCAATCTTTTCAAAAATGCCTTCTGACTTTTTACTTTTTACAGAATATTAGTTTCAGCTGGCAGAAATGACCTCAGGCATGACCAGTCATGAGGAACTATTATAGCTGGCATAAAAACCTAGGTGAGGTATGCTGCAACTATTTTAGGTGATTTTAGGATAGTGATAGTATGTTTAGGATAGTGTTAGTGCAGATATATGAAACCAACCAGTACAGGGAGAAGTAAACAATCCCAAGACAACTATATTATAACGCCTTCTTGGTTTTAGCAAAAGTTAACTTACTGTGGTGCCAAATAATTTGATTTCTAATATAACAGAAAGATGAAATAGAAAAAAGAAAATGACAAGTTCAAAATGGAAAATTTGGAAAAGACTTCTTTCATAGTCTAATTTTACTAATTAAGATGCAATGTAAATGAACAAACTGAAAATCTACATGAAACCAATATTTGATGTTGCTATCCTTTTGCTTCAGAATATCAAAGTATTCATTTATGCACACTTGCACACAATTTTTGATAAAACTTGACCGGGAATTTGTTTCAAATAAATTGGAGAACCAACCGTTAATTGATCTTCTGTGAATATAGAATTGACAACTCCGTCTGTCTCTTGATGCAATCCCTGACAAATTGTATTATGTTAAAGGGAACCTGCCAGGTTGAATTTTATGCCCTATCCTATCACTAACTATCCCTGCACCTTCCTAGCACATCCCTAACCATCACTGTCTGACGTAATACCGGCTTCCCCCTCACTGCTGTCACCACACACAGCTGGACGTGAGAATTCATTCTCCTGTGCGCTCCCAATTTGAAATTCCTGTCTCCTCCTTCCAGGTATCGATGCGCCGGACGTCATTTGAGGTCAGGTGCATTGTGCTTGATTATTGAGTGTGAGGACTGGCTTCAATATGCACATTGCGCATGCTCTGGAGCCACCCTGTATAATCAATACACCCCCACAATGCACCGACCGGAAATGACGTCCGCCAGATGTCATACCTGGAAGGAGGAGGCAAGAATTTCAAATTGGGAGCGTGCAGGAGAATAAATTCTCATGCCCAGTTGGGGTTGATAACAGCACAGGAGCTAGGGATAAATGGAGCCCTGGAGACTGGCTATGTCAGTCTACATACCGTAGTTTAGATGTCTCATTTGCATGTGAAAATGTAAGTCACAAAGTCTTTTTTCACAGACAATATAGGACAGTATTAGGTCAGACAGGAATGGTTAGGGATGTGCTGGGATGTGAAGGACAGGTAGTGATAGATTTGTGGGTAAAAATGACCTGACAGGTTCCCTTTAAGTAATAGGCTCTGAGGGGCTATTATTATAATTCTTAGTTATTGGCTCTATGCTTGGGGGTTTCGTCGGTACCAAAATGACAAATTGGCCTTTGTAAGTAATTCAAATCTCACTTTGTTTATTATCGTTACACATATAAAATAACAAATAAAAAGTAAAAAAAAATAAAATATTTGAAGCCAAACAGATACCTTACTGATGATATTGCATGTTGAATCTGACATTATTCTTCAACAAATTCTCAACTTTTTTTTAAATGCAGCCCAAACCTTGCTAGGACCCTCCACCATGCTTCACTGTTGCTTGAAGACATTCAATATTGTACCACTCTGTAGCCCTTCTACAAATAAATTGCCTTCAGTTGCTAATAAAAATGTATTATTTTACTCTACAGAGAATTTTTCAGCAGGTTTTTGCTATGTAATAAGACGACAGCATGTTATAAGGGTTTAAACAAATATCAATGTTGTGTCAAATGTAACCTCCTTTGCTGTTGTTTTTACTTAAACAGTTTTATCACTAGGACATTATCCTTGCTGTGACTATCTGGGTCTTGCAATTTTGTCTGACTTCATCCCCTCTTGTGATTAGCATCTCACTGTCTATAGAAATGTCCATACAAAGCCTGGTGTGGGCAGGAGTAGCTTTTTCAGCTTTGCTGCATGGCTAAATCTAAAATCTCTGATTGTGTGAGAACTGCTGCTGCCAGTAATTTATGTGATACATTGTTGGATTCAGGTTCACTTTGCCTACATTTCAAATGAGGGAGAAAACACCTGCTGACAGATTCTGTTTAAGGCTATGGTCAGACTTGCGTCTGGCCCTAGCCTAGCGCACTCGTTAAAAACTTAATGCCAGGCAGGCAGAGTGCATAGCGGTAATGGCATGTAACGCTATGCACCGCCTGCCTATGCATTGCTATGGTAACCTTATGCTTCCCGCAGCCACCGGCTTCACAGAGAATCTCCGGATATGGACTATTGTACAGCGCACAGGAAAACGCTGCAAGCAGCGTTTTTCTGTGCGCTCTGCAAAAGAGCATATCTAGGTCTTCTCAGTGGAGCCGGCGGGTCCGATAAGCTTCACGTTACCATAGCCATGCATAGGCAGGCAGCACATAGTGTTACCTGCTGGTAGCGCTATGCCTGACAGGCTCTTAATTTTTAACCGAAGCGTCAGCCCAAGTGCTGAAAGCTAATCTGACCCTAGCCTTAGACTCTTTTTGGATGGACTTCTACAAACAGTAGATAGATTTAGCTAAGACCCATGGGTTCTATCTGTAGCTAGGTCCCATTGTTGCTGCCAGTTCTAACCTGATGATGTTGCTTTAAATATTTTGATTTTTAATTGAAAGAACCACATTTTTTTTTATTTGTTAATCTTACAGTCCTCAATATTGCTTATTTCTTGATGTCCTCAATGCTGAGAAATACAAGTGTACTTATCATGCAATATTATCAGTGAGGTGTCTACTGCAATAGGACCAGGGCTGTATATGCCACTGTCCTAGGCACCATAAGAGTATGTGCTCACGGTTCGGTGGAGCTGCATGTTGGATGCAGCTCTTCAGGACCTGAGCGAACCCGCGGGTGGCCGCAGGGAGACCACAGCCGCCCTGTACTCACCATGTGCGGTGGGTGCAGGGTTGCTTTTCCCTGCAGCCACCTAATGGCAGCCACTTCCAATTCAGCCGCATGGAATGAACATGCTGCGGAGATGCAGAATGCCGGAAACCTGCACCACAGGAGAAAACACGCTGTGGCCGGGTTAGGTATAGTGGGCATGGGATTTTTAGAAATCCCATCCCCTATAAACTGTACTATGCAGCATTTTGGATGCAGTGGCAAGGTGCTGCATCCAAAACACTGCATATACTCATCGTGACTATGCAACGTAGTGGTCAACCCCCTACTGCTAAGTCAGGTTTAGAATACATGCACATGATGTCTATTTGAGGCAGATTTTTTCTTTATTTAACCTTAAAGTGCTACATAAATGCTATACAAAATGAATATATGTACTGCAGTGTGAAAATGACTTGTGCTTGTGCTCAGTTTTTTGAGCGTTCTTTAACTGCTTCCGGTTTTCAAAGATGCCAGGTGATTAGAAGAAGTAACCTGACCATTTGTCGAGAAACATCTACATGGAATACACTTTCAGTTTTTATCCAATTTAAATTTAAAATAGGGTGGTCAAAAGAGGTAAAAAAAAAAAATGACAAAGGCGACAGTATATCCTAAAGCACCTTCCGCCTGAAAAACATCCAGAATTAGCAGATCTGTAAAAAATATCATGAACACATACCCTAAAGTATGCATAATTTATAAATTATATTTAAGGCACCGATAAACACTAGGCTAAAGCTGGCCAAACACAAGATATCAACAGGTTTGCTGTGGCTGTAACACGTGTGTTTTAGTGCCCCTGAGTGATGATTTTCATTGGTGATAAGTATCTGGAATGTTTGACTGCAAATCCTTTTGTTCTCTAAGGGATATACTGCCCCCAGAGATGTCGGGCAATGGCACTCTTATGCAGCACAAAGGAGGATTTCACAGAGTGAGCAGTTCTAAGTATTATGGAGTAGATAAAAGGATGAAAGGGTATAATCCCGTTGCCATTGATGGAAGATCAATCACAGATAGTCTGAGTAAATAATAAATGATTTATTTGTCAACGTGTTTTAAAGACACATCAGTTTTCTTCCAGCAGCATAATACTTTAAATTACAGTATCTGTCCGCACACTGTGACTGTGGGCACTTTCTGATGTCAGGTTTCTGCATGCCTACGTTTGCCACTTGATGCCTCAGATGTGTAGTGAGCAAACAGTCTTAA
Source organism: Allobates femoralis (assembly GCA_033576535.1). Lineage (NCBI taxonomy): Eukaryota > Metazoa > Chordata > Amphibia > Anura > Aromobatidae > Allobates > Allobates femoralis. The sequence goes on from JARQOC010000005.1 coordinate 180,945,114, forward strand.
TAAAGAGAGACCCTTGTGATGTGTGTTTGCTGTTTCCTTCAGCAAAAACCCACACTACCCCACTTTCCATACTGAAGTGTCCATGCTGCCCAATTCACAATAATAAGTTTCACTTCCTACCCACTATCTATTTTGAGAACCCCCAAATTGCCCTCTTTCGAAAATGAGCAACCCATGTTTCAGGGGCGGACCCAGACTGTAGTGGGCCCTGGTGCAAGAAATTTTTCGGGGCCCCCCCCCACACACGCACACACTCAGCCAGGCGCGCACACACATGCACGCACTCAGCCAGGCGCGCACACACATGCACACTCAGCCAGGCGCGCACACACATGCACACTCTGCCAGGTGCGCACACACATGCACACTCTGCCAGGCGCGCACACACATGCACACTCTGCCAGGCGCGCACACACATGCACACTCTGCCAGGCGCGCACACACATGCACACTCTGCCAGGCGCGCACACACATGCACACTCTGCCAGGCGCGCACACACATGCACACTCTGCCAGGCGCGCACACACATGCACACTCTGCCAGGCACGCACACACATGCACACTCTGCCAGGCACACACACACATGCACACTCTGCCAGGCACGCACACACATGCACACTCAGCCAGGCGCGCACACACATGCACACTCAGCCAGGGACATACAGTCTAGATATGCATGCAGGACTTACAGGAAGTGACTCAGACTTGTGCCCCCCCCCCATTTACCCTGCTTCTCCCCTCTTGTGCCTCCCATTCTCCCTGTTTCTCCTCTCTTGTGGCCCCCCCCATTCACTCTGCTTCTCCCCTCTTGTGACCCCCTATACTGCCTGCTTCTCCCCTCTTGTGCCCCCATTCACCCTGCTTCGTCCCCCTTGTGCCCCCCATTCACCCTGCTTCATCCCTCTTGTGCCCCCCCCATTCACCCTGCTTCTCCCCTTGTGCCCCCATTCACCCTGCTTCATCCCTCTTGTGCCCCCCCCCCATTCACCCTGCTTCTCCCCTTGTGCCCCCATTCACCCTGCTTCATCCCTCTTGTGCCCCCCCATTCACCCTGCTTCTCCCCTTGTGGCCCCATTCACCCTGCTTCATCCCTCTTGTGCCCCCCCATTCACCCTGCTTCATCCCTCTTGTGCCCCCCATTCACCCTGCTTCTTCCCTCTTGTGGCCCCTGTTCCCCCACCCCTGCTGTCTTCGGCTCATTGGCGCTTACCTTGTCCTGCTCCCAGAGTGTCCTCAGGCAGCCGGCACCTCTGCAGCATCAGCGCTTCCGGGTCAGGAGGAGCTCAGCTGCTCTATCCAAGCTGAGCTCACACACTGATCCCGGAAGTGCCAGCACGCAGGGGAATCAGTGCAGGCGCAGTGTCCCAGCAGTATTCAATAAATCCTGGGCTGGGACACTGCCTGCTGCTCCGACACCCCCCTGCATCTCAGGAGAGAGCTCAGGGGGCGGGGCCCGGCGGTGATTCCTCACAGGAGAGGGGGGGCCCCTCTGGACCCCTCCGGACCCACCCCCCAGGGCTCACTCATATTGAATCCTCCTCCGCCTCCATTGCTTCTCCTTTTGCGGCCACTACCACCGACCTGTCAGGGAGCGGAACGGACCCGCCGCTGGAGCCTTCAGGGGCCCCCTAGCTGGCCGGGGCCCTGGTGCAGCTGCACCAGCTGCACCACGGTAGTTCCGCCCCTGCCATGTTTCCTCTTCTCTATACTGAGCCCCCATAATATCCCCCCACCATTTTGTTCTTTGCACTATCCCACGCTCTGTAAGCCCCTCTACCATACAATCTACAGTAATTGCCCCATAGAAGGCAATCTAAAGTAATATCCTACCTATTCCTTAGTCTATAGTAATAACTCTCAAATTTCCAGTGTAAAGTAATATTTCTAACTCAAAGTCTACAGGAATAACCCTCCTACCAGTCTATATTACTAATCTAGATAACATCCAGTTGTAGTTTTAGATACCCTAATATCCAGTCTATAGAAATAGCCCTACTATACTCCAGTCAATAGTAATAGCCCCTAAACATCTAATCTATAGTAATAGGCTTCCTAACCCCACGTCTATCAGAATATCTGTCCTAGCCACATCTACAGGAAAAACCCATCTAACCTCAAGTCTATAGCAATCACCTTCTAACACACAGTCAACAGTAATAGGTTTATTATCCATCAGTCTACAGTATAGTAATATTCTCCCTAACCTCCGTTCCGTAATTATAGCCCCCTAACGCCCAGTCTATAGTAATAGCCTTGTTAACCCTCTTGTCTTTAGTATTAGTATCCTCAGTCTTTGGCTCCATGAACACTTATCTGCTCCCGGTCCCACTGTTTCTCCTCCTCTGCAGTATGCAGTATGCAGTATGATGAGGGCACTTCATTGTTCTGCAGTTGCTTCATCAGAGCAAGAATACCACAGTGCTTTGGGACAGGGAGCTGATTGGTACTCCTCAGACCTCAATAGTGCTGATGCATTCATTCAGCTCACAGGCTTTAGTGGTTCATTTGTATTTGCATATTAAAGTCACAAATGCATATGAATGGAGACACCCCCTTCCCCTCTGCAAAGACAACAGTTTTATTGCATTTTCTAACAGAGGGGAAGAAAAAAAATTTCTCTCCATCTTTGCCTAGCCCATCACAACTCGCTGCTTTAGGCACCAAACCTCTGGCGCCTAGTTCCAAATATGAACCTAAGAAAGAGCATGACCCAATCATACAGTCATTGTCAATAAGAACTATTTTCAGTGTGATGAAAAAGCAAAGAAGTTATGGAAGTGTTGATTAGGCCCCACAAAACCTAATACTAACATCACGTCTTTCTATGATACATCAATAAATGATTATGGCTAGTTCTACAAGATGTGTGGAATAACTTCCCTGCTGAGCTACTTCAAAAAGTGTGCATTATGTTTTGAATGCAGTCACACCAAATATTGAATATAATTTGGATTTTTCTTTGGTTCATTCATGCTCCATAATGTTAAATAATAAAAATAGACTTAACACTTCTATTTTTTAAATCATTCTTACTATGCAGCCTTTTTTCCAAACCTGCATAGAACTATTGGATATTCTCTATACTATAATAAAAACTCATAAATAGTTATGTACTGTAAGTCCAATTAGCATATTAAAACATTATCACCATTTATGACTTAGTAAATGTAAATATTGGCTGGCACATACTCTCAAGAAAGCCAATTCCTTATTCATGATGATACTCCTTGGGTAGGGGGAACACCTCCCAATGATTGTTCTGATCGGGTATTAATGGGGTGGAAAATAGTTCAGTGTAAACATGCTATTACAAATGTAACATTTCTAAACTGTGTTTCTGCTTATGTGATTTGTGTTAGATAGGGGTAATAATACTTTCTAATCAATGTACACGTGCTCAGTTCTGTATTGAATGACCAAGGTTATATAGGATTACATACTGCTCTTGCTTGACCTCTGTGAAATCTGATTCTGAAATTTTGGAAGATTACAGTACATGTCTAAGTGCGCTTAGAAGCCTTTAAACAAGTCTTGTTAAGGGTAGTTTTATGTGAAAAGCACTTGTAATTGTGGTAATATACTTTGTGATTATTTTAAAATGACTTCTTGCTGTAAGTGAATTTAAACACTCTTGTACTGCACAAAATAATAAATAAAGTAATACAATTAAAAGACAACTCTCAGTAAGATCATCCACTTAAAGGGAATCTGTCACCCCTCCCCCAGGCCCTATTAAAGTAAAAGAGACACCTTCAGCAGCACTAATGTTGGGTTCCATTGGCGTTCCCCTCCGCAGTGTTCTTGTCCCTGAATTTTTGCCCGGTCTCCCTACGTACATGCCACCTGTTGGACATTTGGTACATATGATTAAATAACCACATTGCTTGTGTGCAACTGAAGCTACCTGGGATCTTGTAGTCCTGATTTCCCAGGAATCCTTATCTTGTCTGTTGTCACTATAGATGGACAGATTTTGCACCTGTTCTGGTTGCAGGGAAAGGTTCCTGTTGCTACTGGAGAGGACAGTGCGCTTCTGACAATGATGTTTTTCAGATTCGGAGGTTGTCTAAAACACAAGAGTGGGGGATCTGGAAATATTGATTTTAGTTGGGCATCTTTTTGTAGGAGTGGTTGCAGTTTCAGTGCATCTCCTCTTAACACCTCCAGACTTTGATTGTAGATGACTCTGTTGATTTCTTCTCTAGTTTTGTAATGTAGGAGATGATTCCTTGATATTCTGGTGGCTCTTGTAATCTGGTTCTTGCTTGTTCTTGGATGGTAACCCTGGTTCAAAAAGGTCTTTCTGAGGTTCTCAAGGTGATTGTCTGTATTGGTAGGGTTGGAACATATCTGATTGTATCTGATGGCCTGGCTATACACAATAGAGTTTTTATGTGTTTTGGATGAAAACTGTCCCATCGGAGATATGTTGGACCGTCAATTGGTTCCTGGTACAGGGATGTCTCTATTTCATTGTTCTGTAGCTTAATGATGGTGTCCAGAAAGCTGATTTCAGAGTAAGAGTAGTTGAGTGTTAAGTTGATGGTGGGATGAAACTGATTAAAGTGTTCACGGAACTGTTGCTCAGACTCTGTCCAGATGATTAAAATGTCATCGACATACTGGTAGTAGGCCAGAGGCTTGATAGGACAAAAGGATAAATAGACACCTTAAAGCTTGGTCATGAAAATATTTGCTTACTGTGGTGCCATTTTGTTTCCCATTGCAGTGCCAGTCTCTTGTAAATATATGTTGACGTCAAATGTGAAGTAGTTGTGCATGAGGATAAATTTTATAAGCTTCACCACAGAGTCAGCATCAATCCCTGTGTTTGCCAAGAAGGTTTTGCAGTCATTTAATCCATCCTCGTGTAGGATGTTACTGTACAGAGATTCCACATCCATGGTGGCGAGGATGGTTCCTTCTGGAAGAGGACCTATTGCTGTTTATTCAATAGGTCAGTTGTGTCCTGAATGTAGCTGGGTGTCTCTTCTACCAGGGGTTTAAGAACACCCTCAACCCACCCAGAAATTTGTTTGGTGAGGGTGCCCACACATGAAATGATTGGTCTTCCTGGATTTCCTGATTTGTGAATTTTGGAAAGCATGTAGAATGTGCCTGTTTTTGGACTTTCTGGTATTAGGTCATCAGCTCTTATGACAGGTAGACAAGAAACCAGCCTGTTTAATTCCTTCTGATAGTCCTTTGTGGGGTCAGTCTACAGTTTCGAGTAGTAGCGTGTGTCCATCAGTTGTCTGTTTGCTTCCTTCAGGTAGTCAGATTTGTTCATCATGACTATTAGACCACCCTTGTCTTCAGGTTTAACGATGATTTCTTTGTTAATTTTCAAAGACTGTACGGCCCTCCTCTCCTGGGCATTGGCGTTGGATGGTTGACTCATGTGTGTATCTAAAATAGTAGATTTTACCAAATGTCTGAAAGTGTCTATATATTTCTCCAAATGAGGGTTAGGATTAGATTGAGGTGTCCAGTCTGACATTTTCTTGGTTGTCAGGATCTTTCTTCCTTCGGTCCAGTTGGGTTCAGAATCCTCTTTGTCGCTGAAATATTTCCTTAGGTGTACTCTCCTGAAGTAATTTTCCATGTCGCTGCACAGTTCAATTTTATCCAGACCTTTAGTGGGACAAAATGAGAGTCCCCTAGAAAGCACAGCAAGTTCCACTTTGTTAAGTTTGTAATCCGAAAGGTTGATGACACAATTAGATGCTTTCTGACAGGAGTAGTTGTCCAAATTGTCAGGATTTGTCCTTGTTTTGTTTGTCTTGAGTCCTGAGTTGATGGGCAATCTATGTAATTTCTTTTCCTTGTTACAAATCAGACAAGTTTGTAATTTATAGTAAAATTGTTGAGGACAATGAGCTTTTGACACTACTTATATGAACACCCCCACTTCCTTTTATTGCTTTCCTCAACTCATTTAAGTATTTTCAGTTCTCCACAGACCACTACCATATAACAATTATACAATTTGTTCCGCTTATCTTAGATTTCTAGTTTCAATTCCCCAGCCCATTTCTTCCTCCTTAGCCTGACTCTGTTTTACGTCACCTGTCGCATTTACTATAACATCTAAGACTGTTGGTGTTTTTTTGTTTTTTTTTGTTTCATTTGCTTATGTATATATGTATATGTCTTCAGAATCTGTGTCATTATCTGCCTGACAGAGGGGCCCGAGTGTCCCGAAAGCTTGCTATGTTTACCATCTTTTCAGTTAGCCATTAAAAGGTATCAACCACTGAGGATACTCAGATTCTAATATTTTTCTATTAGGTCCAGCAGTTATGTTCTTTCCCCAGGACCTAAACGTGTGCCGTGCCTGCTGTCAATGATCTTTCTCTGGTGTATCACATAAAATCCCCATAAATACATTAAAGCTTGTGGGTGTAATGTGAATAAATATGGAAAATTTCAGAATACTCTTTAATGTCACAGTGTGTATATGCTGTATATACATACACACACAGATAGTGGGCAGTGTATATATATATATATATATATATCCAGACAATGTCCAAGATATAGGAACTGCTGGGCACTAACTTGAAAAAGGTCACTGTCACAGATGTGACTCAAGCCTGCAGGTTAGTCGTGCGGTGCTGGCAGAATAGCAATTATCCAGTAACAGCAAAATAGAAAAAATAGCCGCACTCACCGACATATGATCTCTTACGTTCTTTATTCATAGTCCATCTTCATGACAAGTTGACCATGCTGAGCAAGGAGGGGAGTGCAAGGGAGGCGGACGACGGTAGAGGACCCGTAGAAGCGGCACACGGCCGCGAAATGGTGAACCGCCGTCCGCCTCCCTTGCACTCCCCTCCCTGCTCAGCATGGTCAACTTGTCATGAAGATGGACTATGAATAAAGAACGTAAGAGATCATATGTCGGTGAGTGCGGCTATTTTTTCTATTTTGCTGTTACTAATATATATATATATATATATATATATACACTAACGGTCAAAATTAGAGAACAATGTATGATCACTTGATTTTTTCAGACAGAATATAATCTTCATTGATCAACATTTGAAGATTTTTGTTTAAGTGGTACACCATGGCACTAGAACAGTGCTTTCCAAAATAACAAAGTTTATCCACTTAAAACCTTTTTTTTACATTAAATGTGATGGTCAAAATTAGAGAACAGCAATGACTGTAGCACAGGAACTAGATTAAAACTACATTTTGTGAAGGTTACAGCAGTAACCAATCAGTAGGAAGTATACAGACCTTTGCTTTGTCCAGGCCTTTGCTTTGATTGACTTCAGCACATCTGTGGCCACAGAACATCACTAGTCTCTCACACTGCTCTGGTGCGATTTTGGTGCACTCTTCTTCCAATCCCTTCCACGGTTCTTGTGACTGTTGTATGTTTCTTGGCCATAACTTTGTCACCAAGGATTTTCCAGAGGTTTTCTATTGGGTTTATTTCAGGAATCTGGGCTGGCCATTTCATTGTTTAAATGTTTTCTGTTTCATGAAACTGCTTTACCCATTTTGCTGTTTGACAGGGGGCAGTGTCCTGCATCAAAATTGCTGCCTGATTGAGTATTGAATGCAAGTAAGGAACTACATGTTGTTGAAGAAGGTTCTGATGCACAATTGCATTCACTCTGACATGTACCTATATGGAAGGTCCAACTCCAGCAGCAAAAAACATTCCTCAAACTATGACACTTCCTCTACCACCTTTCCCTGATTTCTTTACACACTTTAGGTTCAGTCTTTCAACAGTTTGTTGATGAACATAATGTTTCCCATCAGGCCCAAATAAACTAAACTTGCTGTCATCACTAAAATGAACAAATTAACTTCTCCGCTGTCCACACAACATGTCCCTCACCAAAAGTGAGTCTAGCCTTTTGATTCTTTCTGATAATGAGAAGATTGGTCACTGCAGAATGGGCTTTCAGTCCAAATGTTCTTAAACATTGTGACACTATATGATGAGGCAGATGATGCTTACCCTGTTCAGTGCTGAACTGATCAGCTGTTCCAGCTGTAATGCTGAAATGATTACACCTGGAGATTTTCTGCATTATCCTGTCCTCTCTTGCATTTGTCTTTCAAGGGTGACCAACGTTCTTGGGGGACTTGAAACAGGTTGAGATGTTGTAAAGATGCAATATTCTAGAAATCACATATTTGTAATGGACAACTTCTGTTGCTAAGGCTGATTTGGTGACCCTTGTGGCCTTTATCTTGACAACCTGCTACTGGCGGATTTCAGCCAAGCTGCTAGTTAAATAAGGTTTGTCAGATATTTAATGAAATTAGCACCAGGTGCCACAATAAGACCTATTACTTGCAGGTATATGAAGGTGTTCTCTAATTTTGATCAGTGTTCTTTTTCATTTATCTCATTTACATTTTTATTCTGTGCTTTTAAATATGTTCAATTTATGAAATACGCCTAAATTCTATTTTACTAGGATATGTTCCCATAGGACAACACAATGACCTCAGCATTAAAGAAATTGTGTGTTGTTTTCTAATTTTGATCGCCAGTGTATATATATCTTTTTGAGTTGATTATCACTAGTGACTTTAACAAGTCCAACCTTCTATCCGATATTGTAAAGTTTAGATTTTATAAATTTGCAGTATACAATGAATTATTCCTCAACAATTAACTATTCATTTTTTGAAGAGTTTCATAGTTTGTTCTGCCTGAGGTCGGGATAAAACATGTATATCATCTGATTTTAGGCCAGAAAAGTAGGACAATTTTTATCCGTGTTGTCATCTCCACTCCATTCATATGCCATCTACATGTCATCTTTCCTTTTCTTTCCATGTAACATTTGTATGACATTTGAACAGTCCTATTCAATAACATTGGTCTGTGTGCTGTCCATGTGCTATCCAATTTTAGCATAGACACTACATGTATGTATAATACATTGTACATCGTTCTGACTGAGCCTTAATGTAAGCATATAGCATATGTTATGTGATCTTAACATATCTAGCATGAAAATCAGAGTTTACAGATGCATAGGATCTTACGATCCCTTATCTTTCTAAATTATCAATATAATAAAACTGATCTTCTCCAAAAATAAGATCATTAATCATACAATAGATATTATTGTAAATAATACTAAGTGAAAAATTTCATCTCAGTACTACACACTAATTATACTACTCTTTACCCGGCATATTATTATGTCTGTAAATGTAAGCTTATTACTAAATTGTCATGAACCTTTTGTGTTATTAAATTACAGGGTTTTAGAAACTACCATTGACTTCTCTCAGCATAGTTATTAATATATTATTAAAACCCCAGTGTTTTACTTTCCTTAATAAATTAAATATATTTAGTCAGAAGACTCACAGCAAAGGCAAACATTCCGTTTTGCACTTTCCATGACCCTTCTTGCATTATGCAATCAATAGGAGTTAATCAATATAATGACCAAAAAGTCATGTTGCATTTGTTGTGATCCTCCCTTAATTTCTACTAAATTACCAATTCCACTGAATTCCATTTAGAACCTTATCAGTAACTGAAATAGGGCAATCACTAACCATAGTCTAATTATAAGTGCCCTATGGTTCTTATCATACTCCATTTTCTCTGTTTCAGGAACCTGCAGAAGCATCAAGTCAATCAAGTAGGAGGTAAGATTGGTTACCGTTTGAGGTGCCATTCTGATCATGATGTTGTTCTGCCTCCAACTATGTAATTTTTCACTGAGAATAAATAAATAGCCAAAAAAGATTAAATAAAATATATGAAAAGTTCACCACCAATAATAATTTAAGGGTATGAGGACATGACTATAGTTTCACGCTGGCAAAATAATAATTTTTACAGTGCATTTTGCTCTATTCCATAGAAAAAAGATATCAAATGTCACTAGTTTCCAGGTCATAGTGAAATTCCAAAATGGAAGGGGAATTGAGATCCATGTTAGGTGAAGATTGAACTCTCTATACCAAGAATAAAATGGTTTTAGAAAAAAATAACTTTATGCCATTTATCTCTTTAGTGACTGCTTTTTATGATATACTTGCCAATATTGCTATGCTGCAAACCAAAACATTTAAAGTGGTTGCCCTCTACTTGGACAACCCTTTCTCATTCCCCATGTTCACCCCCATGAAAATAAAAAACCCTATACTCACCTCCGCTGCTGGTGCCATTCCATTTGTGTGGGAACTCATATTTCCAGGGTTCATGTGACATTGCTATGACGCATGAGCCCCGCATCTAAACAACACTGGCTTCTATGTTTCATAATTAACAGGAAGCAAGAACTGCCGCTATTGTTCACTTTCTCTCAATAACTTACATGTCTGAAGGTGGAGAGACAGATTAGTCGCGGGGCTCATGTGTCATAACAATGTCATTTAGGCCCTGGGAATGTGAGGGCTGACAACATTATAACCATGTTGGCAGCAGAGGTGAGTGTAGACTTTTTATTTTTAAGTGGGTGAACATAGTAGTAGACAACCATTTAATGATTATTATTTATTATTACAGCATCATTTATTCCATAGTGGTTTACAAGCGAAAAGGGGCATACATAGACAAGTGCAATAAACATGAGTAATACAAGGCACACACAAGTACAGAAGGAGAGGGGACCATGCTCGTGAGGGCTGCAAGTCTACAGGGGATGGGTGAGGATACACTAGGAGAGGATAGAGCTGCTCGAGCAGCGGTTCAGAAGACTGAAAATCACTGAATATTGTAGGCTTGTCAGAAGAGGTGGGTCTTCAGGTTCCTTTTAAAGGATTCCACAGTGGGCGAGAATCTGTGTAGGGGCTGACAGTTCCAAAGCATGGGGGAAGCACGGGAGAAATCTTGTATTCGGTTGTGGGAAGAAGAGATAAGAGGGAGGAGAGAAGGAGATATTGAGAGGATCAAAGTTTGTGCTTAGGTATGTACTGGGAAACCTTGTCACAGATGTATGGAAGAGACAGGTTGAGGATGGCTTTGTATGTCATAGGTATGGTTTTGAACTGGAGCCTCTGGACAATAGGGAGCCAGTGAAGGTATTGGCAGGCAGAGAGCAGAGACAGAGAGCAGAGGCAGAGGAATAATGAGAATACAGGTGGATTACTTGGGCAGCAGAGTTTAGGATAGATTGGAGTGGTGTAAGAATGCTAGAGGGAATGCCATGGAGTAGGAGGTTGCAATAGTCGAGGCGTGTCATGATGAGGACGTGCACAAGCATTTTTCTGGTTTCTTGGTCAAGGAATGTACGAATCCACAAAATATTTTTCAGTTGGAGTCAGCAGGAGGTGGCAAGGGCTTGGATATGTGGCTTGAAAAAGAGGGCAGAGTCAATAATCACTCCGAGGCACCAAGCATGCGGGACTGGGGAAACTAATCAGCCCATGACTTTGATGGCTAAGTCTGGTTGGGGGTAGAGTGAGATGGGGGAAAGATTATGAATTCTGTTTTGTCCATGTTCAGTTTTAGAAAGTGAGCAGAAAAAAAAGATGAAATAGTGGACAGACATTGTGGAATTTTAGTCAGTAAGGAGGTGATGTCAGGTTAAGAGAGGTAGATCTGCGTATCATTGGCGTAGATATGATACCGCAAACTATGATTAGAAATGCCCATTTTTGGGTGGTGTTTGCTTAAACCCTGCCTTTTATGGTCTGGTTGCCTAGATTTTCCAGGCAAAAGTCCCATCCATATGTTGCACAAAAAAAAATCAAGTGCACATCATTGCTAATATTTAGTACATTTGTTTAAAATTTTTCAGCAACAGATTTATCCATTTGCAATTTATTCTAATACATACAAATATTACAATAGAAGTGCAGCCAAATCTACAGTACAAAAACCCAGCTGCTTCTGATCCAGCCTCATAACTAAACATTAAATTAATCCTGTGATTCAATTATGAAGACCACATCTCCATGAAACAACAAAGCAGAGGTAATATGATAAATTTTAAACAATTCTTTCATTTATATTCATAATCAAAATTAATTTATCATGTCATTGTGTAAAAATAAAACTTCATACATATTTAATTAAGTAATAACATACCGTATTCTAAATTGAAAAATGTTTTAGGTAGATATTAAAAAATAATTTATAGAAAAACTATTGAAACTACATATAACAGTCATTTTTATATCAATCCAAATGTTGTTAAATTTTTTTGTATCGGATCACTATGTTATAAGACTGTGTATCATATTCATCACAAATATTGATGTTTGTGTCCGTTTGCAAACAGTTACTGCCAATTTAAACTGGTCGATGTTAGTCCTTAACGAGCATTCAAGTTGATTGGTGATCATTTACCAGCCTTCTTACAGAAGCTGACAAGCAACAATGCGGAAGGAATGATTGCTAACACATCCGTTCTGGCCCATACAGTATCATTTTATCACCATCATGTCCCTGGTTTACATGGAGTGGTTTGCTGCTGATGATAATGATTTTTATGCCAGTATAAAAATCAATTCACCCAACAAACTCTTGTATCTGGAATCTTTGCCTTAATTAATAAAATCATACAGGGTTCTCTTTAATTTCATTCCATATATTTTATTCCATAATTTTTCATGGTACGATACCACACATATGCATCCAACACCATAAATGAGACAGACCAATTAATAAAATGTAGCTTTTAACTCATCCAGTAAAAAAAAATATATGCCACAATATATACCAAAAAGAAAATCCAAAAACAATTTATTGGCAAAAAGCTACACTTATCTCCTTTATGACCTAGGACATTCTGGCACATCCTTGGTCGTGACCCTAACTTGATGCGGGCTGACATGCTAATCCCACATCTGTACCTGCACATTTTGGCTGATCTGATCATCCGACATGTGCCTTTAACAGTCCGAGTGGATTAAAGCTCTGCCGGCTGCTGTTACTATTTAAATCCTACTGTTACTAGTTAAAAATATTTCACTGAAAAGTACAATTCATCCCACATAAAACAGACCCTGATATGGCTATATTGACTGAAAAATAAAAAAGCGTATGGCTCTTGGAGAACGAAAGGAAAAACTAAAGCACAGGTGGGTGGGAAGCGGTTAATAAATACAACTTGTAAAGATTTATGAAAGCAAGAACTCAAACTATTAAATAAAGAGTATTAAAAATAATGGTTTAATTACAATGTGAAATTTCGATGCATTATTTTCCCAAGGTAGTTTGCTTTCTTTGATTAGTCTGTCAAAATATATTGCCATGAAGCATTTAAAATGTCTAATATTATTCCACTTTATTTTCTGTAGAAGTCAATAAAAATATATATATTGATTTCATTCAGAAATAGCATCTTACTATTTGTCACCCCCTATATAATGCAATAAGTATCAGAAATAATAGTAAGAATAAGAAAATGTATTAAAGTGTATTAAACAAATGGTTTAATAACTATGAAAGAAAGGATTGGGAGCATTATTGATGACCTTCTCTCAACAATATCTATTTTGGAAAATTAGGGTTGCAATTGCACAGATAAATATAAAATGTGATAATTGTGAAAAATGCCGTGGTGCATTACTGAGTTCTACACTACCGTTCAAATGTTTGGGGTCACCGAGACAATTTTGTGTTCTCCATAAAAACTCATACTTTTATTCATCAAATGAGTTGCAAAATAAATAGAAAATATAGTCCAAACATTGACAAGGTTAGAAATAATGATTTATATTTGAAATAATCATTTTCTCCTTCAAACTTTGCTTTCGTCAAAGAATGCTCCCTTTGCAGCAATTACAGCATTGCAAACCTTTGGCATTTTAGCTGTTAAGTTGCTGAGGTAATCTTGAGAAATTTCACCCCATGCTTCCTGAAGCCCTTCCCACAAGTTGGATTGGCTTGATGGGCACTTTTTTCTTTTCAGTTGTTCTGCATTTCACAAATGTTCTTTTGTGTGATCCAGGCACCTCAAATTTTGATTCATCTGTCCATAATACTTTTTTCCAATCTCCCTCTGTCCAGTGTCTGTGTTCTTTTGCCCACATTAATCTTTTCCTTTTATTAGCCAGTCTCAGATATGGCTTTTTCTTTGCCACTCTGCCCTGAAGGCCAGCATCCCAGAGGCGCCTCTTCACTGTAGACATTGACACTGGCGTTTTGCGGTAGTATTTAATGAAGCTGCCAGTTGAGGAACTGTGAAGAGTCGATTTCTCAAACTAGAGATTCTAATGTACTTGTCTTGTTGCTCAGTTGTGCAGCGGGGCATCACACTTCTCTTTCTACTCTGGTTAGAGCCTGTTTGTGCTCTCCTCTGAAGGGAGTAGTACACACCATTGTAGGAAATCTTCAGTTTCTTGGCAAGTTTCTCACATGGTATAGCCTTCTTTTCTAAAAACAAAAATAGACTGTCGAGTTTCACATGAAAGTTCTCTTTTTATGGCCATTGTGAGAGTTTCATAGAACAAACAAATGTAATGCTCCAGATTCTCAACTAGCCCAAAAAATAAAAATAAAATACAATTTTTGTAGTCTCTAGCAAGTAGGTACAGAAGATACAATGCGTTTTGGCTGGAAATTTGACATAAAAACAGCCTTAGTTAGGTATAACAAATCTTACTGACAAAAAACCTTATATACATATTCAGAGTGGAGGAAAAAGTTCCTCCCATTGTGCAATTAGTTTCAATTAATCCAGGGTGTTCCACAAATCTCCAGTAAGATTTGTTATACTCGAGGAAGGCTGTTTTTATGTAAAATTTCCAGCCGAAACGCATTGTATCTTCAGTACCTACTTGCTAGAGACTACAAAAATTTATTTTATTTTTATTTTTTAATAAAATAAAAAAAAACTTTTTAACTATATGAAACAGCCTGGACTTCCTGTTAATGGTAGCGCCCTTCATTCCTCCTGGATTCTCCTCTATGAACTGACCTTTCACGGCCACAAAGCTAAGTGTGCTGCATATCCATGATGGGGCTGCAGACCATAAGGAGAACTGAAACCAAATGTGGTCAGATGAGCCTGATATAAAGATCAGCATAAGGTGAGCATCTATAATCCTTGTTCAAAAGTTTTTATTGAGTTTTATAATACAAGGTAAATGATTAAACATACATATGATATAACTGGGTCTGCGGCAATTTTCAGTTAGTACAAACAAAACAGGTAAGGTAATGTCCTTGCCAACGAGCATAGGACTAGTCTGCAATAAATCAGCATAGTTAAGGTTAACAACACATCTCGTAATTTATGAGCTTTTTTAACTAATTGAATGATATAATTCAATAAACAAAAGTTCTGCAGTTTGGTTAAAAGGGGAGGGGGGGAATAGAAGGGTCGAGAGGAGGGGGGAGGGGTAAGGGGGAGGAGAAAAGTCATCCCTGTTCAAGAGTTTGGAAGTGTGTTTGTGAATGACTTCGTCTACACAGTTCATGTGTGTTTAGACTTGCGAGTTGGGGAAGTGACTAGAGGGAAATAGCCTGTTCCAAGGTCCCCATTTTTTGTTGTATTTATTAATTGATTTGTGCCTAAGTGCGTAGGATAGCTCATAAGCATTGTGTGTAGAGACTTTCTCTAGAAGAGTAGAGAATGAGGGTGCTTTGCATCTATAATCCTTGTAGCACTTGGAATAGTTAATATGCTGCACTTAGGTCTGCGCCCCTTGTTTCTCCCACCACCACAGATAATCCATAGCCTTGGATATCATCTCTTTGTAATTTCAACTAGCTCAAAGGAAGGTCAGTTTTATTGCTTCTCTAATTAGCCAAACCGTTTTCAGCTGTGCTAACATACTTGTACAAGGGTTTTCTAAATATCGATTAGCCTTCTTACACAGTTCGCAAATACAATGTACCAATAAAACACTGGAGTGGTGGTTGTTGGAAATGGCCCTCTATACACCTATATAGATATTGCATTAAAAAAACAGATGTTTGCAGCTAGAACAGTCATTTACCACATTAACAATGTATAGAGTGTGTTTCTGATTCATTTAATGTTAGCTTCATTAGAAAAAAATTATTTTCTTTGAAAAATAAGGACATTTCTAAGTGACCCCAAACTTTTGAACGGTAGTGTAAGTTTAATACATTTTGTTTTTTTTCTAAATGGCTTGTATTTTTTTGTTTCTATTGTGTTTCAGAAAATTCTGTGTTTTACTGATTTTCTAGCAATAAAGATATCAATGCTACTATAATAGTACTATGGAAAAATTGTTTAAAAATATGCTATATTTTAAAGGGAGCCTGTCAGGTCATGATACTAATAGTACCCTTGAATACTGCTTGGGCAGGCCTTTCAAAATATGTAAAAATCATTACTGTACTCTCTGTAGTTCTCATGCTATAAACGCATTCACACACAAAGACAGCTGTAAAAGTAATTGATCTGACTCCCAAACAGTCACAGTATGTAAATGTTAATTTATTATTCACTCCTTCCCAAGCAGCACTTCCCTCCCTCCCTCCTGTGCTCTGTGAAGTACAACTAGTTTCAGTTTCATTTTCCATACAAGGACAGCAGACAGCAGGATAAAGAGCCCTTGGTTTGTGCCTGTAGATCAGCACAGGCAGTGATGTCACTACATGAATACTCATCAAGTGATGGATAACTCACTGTGGTTGACAGATGGAATGAATCTTTTATTTTACGGTTTACAGAGGATAGGAGGGGAGGATAAGTAAAAGAAATACATGAATAGAGCGAATTTAGAGAAAGGAATTAGAAAATTAAATCAGTTATATATGGATTTTTGACCTGACAGATTCTCTTTAATTATAGCTTATTCATCATTCACTGACCTGAGGCATCATACTGACATCTCAGTTTTATCAACTAGTTAACATGATAAATAAAAAACCCAAAAAACAAACATGTAATTGCACTTTTTTTTTGCATTTTCACCGAACTTGAAATTTTTTCCCCTGTTTTCTAGTACACTGTATGATTATGTAAATCATGTTATTTAAGGTACAACTCATTTTATAAAAAAAACAAGCCCTCATATGTCTATAGTGATGGAAAAATAAAAAAGTTACGGCTCTTAGAAGAAGGGGAGGGAAAATTAAAACTGGAAAATACCTTGGGGTTAAGGGTTTAAAGTATCAAATTGAAAAAGGGTGTATTCAGCTTCCACAAAAAATATACAAGAAATGTGAGGGTTCATCTATAAAAACATCCTTTACTGGTACATTAAAAATTCCTTGAAAAAAATTTAGATACATTGACCTATGCGTTTTGAGCATTACATGTTTTTTTTTATCATAGCAAAGATTACTACAATAATAATTGTATATATACCAACACAATGTAAAAAGTCCTCCAGTTGGAAAAAACCTCATAACTGGAATTTTACACACCCCAATTAGGACAATCAATAACAGGAGGGCACAGTGCAGACTATGTGAAATAACTGACGGTGATCAAGGATCCTTGGAAATTCATATACAATAAAATGCAATATAAAAAACTCAACCATAATACACAAGTACAAAAAGGAAAATTATTACCAAAAAAATTGATCGATTCTACGTGACCAAAACTCATGCTGAATTTGATGAAATTCGCAAGTCCCAGAAAATGCAAATAATTTGTGATACAGTTTGGGAGACTTCCCAAAAAAATGCTCTTATCTATTTTGGATACTGGAGAAGATTGCATCAGTTGTGGGATCTGAAGCACAGCCATGCTGACTTCGCCATAATGCTTTCCAGCTATCAAATTATATAACTTAATCAGGAGGGCTTATCAGCATCTATATAGGGCAGAAAATGTAGCAGTCTTTTTAGGGTGATCTAGGAAGGCGAAGGGACATCAGAGATCACTGCTCACCAATTCAGGTAGGAAAAAAAAGTTTGAAATCATTGGACAAATACACCAGATGGAAATGGTTTTACAACTGCAGCATTGAAGAAGATAAGTGTAGTAGTCTACCATATATAGAGATTAAAGTGATGGGGGCAGAGAGAGACGGGAGTGGTGCTAGAAGTAGCAGTGTGATTGATTAGTGATATTATGTTCCTGGCATCTTTACTGCTGCATTTTAATTATGAGTGCACGTTTATTCCTTCAGTCTTAAAGGGGAACTCCGGGAACATTAAAAAAATTCTACTATTCCTGCCCTCAAATACTATGAAGCGGAGATGTCCACTGTAGTTTTAGGATTTTTAGATAATACATAAAATAGTATCTGCTACTCAGCTCTCACTCTTTCCATATGGGACAATATGTCACAGAGCAGTTTAAGCTTCATGTAACTTTGGGAGAACAGAGAGGTATGGTGGTGGTACAGCCGCCAGATCTAATGCTCATCCTCATGTCATTCCCCACTCTATGCCAACCACACTATTTGCCTGCTGCATGCATGTTTATTACGCCAAATACCGTCCAATGCTCTGCGTCATGCAAGGACTGTATGCCAACACTACAACCACATAAGGATCGCATTGCGATCCTCTGTATTTCTCCTGAGCTGAGAGTAACAACTGCATAGACATACACACTGTCACTCTCAGTTAGGAGAGTTGTCTTGCATTGCGATCCTCACGCTGGGAGTGCCGGTAATACTGCAGGCATACAGTGAGAGCATCTCTTGCAGAAAGAAGAGCAGTGGGTGGGATTAAGTGGAATATTCATGAATACTACAGACATAGAGTAGAGGTGGCATAGAGTGAGGACTGGCTTGTAGAATGAGCATTAGAGTCAGTGGCCCCCCACACATCCCCATTCTCAGCTGAAGCCCAAAGTTGCCCAAAGTAGAAACTGCTCTGTGACATATTGTCCCATATGAGAGGGGTGATGGCTGAGGAGAAGATGCTATTTTATGGGTTTATAACTGATCTAAAAATCCTAGAACGGCAGTCGATAGCTCAGCTTCATAGTGTTGGAGGGTAGGGACTGTAGATTTTTTTTTATCTCCCCGGATTTTACCTTTAACAAACTAAAAAGCAGGAAGCCCGCACAATATTAAAAAACCAAAAGTCTAAAATCATTATCAAACAAAGACAATGTATTTTCTTATTACAAATAAATGTACTGAATTTTTGTATTTCTTGTCCAACCCCCTTCGAAAAGGGGAAAATAATTGATTTTTAAAAATACAAAAGAAAACTGTGGAGACCCGGGGGTCAGGGGGCGCTCTCGTCCGCAGGCCCAGCCGCCTTTACAAAGACAGCGTGGACCAGGGCTCATCCCCAACTGAACACCCGAGCTCCTTAACCGTGGGCGGAACACTACTCAGACAACACAGGGTCAGGGAATCACAATATCAAGGCTTTATTGGATCCCCAAACCGTTAACAGCATATAACGCATAACCAAGCAAAACACAACATGTAACAGGCAACAGAGTCTCACCCTTCCGCTGGCTCACCAGGGATTAGAATGCAGCACGGCAAAGTCTGTAGCCAGGTGACTGTATCGTCCCAACCTGGGTTGCTTCCTTATCCTTATGTATCTTGTGCAGTCTTTATCACAGCCGAATCCGATAATCCGATACTGAAGTCCTTGTGGTTCCTTAGTCCGTGTTCTGATCCCCTTGGTCGGCACCGAAATGCCTAGGCCTGGGGTTATGGCTAGCTAATCGGATCCGAAGACCCTCGATTAGCTGCCTGTATCCAATCCAGTGACCTCGAGCCGGGACCGAAAATCCCTAGACTCAGGCCACTAGACAGAATCTAGCTCCAATCTCCTAAAACAGCTGGTCAAAGTCAACAGTCCTCCTTATATACCCTCAGCCCTCATTGTAGGATATTGGGGACGTCATGATTGGTGCAATAACCCAGTCTTTTCATTCGCTGAACTCCAATCCTCGTTTAACATATTTTAGGTACTATTGCAATCCAAATGCTGATTGATATAGCACCTTACAATGGAATGTTAGTCTGAGACAATCAGTCTGCAAACCATGACAATAACACAATAGTGGCTGGAGCCTCAATCCACATTCACAGGGTAATAGACAATGGACGATTAGCATAATTAAGTTCTCTGGCCTTCAATGACAAACAGGTTAGATAATTACATTACCAAGCTAAACTTTAACCACAGAAATCTATGACAATACTGTAAGAAATTCTCTTTGACCATTACAAGTTTACAAACCAAAATGCAATATGATATGTCTGGATGAATAAGAAATCCTTCTACATTATATATTAAAGGGTCCATTTCGTCACAAAAACGTCCAGACATTTACCAAGTGTCTACTTCACAAAGTGTGTATCTTGTAAACTATTTTACTGTTGCACTTCTCATTTTCTAGTCAAATTTGACATCCGCACATGACACGCTAAACATTTTTAATTATGTCATTTTGGGGCTGAGGGTTGAATATTGTCAAATATAAAAAATATTTTCAACATGTAGACATCTAGATGTGCATATCTGTTATTTTAAACCTTTTTTTTTTCGTATTGGACAACTGTATATGTGACACCTAAGCTGTGGCCTGATGTCACATTTTTCTTTCTTTACATGTGTGCTTACCTAACATAGTACTACCAAACATAGCTCATGGTTAGCCCCCTTTGCCTACAGCAAGTATATTAATTGGGTAAAAGGGCACTGTATTATAGAATAAATTGGACCTTACTCATCTCAGTCACAGCTGGATCTCTGAAAGTGACGCCATCGGTTCAAGTCACTCTTCTGTCTGCTTGATCACAAATGACCAAGAGGACTAATTTTTGGACCAATTTTTATGTAATAAAAGCATGAAAAGTCTATCAGTGTGCTGATATTAATTGATTAATTACTATTTAGTTATCATGGGTTCCAGTGGTGAAATCACTTTGGCAGTTTTTGTGTTAATGAGCTTCAATGAATTTAGGAAGAATCTTAAGAGACCTCAAAGTTTTCCTCATGTCTTTTGATGGCAATTGGATGCTTTGCTGTATTACATTTTGAGGAAAACAGATTTGCTGTTACTTGATTAAAGTAAAACAAATCGTCGTTCCTGACAAATTCACGTTTCTAAAGATTAATTTGTCTTTGTTGCCAGCCAAAATGTTTTGCATTATACAGTACATTTTCTGACATCCTTTAGCAAGACTTACAACCATGGCTCAGGTTTGAATATTGTACTTGGTTTAAAAACTTGCTACTCTTGGATTTTTGTAATTTCACAGGTTATTGTATTGTATCATTAAAGAGGTTTGCATTAACCTTCTGTTCAATTAACTGATAATCGTTTATTAATGAGATGTACCGCTCTTCCATCCGACCCTGGATATTTATTATCGCCACTGTATTTTTATACAATACTTAAACAAAATGTGTCCCTCCAATCTTGATGCAAGATAATAGAGAATTTTACTTAAAAACTGCAAAGATTGGATAATACACCATTTTAATATTTTGGACTATCTGGCTTTCATCAGAACCAATTGCAATAGTATAGATAAGAGAATATAGTAACCACAGCCCTGGGGCTAGAGCAGAAAATGTTTATAGAGAGCACTTCACAACACCTTTTGCTCTACCACCGACGCTGGTGTTTATATGTTCACTTTTCTACACTACTGCTATTGGTTTTGATGAAGGTCGGATAGGCTGAAATGTTAAAATGGTGTATTATCAAAATTTGGAGTTTTGAAATGAAATTCTCTATTATCTCGAATCAATATTGGAGTGTCAAGCCTTTGCTTTTATTCTTACTGGAATGCATTCCTACTTGAACACCCATCATCAAAACAGGAGTGACGTGTATTCCTACATTCATAAAATGTTAAAATTAATTAAGAATTTATATCGCTATATATTTATATCGCGAGTATAATAGAATATTGAAAGGTAGCTCCAATCTTACAGAATGTTTCATAATATTGCTTTATAACTGTGTCTTCTACTGGAAATGTAGACTTTATAACAACAAAAGCAGCAAGCATTCCGACAGCATTTTAGCAAAGGCAACCATGTAGAGACCTTTATTGTAATTCTTGGTATCAGGACAATCTATTATTATGGCTATATTCTCCCATCAAATGATCCAAGATACTGGTGAAAGAAATGGTTAGAGACAACATATCAGAACTTTAATGAAACTTTTTTAATTAACTATGGATTAAAAAAGTACCATGTATCTGGAAAAATAATTATCTGTGTATTTCTGGTACAAAATATGGTAAGCTTTAAAAATATTAAAATTTGTATTTAAAAAATGATAAAATTATGCACCAGATAGTTTTAATATAAGGGTTAATGACTAACGAAGTTGAAAAAACACGTGTCTATAAGCTATATTTTATTTCTTTTTATATACTTGATAAATATTAGTAAATGTAAAACCCTGATACATGTTTAGTTAATGTAACTGTATGAGCCAAAATGTCTTAAAATATTTTTAAAGTCAAATATAATGCTAACTTTTATTCTTCTGATCACATTAATTTATTCACATGAATGTTCGGATTATTCTCTTCCTTTGAGATCAAAACTCTCATCTCATCTACATAAATGATCTGAGGCGTAATTATTTCCTCACTGCACCATCTGATATGATTGGTTTTATGTTTCTGTTCCTACTCATTTCCGAGTTGGAAACAAATAGATATAAATGAAATAAAGTCAGAAAATATGTGCTATGATACTTGTGAAATATGTATCATAATACCCAGTAAAATGATGCATACGATTAACTGTAAAAGTATTGTAAGACAAGGTTATATTTAGATAAATTAATCCATGTGTAGATATCTTATCTTTCAGTTTTAATTTTGCAATGAAACCTTCTGTATCAGTTAATTAGTAAGGACTCGTTCACACGACTGTATTTCGTCTATGTGCTATCTGTACGAGTATGTGTTCAAGATCCGAAGGCACTGCGTGTTGGACGCAGTGCCTCTGCACTCGAAGGGAACCCACAGGTGAGCAGAGGGAGACTGCAAATGCCCTGTACCCACAACCTGCATTCATTGCAGGGCAGCTTCTCCTGCATTCACGCACTTCACGCACTGGAGATCACTCCCGACTCTGCAGCATGAAATTGGCATGCTGCTGTATGTGGAAGTCTGGTAACCTGCTGAAGACACAGCGGCAATACACTGTGTCCAAAACAATTTGTTTCCTGATCGTGAGTTTGCACCCTTAGAAAATTGGACCAATGTTTTTCAATGGGGCCATGATGATGAACATTTTTTTCACCAACTGATTTGGCGTGTGAAAAAAATTGCAGCATGCACAAGTTTCCTCTGAGGATAGCATGGATCTCGCCCATTCAAATGTATGTGTCCATAAAAAAACTTGGACTGCACTCGAATGTTATCGATTTTCACAAAACAACATAATGGAAGAGGTGGAGAAACGTATTTCTCGCCACCTCCTGATGCCACTCTGGTCAGACTCAGATCAAACCCTGATCAGAGTCTGATTAGTATAAACGGATCATTTTATTGGAAGGAGAGAAAAAGGTCATATGCAATTGCTTTAAAGGTTACACGGGGCAATGTTGCCTACAACTTCGCTGAAATTTTGCTGTGTCAGCGAAGTTGCAGTAACATTGCAGGTGAATCGTGCTGTGTGACGCCACGATAAATCGCTGGTTGCAAGTTGCCAGGTTTTAGGACATTGTCCTGAAACCTGACGATGTTGCACCAGCGATTTGGTGGCATATTGCAGTGTAATACCGCAACAGCGATGTTGCCAGCGATGCCGCCTATTCACAACATTGCAGCGTATCACTAGCTGGGTTGTTCCCAGCCCAGCGAGCAATCGCTGCGGCAACATCGTCGTGGTATCATAGGCAACATCTGCCTGTGTGACATGTACGGCAGCAATGTCGGAAGCGAGTGCGTACCCGCGGCATCGCTTCCAACATCGCTGAAAAGTTGAACCGTGTAAGGGCCCTTTCACATCAGCGTTTTTTTAAATTTGCGGCAGATGCGGTGAAAAAACCGCATCTGCCGCAACTGCCGCATAACGGTTCCACTTGCGGCACGGTTGCGGTTTTTTCCATAGGAAGTATAGGGGGACTTGCGGCAGATGCGGCAAGTGCGGTATTGCACTTGCGGCAGGTGCGGCAGAGAAAAAAACCGCAGTAAGCCGCGGTTTTTTTCTCTGCCGCACCTGCCGCAAGTGCAATACCGCACTTGCCGCATCTGCCGCAAGTCCCCCTATACTTCCTATGGAAAAAACCGCAACCGTGCCGCAAGTGGAACCGTTATGCGGCAGTTGCGGCAGATGCGGTTTTTTCACCGCATCTGCCGCAAATTTAAAAAAACGCTGATGTGAAAGGGCCCTTAGAGTTTGAGTTTTCTATAACAAGGAGAACCTAAAATTGACCTCAAATCATTATAATTTATTTTAATGAGTCCAAGGTTGCCATTTCTTGACTATACATACGGTATATATTACACCTATATAATGGTTAAAATTTGTTTATTAATAATATATTTCATAAAAAATGTATGGTATATGTCTGGATTTTTAATCTCGATGTAAACATTCTTAACATCAATATCTGTTTAGTATAAAAAAGCATGATCTAGTTTATCTAAAGAATAATTCATTAGCCTTCCTCATCTTTTGCAAAAAATATAACAAACCGATACAAAATATGGATAGATATGTAACATTTCAGCAACAAACAGTAATGAACAAAAGCCAGAATAACTTAAGAGAAAAAAGTTTGCTAGATTCACAAATACAGTATATAATATCTAGAGGTTTACAAAATATTCTCAAGTGAATCAACCATGAGAACTGTGCAAGATGGTGATTATAGCTTAAAAAGAAACACTTGGGCACTCCTCAACTGGAGCATTATTCTCTTAACAACTGAATCGAGCTGTAATAGGTTTTATAAAAGGGCTCATTGATTCCTCTCAAAGACTTTTATCAATGGTCATTAATTATAAAATAAAGGTAATATACTTTGTGCAGAATTTCCAGTATCATGGACAGGGGCTTTATTTTATTATTTTTTTTAAATCATAATAATTTTTTTTTTTAATAAAAAAAGTACTTCTGTTCATCAACATCATGAAATAGGAATACCGTATTAAAAAATCCAGTGCAAAAATGGTAATTTAAGGTCTCTTTTTTGCTTTGCTGTTCAAGAATATTTATTTTTCCTTTACTTTCTTAAACAAGTTGTTTTGTATGTCAAACTTGTATTATTTGCAATTATTTTTTTGGTTACTGGTGGAAAGAATAATATCTCAACCTTCAGCACAGTATACATAACAGCAAACGACGTGAATCGCAGCGGAGGTAAAGCCATTAGGAACCTTTTGCACAGGTGTTAACATAAGTGATAATGACATAGTATCTCACCAACTTGCCTGTAATCTACAGCTTTTGCTCATATTGATTTTTCTGTATTGATTTTCTTAGTCCTTTTTCCACCACACTTTTTTTTTATTTACTTGTTTCCTATTGTGTTCCATTTAAGAAGTGATAATTGATATCATAAATTGGACAGTTTGTTAGAGTAACCAGTTTGGTACCTTGTTTCTCGCATGTGATAGGAAAATGCCTACCATTCTACACTATGCAATAAATATTGAATAGCTTAAATTTTCATTATTTTATGATATCTGCTAGTGTATTTGTTTTGTTCTTTACTCAGTAGGTTTTGACTCTTATTTCCATAATAATCGGTACATGTATCCATAAATACCAGTGGGTAAGATTGACAGATGTTGCTAATGACATATTCTAGAAGCATGACAGCTTCAGGCAAAGTCTTCTCCAGAGCGTATTGAAAATATTCTTTCATTTTAATGGCTTTTTAACACTGTTGGTCAAATCAAAATCATTTGTGTACGATATAGGTTTTAAGTTGAAGACGTTATATAATAGCAAAAATACCTACAACGTCTTGTTAAAAAAGAATCATCTTTATCTTTAGTTTTGCCTTATCTATTGTTTCATTTTGACATATCCACTTGTCACTTGGTCATGACATTCTGCAAATGATGGCTTCACTTGCTTCTCAAATCAGCATTGACATTACATCCCACTGACCTTCAAACGTTCAGCTTCTTCGCCAGTCAATTCTCTGCATGAGTTCCCATTGAAAAGAAATGAATGAAACATGGTTCAGTAATGCTACCTCTTTCCTAATGCGGAGGTAATCTGAAATGTCAATCATGACCTTTCCATAATCAGTAGTATCCAAGAACAGATACAAAAATCAAAGATGTGGTGACTTTTTGTAAGAAATCATTAGGGAGAAATAAAACTATAATCATGGTGACTTTTTGCAAAACAAAAAAGATAATGGTAATAATTATGATATTGTTTAATGTGTTCCATAACAAATTATATCTGGATGGAAATATCTATTTATTAAACTACTATTAAGCATGTTTAAGGAATGTGGCAATTTATAGATAAACCACATTAAATAAGTTTCATTGATATTCATATTGTTAATAGTTATCCCTTATAAATATTTAAAATAGTAAAGTCCTAATATAAAACTGTAAACTAATGTGTGGTCTAAAAATGCTATAAACAAGTTAATAAGTCATTATGTTCTAGAGC
The DNA here is from genome assembly GCA_033576535.1 of Allobates femoralis. Classification (NCBI taxonomy): domain Eukaryota; kingdom Metazoa; phylum Chordata; class Amphibia; order Anura; family Aromobatidae; genus Allobates; species Allobates femoralis. Next base: position 180,971,543 of record JARQOC010000005.1, read on the forward strand.
TTCTCAGAAATTGACCGATCACAGAAGCATAACTGGACACTCATACCCAATGATCCATACCAGCGCAATTTTGATCTTAAAGAGTAACCGCTGTTTACATTTTTATTTAATAATGTAAAGCAGGTGATTTTAATAAACTTTCCAATACCCTTCATTTGAAAATTCTGATTGAAAACTGTTCATAAACCTTCCACCTCAACACGTGTGAAGTAGACATATGTTCATTATCAGTGAGATCCGTCTTCACACTGAATACAGGGAATGTAACCATTTAAAGGAAAGGAAGCATGGCCTACACTGCTGTCTACAACTGGTGAGGAAACAATGTATCAGATTATCTTAGCATAAAACACAGTTGCTAAGTAATATCAGAAGGTCAGGATCAGTGCAAACTCCTCAGAAGCTTGTGCCATGGAAAGATCTCTCATCTGGCTCCACACAGCTCAGCCATAATCTCAGTTAACCTCTTGTCTGCTGGCTCCCCAAACAGCTCACAATCAGCCTGCTATCAGAAGCTGTGTAAATAGACACACAGTACTGGCAGATGCTGGCCAGCCATAAAATGCAGTTTTTAAAAGAGCACAGAAAAATGTGAGAAAATAACTCATATGCCACAAAAAAGAGCTACCTTTTATTATAACGCTGCTTCTATTGTTAATTGGATTACTAATCAAAATGGATCTCTAAAGAAAAGGCAATATCAGCCTAATATTAGCCTTAAAGGACAAAGTGAAGACTTCAAGGTTTCAATATTTACTTTTAACATAATGATATGAAAATTAATGTTAAATACTAAAAAATGTTAAATACACAAAATAATTGAAACAATATGTTATTTTCTAATTACCCATTACCTTCATGAGAAAACAGTGTCCTTTAAGATTCAGTGTGGTCGACACTGAATATGAAATATTAAGATAACATAGTTTAGTGGTTCAAGAAGGTTAAAAAAAATTACATATTTATTTTAATAAAAAATTTAATGTCCATGATGATGGTACACCTCCTTGTCATCTGGCAAGGAACTCAACATTCTTACTATTTTTAAACTAACTCTTAGATTTATAACTGATTAGTATGATGACTACATCTCCTTTCTGAGCATCATTATTATTATTATAGTACATAAACAACAGTAACACACAGTAGTTATTAATATACTGGCTTTTGAATTAAATCACTAGTCGGGCATTTCCCAACCTTCTAGGACTGCATGATATTTCGATGAATGATGTGTGCAGAGCCCAGTAGGGTGGCCTTTTGGAGCTGACAAATTGTGATTTTAAAAATAGGGAAAGAGAAAGTGCATATAGGGTCTTATCCAAATATCAGGATGTGTATATTCAATATGGAATCACTCACCTGGTCGGTTGTGTGGAACACAACAACCATATAGCATAGGAGTAGCATCCAAAGAACTGCAGCAATCACAGGAGACCCCGGCTTAACAGATTGCGCTGTTCAAATTTATCATCATGTGAATAAGTCCACGGAAAATATGAATCCCACCCAATAATTTATTCTTTTTAAAACTCTACGCGTTTCGTGTACACACTGTACACTTCCTCAGGTGTTGAAATTAAAATAATGTCACACATCACACTTGTTATATACAACCCTCCCCAGGAAATGAAGTAGGCAACACTCACATGATCACAATATCACATAAAACCATTACACACTATGTGCTATAAAACATACATTAAAAAATTAATTAAAAGGATATACATTCAATTCCATATAAAACATTGCACATATCAATAAAAAATCAATTAGTATCATAAAAATTATTATCTTGTCTCCAACAGCACTCAAAAACATCACTTCAGGGATAATATATCACTTCAGGGACTACAATATGTAGGGAAAACGACGCAGGAACTTCACAACCGCATGAATTCACATAGACATAATATTAAGGAAGGTTTTTTATTTCATGGGTTGTCTCAGCACTGTTGTATTAAACACAATAAGAAACCTTGTGTTAAGGTGGTTGCGATCGATCATGTGCCTGAGGGCACTCATGATAGAGATACCAGTTTGTCCAGGAAAGAGATTTATTGGATACATAGATTGCACACTTTGAAACTGCACAGGCTTAATGAAGTATCCGATCTATTTAAATAGACTAGGTAGCTGCTTCTTTTGGTAAGAGAGGGTAGTACTATTATCCCTCTTGATATTATATTGATATTGATCGCATTATATCATACATTCTATGGGGAAAGAGAGTAAAAACTTCTCAGGGCGTTTCATATAATGTGATGAAACTAGCTGTTGTAATTCAGTGGGGAACGAGCTAAGGTGTCTATCCTTTGAGATATTCAGTATGTGAGTAGTGGGAATAGCTCCTGTGGTTAAGTATAGATGTGATTTGAATAGGAATATGGGACTCAGAGGCCAGTTTTGGGATTGAGTCCTCTATTATCCCTGAAGTGATGTTTTTGATGAAACTAGCTATTGTAATTCAGTGGGGAACGAGCTGAGGTGTCTATCCCTTGAGATATTTAGTATGTGAGTAGTGGTAATAGCTCCTGTGGTTAAGTATAGATGTAGATTTGAATACGAATGTGGGACTCAGTTTTGGGATCGAGTCCTCTATTATCCCTGAAGTGATATTTTTGAGTGCTGTTGCAGACAAGATAATAATTTTTATGATACTAATTGATTTTTTATTGATATGTGCAATGTTTTATATGAAATTGAATGTATATCCTTTTCATGAATTTTTAATGTACCGTATATACTCGCGTATAAGCCGAGTTTTTCAGCCCAAAATTTGGGCTCAAAAGTCCCCCCTCGGCTTATACGCGAGTATACCGAACCAGACAGCCCCCTGGAGGTATACAGGCCCCCCCATCAAGGTCCAGGGCCCCCCCCCTTGCGCGGCAAACCTGTAAAGTAAAATCATACTTATCACTGTCCTGTCGCGCTGTCCCGCCGCTGCCGACATCACGATCCCGGGCTTCATTCCGCGTCTTCCGCCTTCCTGTGGTCGCGGGCAATGACGTCATTGCCCGCGACCACAGGAAGCCGGAAGACGCGGAATGAAGCCCGGGATCGTGATGTCGGCAGCGGCGGGACAGCGCGACAGGACAGTGATAAGTATGATTTTACTTTACACGTTTGCCGCGCAAGGGGGGGGGCCCTGGACCTTGATGGGGGGGCCTGTATACCTCCGGGGCTGCTGCTGTATACAGCCCTGGGGCTGCTGCTGTATACACCCCTGGGGCTGCTGCTGTATACACCCCTGGGGCTGCTGCTGTATACACCACTGGGGCTGCTGTATACTACCTAAGGGCTGCTGTATATACCTCTGGGGCTGCTGTATACTACCACTGGGGCTGCTGTATACACCACTAGGGCTGCTGTATATATCTCTGGGGCTGCTGTATACTACCACTGGGGCTGCTGTATACTACTACTGGGGCTGCTGTATACTACCACTGGGGCTGCTGTATAGTACCACTGGGGCTGTATATACCTCTGGGGCTGCTGTATACTACCTCTGGGGCTGCTGTATACTACCACTGGGGCTGCTGTATACTACCACTGGGGCTGCTGTATAGTACCACTGGGGCTGTATATACCTCTGGGGCTGCTGTATACTACCACTGGGGCTGCTGTATACACCTCTGGGGCTGCTGTATACTAACCACTGGGGCTGCTGCTGTATATACCACTGGGGCTGCTGCTGTTTACTACCACTGGGGCTGCTGTATATACCTCTGGGGCTGCTGTATACCACACTGCTGGGGGCTGTATACCTGTGCTGGGGTCCACCCTCGGCTTATACACGAGTCAATAGGTTTTCCCAGATTTTGGGGGCAAAAGTAGGGGGGGTCGGCTTATACAAGGGTCAGCTTATACACGAGTATATACGGTATGTTTTATAGCACATAGTGTGTAATGGTTTTATGTGATGTTGTAATCATGTGACGTGTTGCCTACCTCATTTTCTGGGGTGGGTTATATATAACAAGTGTGATGTTTGACATTATTGTAATTTCAACTCCTGAGGAAGTGTACAGTGTGTACACGAAACTCATAGAGTTTTAAGAAGAATAAAGTATTGGGTGGGATTCATATTTTCCGTGGACTTTTCACTTGATGATAAATTTGAACAGCGAGATCTGTTAAGCCGGGTTTCTCCTGTGATTTACTTAAATTGTGATTTTGGCAGCTCCAATTGTTTTCAAGTGTTGGCCAAGGTCTTTAGGCAAAGCGCCCAGTGTACCGATTACCACTGAGACCACCTTCACTGGCTTGCTCCATGGAGCGCCCATTGTCCACCTCCGCACCCCCTCTCTCCACCATTGCCTGTAACCTGCATGGATGAACTAAAGAAGCCGAGATTATAACACCACAAGCGGTGAGTGCCGTCTCATTCTTTCTTATGAGTGCATGGACTTGTTTTCTGAGACTAGTGCAACACGGCTTAGCTCAGTGATGAGAAGTGGTCTGATGGTGGGCCAAGACTAGTGCCCGGGAATATTGCTTTGGATTATACTGTAGATTTGTTTAACGGCTTTCACAGTTCTCCATTATCATTTTATCAACCAGGAGTTGATTTTTGGTACTTCTGCTTTTTCTTTTATTGCCTTTTTGTTCTACAGGCAAGATGTAATTAGCTTCTATGTAATCCTGGATTTGGTTAGCAATTATACCTGTCAACAGTTTGAATATTGTAGGCAGAGACATTATTGCTCTGTAATTTCCTGGTGTTGTCCCTTTTACTGAATCTTTCCTTAACAGATATGTTTTCCCATTTGTTAACCATTCACTGATATTTCCACTCTGCAGTATTTCATTAAATTGTTGGACCATTTTTACATGTACACTGGTCAGATTTAAAATCCAAAATCCATGCAATTAGTCACTGCCAGGTGAAGTCTAGCAGAGGTGAGCAAACCCATGGAAGTTTGGGTTTGGGAGGTGCTGCCAAATTTTTTTGGCACACTATTCTGGACCAGAACTTTACCACACCTCATTGGTAGTCACTTATTGGCTGTTAAGCTGTCCACCCACATAGTCAGCCATAGGCAGAACACTTCCGGGGATGTGAGGGGGAAGATTTTTTTATGGACAACACACTACACCTAAAATCTTGAATTTTTCCTCTAGTGCAAGCCAGTCAAACACTGCAAGCAGCTTGCATTGGGCCAGGAACCAAATGTATTGCACACTTGAGCACTTTGAATACATATATCATCTGAACTCCAGCCCTGAAAAAGTTTGCTCATCTCTAAAGTCCAATTCCTAATCTTCTTTACTCTGTTGCTCATCATTTCCGTTGTTATTTCTACTTGTCCCATTGCTTTATAGGAAACATTTTTTCAAAGTCTTTTAAAACCTGGCATTTTTGTTGTAATCTTTTTTGTTTCACTCAAATCTATCGATAATGTACTTGTAGACGTTTTTCCTGATCTTTCCCTTGTTGCATTTGCCTTCTGATTTAGACTTTGGAACTGCGTTTGATCAGATTAAAATGGTTGATTTTGTCTATGGGGAATGCACGGGAAATATTTTGTATATGGTTGTGGGAACAGGAGATAAGAGGAGATGAGAGAAGGAGATCTTGTGAAGAGCAGAAGTTACATGCATGTAAGTACCAGGAGACTAGGTCACAGATACATGGAGGAAACAGGTTGCGGATATATATGCGTGAAGTAAAAGACCTAAGGGCCCTTTCACATCAGCGTTTTTTGAAATTTGCGGCAGATGCGGTGAAAAAACCGCATCTGCCGCAATTACCGCATACCGGCTCCACTTGCGGCGCGGTTGCGGTAAACACCATGCAAAGTATAGGCGTACTTGCGGCAGGTGCGGCAAGTGCGGTTTTGCACTTGCGGCAGGTGCGGCAGCGAAAAAAACCACAGCTGGCCGCGGTTTTTTTCGCTGCCGCACCTGCCGCAAGTGCAAAACCGCACTTGCCACACCTGCCGCAAGTACTCCTATACTTTGCATGGCGTTTACCGCAACCGCGCCGCAAGTGGAGCCGGTATGCGGTAATTTGCGGCAGATGCTGTTTTTTCACCACATCTGCCGCAAATTTCAAAAAAGCTGATGTGAAAGGGCCCTAAGAGTTGGTTCCATTAAAACCAAACTTTATTGAGATCAAGTGGGAATACCATTCTCCATTCTAATAGCTGTCACCATAAACACAATCAAACATATACTAACTCGTGAACATTTTCGAGCAAATCATGCTTTTACAAAGAACGTTACATATTAAAAGGAGGTAAAAATCATTAAATTAAACTCTCAATGTAGTTACGAAGCAAAACGTTAAATTGATCCAAAACATTGTAGATCTTAAAATAAGGCATAATTAACTTTCCACTACAATCCCAAAAGTTTTTTTTAAAATAATAATATTGTTTTCTCTACTCCTTACAGGACAAACTATGAAAACATAACAAAATACAAATTAGGTCATCTTAATATTGTATACCAAGATGCTTATTTAGCACAAATCCCAAATATTAGTGTCACGTGTGGCTAGATAAGTCATTGGCATTGAAAACATGATCTCATTTATCCATGTTTTCTGCACAAGGACTTTAAGCATGGCTTACCACCAAGTGATCTTTCCCATAGATGATGTGTCATATGTAATTATATACAAAAAAAATCAAATGAAATAATATCCTATACAGCTAATAAAGCCTATAACATCATTTTTTCTTATAAGTTGCAACAGTATGTATTTTTTAAATAATGTAAATAAATATTGGTAGCATTTCTAGAAAACTAAAAAAGTGCATATCAGAACACTACAGCAAAGAATAATACTAATTCCTGAATAATTAAATAATAGCAAAAAATTACCTTTATGATATACATTTTTTACAATGTATCTATAAAATGTTCAATTGTGTAAATGTTGTGAGATAGTACATATTCAACTGAAATTGTATGGAAAATAAATATTTCTCAATATAAAATTACACTTTTAATCTACAAATAACCAATAATATTTGCTAGTGTGGTACAATAGACATACAACTCTATGAGCATAATTGCATACATAAGAAGTAAATAGCTGCATTTTTCATTTAGTGTACTTGTAAACTCATTTAAGTGGAACTGATAACATCTATTTTACCTAATTGTCTTTTCTATTAACTCACACTACTAAATAATGTCTTCAATTAGAATTTGTATTCAAGAGTTATCTGAAGGATCTCAATCTAGAAATAGTGTATAGCATGAAAGGCTTTTTGATTGATATTACCATAATTCTTAAAACAACCTACATACAGATGCATCTCAATAAATTAGAATATCATCAAAAAGTTAATTTACTTCATTAATTCAATACGTATATTATATAGAGTCATTATAAACAGAGTGATCTATCTCAAGTGTTTATTTCTGTTAATTTGATGATTATGGCTTACAACCATAAAACCCAAAGGTAATTATCTCAGAAAATTAAAGTAGGGCAGATGAAGGGTCTGAGAGATAAAATATTACCTAAACAGGTATCAGAGGCTTCACCTTGTGTGGTTGTGAGAGTCACAAGCACTATTAAAGCATTTCACGGCTGCTGCAGTCCCCTGCATGGTACATGTAGAGTAGGGAGGATGAAGGGTTAAAAACAGCGCTTCTGTATTCCATGAGACATCAAAGGGTGAATATAATATTAAAGAGGACCTGTCACCCCCCTGGTGCATAGCAAACTAAATGCAGCACTGAATGCAGCATGTCGGCTGCATTCAGGGAAGGGGTCCCCCATGGCTCTAGCTCTCCTGTAAGCTTTAAAAAAGACTTTAGAAACCTTACAGTTAAGAGGTTGTCTGGGTGGGATCTTGTTAAGAGGTCCTGGCTGCTGGCACAGTCCTCCCTGCCTCAATCTTGTGTGTTCCGCCCCTCTATGTGTCTGCAGCCGCCTCCTCTTGTTCTGGGTCTACCCTCCTCTTTTCCTGCTCTGTGTGACATCAGGAGCAGAAGAGGAGGCGGCTGGAGACACATAGAGGGGCAGAACACACAAGAAGGAGGCAGGGAGGATTGTGCCAGCAGCCAGGACCTCTTAATAAGATCCCACCCAGACAACATCTTAATTGTAAGGTTTCTAAAGTACTTTTTGATGCTTACAGGGAGCTAGAGCCATGGGAGACTCCTTTCCGGAATGCAGCAGACATGCTGCATTCAGTGCTGCATTTAGTTTGCTATGCACCAGGGAGGTGACAGGTCCTCTTTAATGTATTAGTCAAATAGTGTTTCATGGCTCCCTGGCCCCTTCCCCAAGACAATCATGTTTCAGTTAATATCAGGGAGGCCTGAAACAAGTTAACTAATACATCAATATTATATTTACCGTTTGATGTCTCATGGAATACAGCAGCATGATTATTAACCCTTCATCCTCCCTACTTACATTTTCTGAGATAATGAATTTTGGGCTTTCATTGGCTGTAAGCCATAATCATCAACATTTACAGAAATAAACACTTGAAATAGATTACTCTTTGTAATGACAGTATATAATATATTTGTTACACTTTTGGTATTGAATTATTGGAATAAATTAACTTTTGGATGATATTCTAATTCATTGAGATGCACCTGTATATACATTAGAAAGACCTAGAAAGACCTATAGGTGACATTTCCATATAGATGACCTATAGGTGACATTCCAATATATGCCTTGTTTCACTCAGGACTATTAAGTGTTTTACAGTATTTTTACTTTTTTGTGTACTATTCTAGCAGTAGAATAACCCATGTTTAATTTCCTAGTGGGAGTTAAAAAATGTACAATAAAATTTCAAATGGGAAAAAATATGTAAAACAAAACTATAAATACTTGCTTTTCCAATACAGTATATCACAAAGGTGAGTACACCCTTCAAAGTTTTGTAAATATTTTAGTACCGTATATACTCGTGTATAAGCCGACCCGTGTATAAGCCGACCCCCTACTTTTGCCCCCAAAACCTGGGAAAACCTATTGACTCGTGTATAAGCCGAGGGTGGACTCCAGCACAGGTATACAGCCCCCAGCAGTGTGGTATATACAGGCAGCAGCCCCCAGCAGTGTGGTATATACAGGCAGCAGCCCCCAGCAGTGAGGTATATACAGGCAGCAGCCCCCAGCAGTGTGGTATATACAGGCAGCAGCCCCCAGCAGTGTGGTATATACAGGCAGCAGCCCCCAGCAGTGAGGTATATACAGGCAGCAGCCCCCAGCAGTGTGGTATATACAGGCAGCAGCCCCCAGCAGTGTGGTATATACAGGCAGCAGCCCCCAGCAGTGAGGTATATACAGGCAGCAGCCCCCAGCAGTGTGGTATATACAGGCAGCAGCCCCCAGCAGTGTGGTATATACAGGCAGCAGCCCCCAGCAGTGTGGTATATACAGGCAGCAGCCCCCAGCAGTGTGGTATATACAGGCCCCCCGATTACCCACCCCCGTAGTTTATGCAGGCCACCCGATCCCCCCCCCCCCGTAGTATATACAGGCCCCCCGATTCCCACCCTCCCTGTAGTATATACAGGCCCCCCGCGCTCTATATACAGGCCCCCGGTTGCAGCCACAGACCTGTAAGAGAATCGCTTTCATACTTACCCTCCTCACTGTCATCGCGCGTCCTCGTCTCCTTCCAGCTTCTTCCCGGCGCATCCACAATGACGTCATTGTGGACGCGCCGGGTACAAGCGGGAAGGAGACCGGAGGAGCGCGGGTAACAGCGAGGAGGGTAAGTATGAAAGCGATTCTCTTACAGGTCCGTGGCTGCAACCGGGGGCCTGTATATAGAGCGCGGGGGGCCTGTATATACTACATAGAGGGTGGGAATCGGGGGGCCTGTATATACTACGGGGGGGGGGGATCGGGTGGCCTGCATAAACTACGGGGGGCCTGTATATACTACGGGGCGGGGGGGATCGGGGGGCCTGTATAAACTACGGGGGGGGGGGGATCGGGGGGCCTGTATAAACTACTGGGGGAGAGCAATGTAATATGCACGGCTCCCCCTGCCGCTGATGGACAGGGGGATGCCGTGCATATTGCATTGCACTAATGAGCGGCCCCCGTGACCGGCCGCTCATAGTGCAGCCTCCCCCTGCCTCCTCCAGCCCCCGGACACCGGCCCCCCCACACTCAGCCGTATAGTGACTCGTGTATAAGCCGAGGGGGGCACTTTTCAGCACAATTTTTGTGCTGAAAAACTCGGCTTATACACGAGTATATACGGTATATCTTCTCATGGCACAACACTGCATATATGACACTTTAATACAATGAAAAGTAGTCAGTGTACAGCTTGTATAACAGTGTAAAATGGTGTGCCCTCTAAATATCTCAACACACAGATATTAATGTTTAAACTACAGGCAAGAAAAGTGAGCATACCCCTAAGTAAAAATGGCAAAAATTGTACTCAAAATGTACCGTATATACTCGTGTATAAGCCGAGTTTTTCCAGCACAAAAAATGTGCTGAAAAGTCCCCCCTCGGCTTATACACGGGTCATATACGGTACTTAGTGGTATACAGCCCCCCCCCCCGTGGTATACAGGGCCCCCCCTTGGTTGTGGCAACCTGTAAAAGAAGATATCATTATACTTATCGAGTCGCTCTCTGGGGCTTCTGTATACCTATGGGGCTGCTGTATACCTCTGGGGCTGCTATATACCTCTGGGGCTGCTGTATACCCCTCTGGGGCTGCTGTATACCCCTCTGGGGCTGCTGTATACCCCTCTGGGGCTGCTGTATACCTATGGGGCTGCTGTATACCTCTGGGGCTGCTGTATACCTCTGGGGCTGCTATATACCTCTGGGGCTGCTGTATACCCCTCTGGGGCTGCTGTATACCCCTCTGGGGCTGCTGTATACCTATGGGGCTGCTATATACCTATGGGGCTGCTGTATACCTCTGGGGCTGCTGTATACCTATGGGGATGCTGTATACCTCTGGGGCTGCTATATACCTCTGGGGCTGCTGTATACCCCTCTGGGGCTGCTGTATGCCCCTCTGGGGCTGCTGTATACCTCTCTGAGGCTGCTGTATACCAATGGGGCTGTTGTATACCTCTGGGGCTGCTATATACCTCTGGGGCTGCTGTATACCCCTCTGGGGCTGCTGTATACCCTCTGGGGCTGCTGTATACCTATGGGCTATATACCTATGGGGCTGCTGTATACCTCTGGGGCTGCTGTATACCCCTCTGGGGCTGCTGTATACCCCTCTGGGGCTGCTATATACCTATGGGGCTGCTGTATACCTCTGGGGCTGCTGTATACCCCTCTGGGGCTGCTGTATACTGCTCTGGGGCTGCTGTATACCTATGGGGCTGCTATATACCTATGGGGCTGCTGTATACCCCTCTGGGGCTGCTGTATACCTCTCTGGGGCTGCTGTATACCTATGGGGCTGCTGTATATCTCTGGGGCTGCTATATACCTCTGGGGCTGCTGTATACCCCTCTGGGGCTGCTGTATACCCCTCTGGGGCTGCCGTATACCTCTGGGGCTGCTGTATACAGCTCTGGGGCTGCTGTATACCTCTCTGGGGCTGCTGTATACCTATGGGGCTGCTGTATACCTCTGGGCTGCTATACACCTCTGGGGCTGCTGTATACCCCTCTGGGGCTGCTGTATACCCCTCTGGGGCTGCTGTATACCTCTGGGCTGCTGTATACAGCTCTGGGGCTGCTGTATACAGCTCTGGGGCTGCTGTATACAGCTCTGGGGTTGCTGTATACAGCTCTGGGGCTGCTGTATACAGCTCTGGGGCTGCTGTATACCGCTCTGGGGCTGCTGTATATACCACTGGGGAGGCTGCTGTATACTACCACTGGGAGAGGCTGCTGTATACTACCACTGGGGAGGCTGCTGTATACTACCACTGAGGGGGCCTGTATACCACACTGCTGGGGGCTGTATACCTGTGCTGGGGTCCACCCTCAGCTTATACACGAGTCAATAGGTTTTCCCAGGTTTTGGGGGCAAAAGTAGGGGGGTTGGCTTATACACGGGTCGGCTTATACACGAGTATATACGGTAAATATTTTGTGTGGTCAACATTATTTTCAAGCACTGCTTTTTTTTTTTTTTTTTTTTTTTTTTTCAAGCACTGCGTTCTTGGGCATGAAGATCATGAGCTTAATGAGCTTAACAGGAGACACTGGAAAACGTTTCCACATCTCCATGATGACATCATGTTAGTGACTTTGCACTCATCCACCTTCCATTTGAGTATGACCCACAGATGCTCCATAGGACCTAGCTCTGGAGAAATGCTTGGACTGTCCAGCACCTTTACTCTCATTTTCTTTAGCATGCCACTGGTCACCTTGGGGGTGTTTTTGGAGTTAATTATCATGTTTGAATACTGCACCATGTCTCAGTTTTCAAAGGGAGGAAATCATATGTTTGAGTATGTTTAGTACATGTTGGCATTCATGATTCCCTCAATGAGCTGAAGTTCCGGACAGTGGGTAGCATTCATGCAGCCCCAAATTGTGATACTACCATAACCATTCTTGACTGTACACCAAAACACTTTACTGTGTACCCCTCACCTGCTTGACACCATCTGAACCAAATAAGTTTATCTTGATCTCATGAGACCACTGGACACGGTTCCAGTTCTTTGTCTGCTTGTTTTCAGCAAACTGAGGGATGTCTTGTAGTCCTTAGCAGAGACTTTTGACAGCCACGCAGACCAATTTATTGTAGTTTGTGGAATATGGTCTGAACACTCACAGGCTGATCCTCATCTGTTTAACCTATGCAGCAATGCTGGTAGCACTCATCTGTCTATTTTGAAAACACAACCTCTGGATATGGCTACAAAATGAGGAAACAAAAGCGCAGATATGGTCTTATCCTCTTTTTTTAAAAACAGGAATTGCAAAGGTAGCTGCTCACCTGGTTCGGTTGTGGGACCCACAACCACTATATACGTATAATACAGCTGCTGGATCCACACTCCACAAGTCTGTGTGGCGGTTACTATAAATCCAAATAGTACATCATCAGAATGCAAGGAAGACGGCACTCACCAGGGTGCCCCCTCCCTGCACTTTGTATGTTCCCGAAATAAAGATCCCGTTACCCGCTGACCTGGTGAGTGCCGTCTTCCTTGCATTCTGATGATGTATTGTTTCACTATACTGGCACCACCGGTCTCACTAGTGCCTCCCGCCTCACATGTATCCTCCACTGCCTGAGAAGGATTGATGGTCGTAGTGATGCCCCTTTTCGTTTCTGTTGGACTTATAAATCCAAATAGACTGTGCTCTTCGATCCATGCAAGCTATAAGTGGAAAAGGACCACATATAATCAAAGGGTAATTTTTTTTAAATAAAAGCACCATTACCCTTTGATCCTTTTTGGTTCTTTTCCACTTACGGCTTGCACATATTGAAGAGCACCATCCATTTGTATTTATAAAAACCTCTGGATATAACGCCGAGAATGTGCACTCACCTTTTTTGGTCGACCATGGCGAGACCTGTTATGAGTGGAACCTTTCTTGTTAAACTGCTCTTCATCCTCCGGCACCATGCGACAGCTCATTTTAAAGGTGATGTCAATCTTCTTATAGCCTAGCTCATCTTTATGTTGAGCAACAATTATTTTTTCGTTTTCTCAGAGAATGCTATGAGGTGCCATGTTGAGCTTCCAGTGACTAGCATGAAAGAGTTGAGAGACAACACCAAATTTACCACACCTGCTCCCCATTCACTCCAGAGACCTTGTTACACTAATGAGTCACATGCCACCTGGTAGAGGAAATAGCTAATTTGACCCATTTTGGCCATTTTTATGTAGGGGTGCACTTACTTTTCTTGCCAGTGGTTTAGACATTAATAGCTTTGTGCTGAGTTGTTTAAAGGGCATGCCAAGTTTACAAGCTTATCTTACAAGCTGTACACATAATATTTTACAGTGTATTAAAGTGTCATATCTTCAGTGATGTCCCATAAAAAGATATAATAAAATATTAACCACAAAGGTGAAGGGTGTCATCATGCTTGAGCAAGGGAACAACCGACTACCGTGTGTGAGCATAGCACACAGACCACCAATGTCCGGCACCCAACAGAACCAGGATTCCCAGCCGATCACCAACACGGGCACGAACCCAGCCACCAACTGCGTAGCTGTCAACAGAACCGGTGTCCCAGCCAGTGTGAGTTCATCACCAACAGCAGCCGGTCTCCCACACTGGTACTAGCCCAGACACTCCCTGCTTAGCTAACACCAGTACCTGGTTCCCAGCCAGCAGATAACTCTATCTGGAGCATCTGACAGAGGAGAGGGAAGGCTATTTAAAGCCAGGGGGAGGGGATTCCAGGTGAGTCACACATCATCCCCTCAACCAGCAGCTGAACATATTAGTGAGTGCAGCTCTGGAGCACAACACAGGAGGCAAGTCAGGACCTTCACATCTATACCTCCTGCAGCTCTTAAAGAAAAGCAACACATAGCAGCATCCAGCAATGTCAATCTAAGCGCATGACAGGTGTACTCACTTTGTGATATATAGTATGTTAAATTAAAAAAAGTAAATACATGAAATAAACTAACATTATGGCCACATATTTAATTGTCTTAACAATTATTACTGGAACTGGGCATATTTTTTCGAATAAATTTGAATTCAATTTGATTTTTTTTTTAAATATCTGTGTTCTCCACAATGCAGTTTTTTCATATTTTCCACATGCAAATTTAGTAAGATTGTGCTCAACCTGCCACCATTTTGCTAAACAATAGGGTGCTGAAAAGAGGTTAAGTAAAAATATGTTAATTTTATATCCCACCATTAACCTTCCTGCCACATCCACTGCACACTTTTTCACATAGTTCAGCGCCACCTTTGCTTTCCACCACTGTACAAAACCCGAGACCTCTTTACGCTAAGCTGGAAGCTCTGGCAACAACCAGATCAGAGATGGCTTTTTGCATGTGCACCTTAAGATCACAGTGATGTTCAGATGTTAGGACGTGCACTGCAACTTTATAGGAGACACTTTAGGCCAGAACTTCCAAGTGTTGATAGTGTGAATGACTGGCATCAACCTCAAAGTATAGGTGCAAGCAGAAAAAAATACATCTATTGAAAGAAGGATGATCTGCTGCAACACTAAACACTATGTGTGCACATAGATGAGGACAATGAGTGGCTGGATTGCACAGCTAATACAGATACAATGAAAATGGGTTATAGCAATCACTGCTCTAGATATAATGTAAAATGGAAGACTTAGCCTCAACAGTGGCCACTGTGGAGTGCCCGATGACCAACGCCAAGGTGCTTCCGTCTCATCAGGTCCTAACACTATGACTAACGAAGGTATGCAATGTGTATCGGTTTATATGCCTCTATTTATTATAAAAAATACATCTATTGAAAGGTGTGTGATCTGCTGCAGTGATTGCTATAACACATTTTCATTGTATCTGTATTAGCTGTGCAGGCCGGACACTCATTGCATTCATCTATGTGCACACATAGTGTTTAGTGTTGCAGCAGATCACCCTTCTTTCAATAGATGTATTTTTTTCTGCTTGCACCTACACTTTGAGGTTGATGACTGAGCTCCCTCCTTATTCCCCTTCCCCCGCCCTGAGGCCAGCTGAGGTCTCCATCTTGTTGGGGTTCAACACACACTTTTCTTGTATTTAATTATAAATAGAGGCATATAAACCCATACACATTGCATACCGTCGTTAGTCATAGTGTTAGGACCCGATGACTGCAAGGCTGCAGTGCTAACCATGGAGTGCAGTGCTAACCAAAACTGTGCTTTCTGTATTAAATTTGGACTTAGAAGTGATTATAAAATAACAATAAGTTTTTTACATCTATATGTTTTTCATCCCACAATTATATTTGCTTTCAAGAAGATCTTTTTGGCATTGAGTGGTTCTGCTGATGGTATTATTACTATGTGTCATTGTATGATATGTTATTTTTTTCTGCATTCAATGTATTGTACTGTGTGGAATGAATCCATGCTATTGTTGCACATATAGGTATATAAATTGATATGTATGAACAATAAATAGACTGGATTCTGTTATTTCGTATACTATTATGTCAGCTTATGGAAAGCTTTCTGTGATGAACATAAATCATGCATAATTTCAAGTATTTTACATAATGTTGTGTATATTAAATGGAAACTATCATTAGATTCATCTTACCTGAACCAGTTATATGAATCATCATTGCCTGGTTTCACAACTGCAAGCAGGTATGTTTTACACAATGCGGTTTCAATGAAAAAATAGTTTGAGGAGCTGTCTGGGGAATGTAGGAAGAAAGGTGATTAGCCGAATAATGTCCCAGGCTGGCCTTTCCCTATCCCACTCAAGTTGATTGTCTAGTCTCTACCTATTCTGGTAAACACTTTGTATATCAGTCACTATAATGGCAGACTCACTCAGGTTGCTGGTCATCGGAGCAGCAAAAGGAAAAAGTTCATCTGGTTTATTATACCCAATATACCAACTCCAAATGTATGCCTTCCTTGGCTTAACAAACAATGCAATACATACATGTCGGTAATGGTTTCCACTGACCCCTAGTCAGTCTTCCGATACGGATTTCAGTTCTGTTACTCTCACAGGAGGTCTGGCATGCTCCAAATCCACATAAAGTCCACAGCTTGTCCAGCAGACATGCAGGACCTTGCTTACATCACAGACATGAGACTAGGGAGAAGTCACAGGATATCATCAGGAACACCCATGGGAGGTATGTGGATGGTCAGTCCCTCCCATCACTTCTGACCATCCCTAAATACAGCCCTAAACAAACTATAAAGGCTTGTGGGACAACAAGTCCCAGCAAACCATCCTGGATTTAGATCGCAGCAGACCTCTGTGTGTGTGATATATACCTATCTCTTTCAATATAGCTGGTCGCTACCTCACACTATGTACACATATGTGAGAAATATGTCAGGTTCTCTTTAAGAAAAACCTAACAGATGATACATTCTGGTCAAACCACATGATGCATATATTAGGTACCAGGTGTTTGATTTCCATTAGGTGTGTTTAACTCTGAAATACTGCTGTGTTTCAGACAAAAACTTAGTTTAAAAGACATCACAAATTCAGTGGCATGGAAGACTTGTTGGACAGGCAGGTCCCCGGAGGCTTCTTACTGCCCACTCTACTGGAGTGTTACATCTCTCCAGTTTGTCATCCACTTAGTGTGTTTTTGACTGAATGAGTGACAGTTTGCTGCGCTCTGGAATCAGGGCTGTGCTGAGCTGTAAATGACAGCTGAGTCATCCAATCTAAAGCTGGGGTGTGATGATTGACAGTTTAAATGTCCAATCTGAAACTGGGAGGTGCTGGGCTTATTCAGGTGTTCTCTTTTTTACATGACTACTCAAATGCTGAGCAGTTAGTCCCAGGTCTCTGCTAGTTGTAGCATTTTTCTTATTGGTGCTCTTTGGCTCTGTTCATCTATGTTCTGTGTTCTAATATATTGGTGCCAAACCTTGGACCTCTAACCATTCATTTGCCTTGTCGCTTTGCTTTGATTTGCTATCCTCCTGATATTCTTACTCCTGACTTTAACCTGGCTATGCCTTTGCCTATTCCCTTAGTCAATGATGTGCTCTCCTAGTATCTGACTCAAGAACATTTGGCTGGCCAGCCTTACAGCTTTTCTGTGTAGTGACTATTGTCACACAGTACACACACTCAAGAAAAGACCTGTTATTTCAGGGGACCCAGCAATGAGAATCTACTTGAGAACCGCTTATAAGACTTGTGGGGCAGCGCCTGGATTGCAAGTCAGGAAACACGTGGAGCCCGGTAGTAGTTCAAACAGGACCCGGTGTTTATTGCTGATACACACAGCGATGGCACAGTCTGCCGGAATCCGGGTCGCAGCCGGGTACACAAGACACAGTTCATATAACGTACCCGGGTCCTTCAGGCCAAAGGCCTCCGTTATGGGTCACGCCGAGTTCCTCCAGCCCTCCTGGGCTAGGCCGTGTTAGTATAGCACACGGCCCCCTGGAACTCCAGACCTCTCCTGTCTGTCTCTGCTGCTCTTGCAGCTAAGGCACAATTCTGTGTACAAGGAACCCCGCCCTGCCTCCTGCTCAGGCTTTTAACTCCGTGTCTCCTTCCGGGACCTTGCAAGACCCGGAGCGGAGGGAGCGGACCGTCCCTTTCTCTCACACCCTACACCGGGCTCAATACGTGACAGTGCGCATTCTGGGGGAGACATAGCGCGCCTCGCATATGATCCCCCGCACTGTCTCACAGACTAGTCTCCCGTGTGGCTTCGGTTTAAAGTATGGTGCGGCTTAAAATGTTTTTCTTTGAAATGCTGAAACCATTCAGAGTCAAACTTGCATTTCTAAATCATTCAGCCAGTGTCTAATATTTGTATTCTGTTGTTCGGACAGTATGTATTACGATCCCTTTAAGCAAATAGAATACTTTTTTTTATGCTGTTCATGAAATTGTTAGTAAAAGTATTGAAAGACCTGAGCATAAGACAAATTGCTATCTTTAGACTTTTTCGACTTATCATTATCACAAATGTTCCCTGGATACACTATTTTGTCATATTAGCAGAGACTGGAACAGTTTCCTTGTTTGACATGTACATGTGCTGTGTGCGCAAGGTGATATCTTGCTCTTTTTATGTGACAGGCATGTAATGACACCTTTACCCTCAGTTACAAAGAAAGTAGCACAAGTAGATGATTCAGATATGACCCAGCGGGTAGTCCCATAAGATTCAATTATGTAACTTTACCAGTAGTGGTAGTCAATATTCTTTAGTCTAGACAGTCCTTTGCACGGTCATACTAAGCAAGTGAGTGTTAGAAGGTTGAAATATATAATTTTCTTCCATATTTATTGAATATAAAATGCATTTAAACAATTTATCAATACACAAAAATTTTGTAACTAATAAGACTGAGCCTTATCTAAAAGTTCTAAGTACTTACCGTATTTTTAAAAGTTAATGAGTCTGTAGTAATAATTCCTGTGCAGTTTTACAAGGCACCCAACTAAATTATTTCCCTCTGTTGAAAATGTGATTTATATATAATATAACTACATTGTTCTGACAATATGTAAAACTGGTTAGATAAATAGATAATAGACAGAAAGATAAAGATGTGGATTCTCATAATCATACTTGATACAGTAAAGACTGAAGGTGTTTAAACCCTTGAATTTGTTTCAGAAATTGAAGTATTTCTCCCATAAATGTATTGATGGTTTATTATAAACATGTTTATTTATTTCCTTTGTGTGTATGGGAACAACATAAAACAAAAACGGAGGAACAATAGGCAAATTGGACATAATTTCACCTAAAACCCCCAAAATAAAAATAGGGTACTTGGTAATAGTGATGGGTCGGACCCGACCAGATGATTTTTACAGTCCACTTTTGAGACTGAGCGTGACTCGAACTTGAGTCTGAATCCCAAACTCAGACTTTAAAGTTATGAGATGGGGCTGGGGGGCTGTAAAAGGAACTAAAATAGCATTTAAACATAAGCATTATATTTACCGGCGTCCAGGCATCCTCCCGCTTATACTTTCGGGGCTGCTCATTTATTCCCTGCATAGTCACTAACAGCCAATCACAGACACTGTCACAGAGAGTGGGCATCCGTAATTGGCTGCTGGAGTAACCTGAAAACAGTACATACATTTTAGCATCTCCCGTGCAGAGCAGTGTAGATGCTAGACTCTATTGACTGTTTTCAGGTTAATATTTAGCCCTTCTGCAGTGAATACCCAGGAAGTTAATGAGTGGCTCCGGAAATGCAAGCAGGAGGACACCGGGATGCCTGTAAGAATGAGATGCTTGCTTAATCACTATTTTTTTTTTTACAGCTCCCCATCCTCAATCTGAACCTGAACTGTAAAATGTACTTCCCAGGGATGTCCACATTCGGGGTTGGTGCTCAAACACTAGGTGTTTGGTACGGACTCCAAACTTTACAGTTCAGGTTTGCCCATCCCTACTTGGTAACATTATTTTGATCAAAAAATGTAAAAGGCCATGTCCACACACCTCCGATGTAAGTATCTGGGAAAGCGGACACTAGGCAGCCTGCTGTGTGAAATGGTTACCACGATACACATCGGGTAACCATGGGCTGCGCCCGCAGAAAGCGTCGGTGCACACACACCTCCGCTTCTCTGAAAAAACCTAATTATTTAGCGGAGAACCACTAAATACTTACAGCGGAGGTGTGTGGACATGGCCAAAGCCATCCCACTACTTTTACATTTTTTTGATCAAAATAATATTACCAAGTACCCAATTTCTATTTTCATTGCTCAGCTAAAACCCGATACTGCCAGATTAGTTTTCTTTCTATTTTTTGTTTTTGTTCTGTACTGCAGGAGTTAACTTTGATTAGTTTTATACTGGAGCCACAGGCAAGGTTCTTTGCTATTTAATCCTGTAGTCCATGGCTGCCAGTTATTGCTTTGCTGTTAGCCTTGTTGCTGGTTCTTTGGTACCTTCTGTTATTAGTGAATACTTTGTTATTGACTTATGACTAGCCAGTGGTCTCATGATTATACCTACATTAACATGGCTTTCTTGACATTCCTTTCCATGCCCGTACTGAATATCGCAGATGAGACAGTCCCAAAAAACCATGCATCTTTAGTGATCAAATCTATTGTTGCATTTATCTGAAGTTTTATGTTACTCAAATATCCTAATGTAATGCACTGTGCTTCCATTGCATGGCTTTACTCTTTTACTCATCACCTACCCCCTTCCAAGTCAGAACTGTCAATAAGGAAGAAAGGCAGAAATATATGCAAAACAAGTAGGTAGGAACATGAACTAAATTACCCATAAATTGCTACCTTATCATTAAATTGAATAAAATTATATCTACAAAATGTGTCAAGACATTTTTATACTAAATATAACATTTTATAAAGGATACATATCTTAGAAGGCAAAGTGCTTGGTTTGAAAAAAAACTTTGATAAAGGATTTAAAAAAGAGGCCATCATGATGATCAGTCGTAAAAAGTCTTGGTCTACAAGCTCTCCAAACCTTCATTAAAATCTAAGGTGTGATTGCAGGAGTATTAAGTTACTTGAACCTTTCTGAAGGCAATATGTACATCTATTATTCATGTGTAGCATCAATTAGATTATTGAATAACGTGTCACCTTTCTTAGTGCTGAAGACATTGAAGGAAATGTTTTTTTCTTTAACTGCCCATTATCATTCGCAAGGGTGAGCATTCAAAATAAAGAGCAATTTTAAGTTTCTCCCAGTTTTACCATTTAACTTTTGGCCGAGCGACACAAAACAATTTAAGTAACAGGGTAATTTAGGAAAATCCATGTAATTTGATTGTTCCAAGACGAGCAAAAACGTCCATAATGCAACACAAATACTTAATTTAACACTGACACACTTCGCAAAAGGTTAAATGAACTAAAATTATCATGACCCGTCAATAATTTTATGTATAACAGTTTGGCCTGGATATTCATTTAAGCCACTTATGAACATGTTGTAAAAAGAATGATCTAATCATGTCCATGACATTTGAGAAAACTGCAGGTACTGAAACATATTGAGCATTTATTCTGCATATAGTCATTGTTGAAAATAGCTTTACAAATGATTATTTTTTTCTCTCAAAGGGTTTTGTAACAATGGCTCAAAGCCTCATTTGAAACTATAAATGCTGTTGAAATAAGTGCATTCATTTATTGTGATGCTGACACTAAACTGCCTTGTATCAGGATAGCCTGCAATAGTGAAAAGTTGACTAAGGCCCCTTTCACATCAGCGGTTTTTTGAAATCGCGGCAGATGTGGTGAAAAACCGCATCTGCCGCGATTACCGCATAACTGCGACACTTGCGGCACAGTTGCGGCAAACCACATAGAATGTCTATGCGGGCTTGCGGCAGGTGCGGCAAGTGCGGTATCGGCATTTAAGGCAGGTGCGGCCGCAAAAAAAACGCGGCTGACCGCGTTTTATTTCGCGGCCGCACCTGCCGCAAGTGCCGAAACCGCACTTGCCGCACCTGCCACACGCTTACCGCAAGCCCCATAGACATTGCATGGGGCTTGCCGCAACTGTGCCGCAAGTGCAGCTGTTATGCGGTAATCGCGGCAGATTCGTTTTTTTCACCGCATCTGCCGCGATTTAAAAAAAACCGCTGATATGAAAGCCTAAGCCTTATCTACATACTGTATTACATACTAGTACATCTAAATGAAGACTATAATTACAAAGTTAATTTATTTCAGTACTTGAATACATAAAGTAAAATGCATATATTATATCGAGTCATTACAAAGCGATCTATTTCAAGTGTTTTTTTTTCTGTACATGTTGATGATTATGGCTTACAACCAATGAAAACCTAAAGGTCACTATTACAGATAAGTAATGTAGGGAGGATGAAGGGTTAAAAATTTGCTGCCATATTCCACGAGGCATCAATGGATAAATATAATATTGATTTATTAGTAAACGTGTTTCAGGGCTCCCAGAAATGCCACGAAATATGGTAATATTATGTTGATTTTTTATGATATTCTAATTCATTGAAAGGCATTGTACAGTGTGTATTTATCACATACTCCATTAATGTCTGACAAATGCACTTACATGTACAGCTCTTAAAGGGAACAGGTTTGCAAATGTAGGCTTCCCTAACAACAGGCATTATGAAATATATGCAGCTTCTTCATAAAACTAAGTTTTGCCTTCAAGTTTTGAGATGTTTCAAGGAAACATAGACCCAGCTGAATTTTGGTGCTAATTTCTACTCAGTTTGGAGTGCAATTATGTATTTGCAAAAAGATGTTATGTGGATGCTTCACTGGGCACATTACCAAAGTGTTTAGGGGTGGCAACAAAGTTTTGAAAAGCCTAAAATTTCTTTAGAATAAGCCCTAATTTTACACAACAAAGTTAGTGGCCTAAATAAAAGTAAGAGAAAGTTTCTTACTTTACAAACAGTGTCACCTAGAAAGGGGCAGACAAGGGTGCAATAGAGTCTAATCTCCTTAGTATGAGGTCAATAATCTGTGTGACATTGCTCACCTTGATATGTAGTCGCCTTATACAGCTGCTGCTGGATACACCATTCCAAGTGGATGGTCATGCAAAAACCAAGAATCACAGTCACAGGTTGAAGACGATACGCGCTGCTGTATATGAATGAAGATGGACCAAGATCTTAGTGGATGCGGTGTTTATTTCAAATAAAAATAAACACCACATCCAATAAGATCTTGGTCCATCTTCATTCATATACAGCAGCACAGATCGTCTTCAACCTGTGTCTGTGTTCCTTGGTTTTACAAACAGTGTGACATCTTCTTGCCTCTTTCTATCCACTTATATCACTTACACTACTGTATTCAGAACTTCAATAGTAAAGAATGGAAAGAGAAGTAGAGATGCTGACACCTTCCTGCTACTTCGGTAAGTGCTCCTGTCAGAACTTAGCATTGGGGGATCCCAACTTTGAAGATAGGTGCAAGTGGGAGTATTAATTCAAGGCAACAATTAGACAAAATATATTTGTTCAGTTCCACCATGTTCAATTCCAAAAAAATAACTAGGTAACTTTTTTAACATCTCAAAGAATCTGATTATTTTTATAGTGAACTAGTTCTGGACTTCCCATAGACTGTAAGTAGTCCACACTGTACTCTACAGTGATGTTCATCCTGATCACTATATATTCTTTGTTGAAGAAAAGTTGTGTATGCAGATTATAATGCACTGACAGTGCTTCCTCCTCTAGACACCATAGGAGTGTAAGCAGAGCACAAAAGCTGCAAGGTTCTTGGAGATCATGGTAGCTCTGCAATGCAGCCGAAGTCTAAGTTTCTCTTATAACTTTATCTAATATACCGGCCCCAGTTATATAGTAAATAAGCAATAAAATAATGTATTAAAATACTCAAACACATCCCCCCAATTCTTAAAGTCTTTTAACCCCTTCCCAACCTATGATGTTGTACAACGTCATGGCAGGATCACGGCACCATTGCCCTGGTAACTACCATCTGGCCCCAGTGTTTTGTGATTCTTATCACAGAACACCGGAGCTTGATGTTAAGGGGGATGGATTCCCCACTTTACTACCATGATCACTGTGATTGGCCTTTAATCTTTGACCAGTCAAAAACTGCAATCCTCTCTCTCCAGCTATGGAAGGGGCTGTCTTATATTGCCCCCTCCATGCTTATGGGAGTGATCTGATAACTCCTATCAGATGAAGTATGGAGGTGGTGAAGGCTTGCATGTGCCCACCTGCTGCCTGCTTGTGACACTGCTCCTTTGCATCCTGATCTTCCTGCATGGAGATCAGGCTGCAGTGAAACAATCTGACAGCCGGTCACAGCGTTCCGCTATGTGATCATAGTGATTGGGCACTTTATGGCAGATTATTGCCATACAGTGCAACATCACTGTGACCCCAGAGACTACAACAAGAGGACACTTGATCCCATGTTGTAGTCTGTCATCATAGTGATGGTGCACTGTATGGCAGATCCTTGCCATACAGTGCAACATCACTGTGACCCCAGAGACTACAACAAGAGGACACTTGATCCCTTGTTGTAGTCTCTGGGGTCATAGTGATGGTGGACTGTATGGTAATGAATTGCCATATAGCGCACTATCTCTGTGACCCCAGAGATTACAACAAAAGATCAAGTGTCCTCTTATTGTAGTCTCTGTGGTCATGGTGATGGATAGTGATGGTGCACTGTATGGCAGATCATTGCCATACAGTGCACAATCACCCTGACCCCAGAACTACAACAAAGGAACTCTTGATCCCTTGATGCAGTCTCTGGATGTAGCAGAGGCGATCGAAGGTCTTGAGACCGTCGTTTTGGACAATGTCGGAGGTAAATAAAGATGGAGTCTGAATTTGATTTATGTTTTTCTTTCTAATAAAAAGATTTTTTTCTGTGTGGTGTATTTTTTTCCTATTTACTAGAAATTCCTAATGGCCAGGTCTAACATTGGTGCGACATTATGAATCTCGGGCTTAGTGCCAGCTGTCAATAAAAAAGCTGGCATTTACCCCTTTATTACCCAGTTTGTCACCGGCACCAGGGCAACTGGAAGAGTCTGGGGAGGATGCGGGCTGCAATTCACAGCATGGTGGGCCCAGAATGCTTGGGCCTCTCCATGCTGAGGATTCCAGCTCCCAGCTGCCTAGTTATACCTGGCTGAACCAAAAATACAGCGAAGCTCCACATGTGTTTTGTTTCAAACAATTTCTATAAATGTCAGGCTTTGATGTATTTTTGGTTAACAGCCAAGTACAACTAAACAGCTGGGGGTAGGTGGCAGACCGTAGCTGCCAAGTTTTACCTGGCTGGCAGCCAAAAATATGGCGAAGCCATACGTGTTTTTTTTTAATTACTTCTACAACTAAAAAGAAACAACATGGAGCTTTGCTTTATTTTTGGTAACTAGCCAGGTACAACTTGGCAGCTGGGGCTTGGAATCCCCAATGTGGACAGTCCCAAACATTCTGGGCCCCCACACTGCGAATTGCAGCCCACAGCCACCCCAGAAAACGGCACATTCATTAGAGCAATTTTCTGGTGCTCTACCAAGACTCTTCCAGTTGCCCTGGTGCCAGTGGCAAACTGGGTTATATAGGAGTTAATTTCAGCTTTTTTATTGGCAGCTGGCACTAAGTCCAAGATCTATAATGTTGGGCTAACGTTAGACCGCACCATTAGGAGTCTCTAGTAAATAATACACAACATACAGAGAAAAATAATTTTATTAGAACGAATAACAAATATCTCAACTCCATCATTATTACTCCTACATAACCCTCCACAATTCTTCATCCAGAGTCTGCATGGAGAGAAAAAGCGTCCACTCCCTGCAAAGTCTGCAATCACACTGACCACAGGGACTCAGTGAGTGACATCCACAGGGGAATGATGATGTCACTCGCTAAGTCACCAGGACTCCCCGTGGCAGTGAACTGAAAATGTTGTCACTTGTAGGGGTTTCCACAGTTTAGGCACATCAGGTGCTATCCAAACAGGACATGACACCCACAGACCATGCCATCAAAATCAGTGTTCCTAAATGTTACTCCCTCCATTCAAAGCAATAATGTACACCCAAAGAGTGTTTTTCCGCCACATATGAGTTATCAGTGTACTCAGTAGAAATTGCCCAACAAATTTTACGATCCATATTATCCTGTTGCCCATGTAAAAATGAAAAAAATTAGGCTAAAAGAACATTTTTGTGGAAAAAAGTACTTTTTCATTTTCAAGGATCTATGTATGAAACACCTGGGGTTCAAAGTGCTTACTATGCATCTAGAGAAGTTCCTTGGGGGGGGTCTAATTTCTAAAATGGAGTCATTTGTGAGGAAGCTCCACTGTTTAGGCACACAGGGGCTCTCCATTTGCGACATGATGTCCGCTAATGATTGCAACTAAGTATCCACTGGAAACATCAAATTTAGCTCCTTGCCTTATTAGCCCTGCCGTGCACCCAAACAGTGGTTTTCTGCCACATTTGAGGCATCATGTACTCAGGGGAAATTGTACAAAAAAATTTAGGATCCAATTTATCCTGTTGCCCATGTGAAAATAAAAAAATAAGGCTAAAAGAACATTTTTGTGGAAAAAAAGTATATTTTTCATTTTAATTGCTCAAAATATGAAGCATCTGATGGTTCTAAGTGCTCACCATGAATCTAGCTAAGTTCTCTAGGGGGTCTTATTTCCAAAATGGGGTCACTTGTGAGGGGTTTCCACTGTTTAGGCACATCAGGGGCTTTCCAAACATGACATGGTGTCCGCTAATGCTTGCAGCAAATTTTCCATTCAAAAAGTCAAATGGTGTTTCTTCCCTTTCGAGCCCTGCCGTGCATCTAAACAGTAGTTATTCACCACATAGGGAAGGGGGTATCGGCGTATTCAGCAGACATTGCACAACAAATCTTAGGGTCCTTTTTGTGCTTTCACCTTTGTGAAAATGCAATAATTGGGGCTAAAATAGCATTTTTGTTGGAAAAATAAAATGTTAAATTTTTCTTACACATTGCTTTAGTTCCTATGAAGCACCAAAAGGGCTAATAATCTTCTTGAATGTGTTTTTGAGTAGCTTGAGGGGTGCAGTTTTTAGAATTGTGTCACTTTTCAGTAGTTTCTGTCATGTAGGCTCATCAAAGTCAAATCACATGTGATGTGGTCACTAAAAAATTGTTTTGTAAATTTTGCAGGAAAAAAGTGAAATTGCTGATGAACTTTGAACCCTTCTAACTTCCTAACCAAAAAAAAAATTGTTTCCAAAATTGTGCTGATGTAAAGTAGGCATGTGGGAAATGTTTTTTATACACTATCCTGTGTGATATAACTTTCTGGTTTAACAGAATAGAAATAAAAAATGTGAAGATTGTGAATTTTTCAATTTTTTTGCCAAATTTTTCCATTTTTTTCACAAATAAGCACAAAAATTATCGACCTAAATTTACCACTAACATGAAGCCCAATATGTCACAATAAAAACAATTTCAGAATCGTTAGAATCCATTAAAGTGTTCCAAATGTATAACTTCATAAAAACACACTGGTCAGAATTGCAAAAAATGGCCAGGTCAGTAAGGTCAAATCAAGCTGGGTGGTGAAGGGTTTAATGTTTTATTTTTAGCATTATTTATAAAAAATCAATAAGGAAATAAAAAAACTAAACTTAAAAGAAAAAAAATGCTGCCAGTCTACAATGTTGTTCATGTTCGTCCCCCTGTATAAAAAAAGTCCAATATATAAAAATAATTTTTATGGAAACACAATTTGAAATGTTTGTTAGTACCGTATATACTCGTGTATAAGCCGGCCCGTGTATAAGCCGACCCCCCTACTTTTGCCCCCAAAACCTGGGAAAACCTATTGACTCGTGTATAAGCCGAGGGTGGACCCCAGCACAAGTATACAGCCCCCAGCAGTGTGGTATACAGCAGCCTCCCCAGTGGTAGTATACAGCAGCAGCCCCAGTGGTATATACAGCAGCAGCCCCAGTGGTAGTATACAGCAGCCCCAGAGGTGTATACAGCAGCCCCAGTGGTAGTATACAGCAGCAGCCCCAGTGGTAGTATACAGCAGCAGCCCCAGTGGTATATACAGCAGCAGCCCCAGTGGTAGTATACAGCAGCCCTAGAGGAATATACCGCAGCCCCAGTGGTATATACAGCAGTCTCCCCAGTGGTAGTATACAGCAGCAGCCCCAGTGGTATATACAGCAGCAGCCCCAGTGGTAGTATACAGCAGCCCCAGAGATATATACAGCAGCCCCAGTGGTAGTATACAGCAGCAGCCCCAGTGGTATATACAGCAGCAGCCCCAGCGGTAGTATACAGCAGCCCCAGAGGTATATACAGCAGCCCCAGTGGTAGTATACAGCAGCCCCAGTGGAATATACAGCAGCAGCCCCAGTGGTAGTATACAGCAGCCCCAGAGGTATATACAGCAGCCCCAGTGGTATATACAGCAGCCCCAGAGGTATATATAGCAGCCCCAGTGGTAGTATACAGCAGCAGCTCCAGTGGTATATACAGCAGCAGCCCCAGTGGTAGTATACAGCAGCCCCAGAGGTATATACAGCAGCCCCAGTGGTAGTATACAGCAGCCCCAGTGGTATATACAGCAGCAGCCCCAGTGGTAGTATACAGCAGCCCCAGAGGTATATACAGCAGCCCCAGTGGTATATACAGCAGCAGCCCCAGTAGTAGTATACAGATGCCCCAGAGGTATATACAGCAGCCCCAGTGGTAGTATACAGCAGCAACCCCAGTGGTAGTATACAGCAGACCCAGAGGTATATACAGCAGCCCCAGTGGTAGTATACAGCAGCAGCCCCAATGGTAGTGTACAGCAGCAGCCCCAGTGGTATATACAGGCCCCCCCCATCAGTATACAGGGCCCCCCCTTACTGCCGCAATCCTGTAAAAGAATACATTATTATACTTATCCCTGCCGCTGTCCCGCTGCCGCTGTCCCGCCGCCACCATCGCGCTCCTCCGTCTTCAACCAGCGTCTTCCGGCTTCCTCCTCTGGCGCGCAGACAATGACGTCATTGCCTGCGCCCACCGGAGGAAGCCAGAAGAAGCCGGATGAAGACGGAGGAGCGCGATGGCGGCGGCGGGACAGCGGCAGGGATAAGTATAATAATGTATTCTTTTGCAGGATTGCAGCAGTAAGGCAGTAAGGGGGGGGGGCTGTATACTGATGGGGGGCCTATATACTGTATACACTGTATACACTGTATACAGTATACAGTGACTCGCGTATAAGCCGAGGGGGGGACTTTTCAGCCCAATTTTTGGGCTGAAAAACTCGACTTATACGCGAGTATATACGATCCTTTGTGTGGATAAATGAGAAGTAAATACATGTATTTACCACCATATATTATAGTTGAAGGCAAAAGTTATTTGAATGTCCAAATTAAGCTGCTAAAGTGCATAAAAGCTGAAAATGTGCTTGCTTAGGAGCATGGCAAAAAGGCCTTCTCCTGAGCTAGTTGAACCCGTTAGGGTGCGTGCACACGCTCAGTGCACGCAGCGTTTTGGATGCAGCGTCTTGCCGCTGCGTCCAAAACGCTGCGTAGTACAGTACTAGCATAGTGGATGGGAATTCAAGAAATCCCATCCTCACTATGCGTAACCCGCCCACAGCGTGTTTGGAGCTGCGGTGCGGGATGCCGGGAGTCAGCTCCTCCGCAGCATGTTTATTTCATGCTGCGGAGTCGGAAGCGGCTGCCATCGGGTGACTGCAGGGAGAAGCCGCCCTGCACCCACCGCAAAAGGTGAGTACAGGGCGGCTGAGGTCTCCTTGCGGCCACCCGCAGCTTCCCTCAGGTCCGGAGGAGCTGCGTCCAACACACAGCTCCTCCGGACAGTGTGCACGCACCCGTATGATTTCACAATAGTTTTTCATTTTTAAATTTACAATGCTCACTATACAGTAAAACTAACCTGGCAACGTGATTCTCCATGTCAGTAAGATTATGGGGATTCCAAACATGTATATTTATTTTTAGTGGTGAAAAAAATTGGAAATTTGTAGAGTTTTTTATTTGCTCGTGTTGTCATTTTCCGAGACTCGAAATATTTTCAATTTTCAAGATATATGGCTGGTTTAGAGCTTTTTTTTTTGCATGATGAGCTGAAACGTTTACTGATACAATTTTTGGGATATGCAATTTTTTTGGCCGCATTTTATTACAGTGTTGTGGTGGTCAAAAAAAAAATAATTTTGGCATTTAGATTTTTTCTCAGTATGCCATTAACCAATTGGATTAATTTATTTTAGATTTTATTAGACTTTTATGAGCATAGTGATAGTAGTTTTTTTTTGTAATAGCTTTACATTTAATTAGGCAAAAGGGGAAGTTTTGAAATGTTATACTTTTTTCATATTTTTGTAAACCCTTTTTTATTTTTACTTTATTTGTTAGTCTATTGAATTTGAACCTGCGATTAGTGATAAACGAAATATTTGCACTCGCTATACTTGTAACGAGTAGTTTCTAATACTCCCAAAGTATAGCGAGTCCAATTTTAGTCAATTATTATCACACATTCGGCTTTAAAATGAGCCTTTCCGGGACAGAGCGGGAGGGTGGGCTTTTTTGAGTTTTTGCTGCATAAAACACCTCGCTGTGCCCCCAGAGAGACCCTAACATTCAATCTGCTCTCAAAGGGGTGCTGACTCCCTTTGTGTACTGAAGGGAGCCAGAGATTTGTGTCACATTGTTCACGATCGACACACCACTCATGAGCACCTGCGATACTCACCAAGTAACAAGTATTGCGAGTACCCTGCTACCTATACGAGTATCGAAAAGTAACGATTACACTCCCTCATCACTATCTGCAATAAACCAACTGCTTGCTCTTTCTATAATATAATCAGCTCTAATATGTATAGCAAAACTCTCGATCTTCTGTGAACATTAGCTAAATACTGGCTTTCACAGAAGAATCATGATGACAAGGAAAACTCAACTGTCATGACAACCCATCAGTGACCCTCGATCACCTCCAATGGGAGGCTCCATGTCAGTATGTGTTTAATGCGGCTGTCAAACACTTACAATAATGTTGACATCAGCCATCTTCTGCCAGGAAAGATATGGTCTTGGCTTGCAAGCCTGCATCAAAGTCAGAGACATGACAAATGACGTAAAAGCACATCTTATCTTGTGATGGGGCTAAGAGGTTGCTTTGACGCAAAAACATTCCAGGGGCTTTGAGCTATAAATTAATAACATACTAAGTCTTTTTCACATAGTGACACCCATTTGGCTGCAGCTCAGGCTACTCTTTTGTCTGAGCTGACAAACGAAACTGAAACATCACCATTCTACCAGTAGCGGGACGACTGCAGCCTATGATTGACTGCAGCAATCTGGTGATTTTAACAGTATGTCATCAGAAAAACATGCTGAAAAACAGCCTGTGAAGAGTAACTGATTTCTAATTACAGTAAATGAAGGTAAGAACTCAAGAACCTATTAGGGAACTAGATTTCTCTACCAAACTAATAAAACCAAAATTTTATACATATTCATTAAAATAAAGTGAACTGAACTGATCTCTACATACAGAGAGTTAAAATCAAGCTTGAGCTGTAAGTATATCCTACACTGGTGATCAACATTGCAGAACAATGTATGATCACTTGATTTTTTCATACAGAATGTAATCCAGAAGTCTCCAACTCCAGGCCTCGGGGGCTGTCAACAGTGCAGGATCTCAGGATTTCCTTAGCATTGCACAGGTGTTAATGTGATCAAATGCACAGGTAATGATTTCAACCCCTGTGCAATACTAAGGAGATCCTGACAACATGCACTGTTGGCCACCCTCGAGGCCTGGATTTGGGGACCCCTGATGTAATCTAATATTGATCAACATTTGAATGATTTTTGTAAAGGGTACACTTTGCCACTAGAACAGTGCTTTCCAAAATAACCAAACTTTATCAACTTAAAACCTTTATTTTACACAAAACATGATAATCATAATTAAAATACAGCAATGACTAGCACAGAGATATTAAAACTAATTGCTGTGATGTTTACAGCAGTCACCAATCAGTAGGAAGAGTACAGGCCTTTGCTTTGTGCAAGCCTTTGTTTTGAATGATTTCAGCACATCTGCAGCCACAGAACATTACTAGTCTCTCACACTGCTCTGGTGTGATTTTAGGCCAATCTTCTTCCAGTCTCTTTAACAGTTATGTGACTGTTGTGGGTTTCTTGGCCATCACTTTGTCAGCAAGGATTTTCCAGAGGTTTTCTATTGGTTTAGATCAGGACTCTGGCTAGCCATTTCATTATTTGAATGTTTTCTGTTTCAAGGAACAGCTTTACTTGTTGTGCTATGTGACAAGTGGCATTGTCCTGCATGAAAATTGATAACTGGTTAAGTGGTAAACGCAAGTAAGGAATCACATGAAGAAGGTTCTGATACACACTTGCATTCACTCTGCCAAGTAGCTGTATGAGAATTCCAACCCCTGCAGCAGAAAACATACCCCAAAGGCTAGGGTCCCACTGGGTTATGGACCCACATTTCCATCCAGCACTGAAACCGGACAGCGTAAACGGCATCCACTGTCTGAAAATGGAAGCCTATAGCAACCCATTGCTTACCTTAGTAGCAGCCGCACACAGAGCTGCTCAGTGGCAATCATGCAGCTCTGTGTGCAGCTGCTACTAAGGTAAGCAAAGGGTTGCTACGTGCCTCCGTTTCCAGGCAGCGCATGCCGTTAACGCTGTCCGGTTTCAGCGCTGTCTGGAAATGTGGGTCTATAACCCAGTATGATCCTAGCCAAGCCATGACACTTCCTCCACCACCTTTCACTGACTTTTTTACACACTTTGGGTTCAGTCTTTCCCACTTTCCCCAAAAGTGTTTGTGATTCTGTAAAGATGCAATATTCTAGAAATCACAGTCTTGGAATGACCAACTTCTGTTGCTATGGCTCATAGGGTGAACCCTTTGGCTGTCATCTGGACAAACTGCTGCCGGAGGGTTTCAGTCGCTTTGGAATGGCACACCATTTTTGCAAAGTGAGTGCAAGTTTGAAAGTTAGGCTGCCAGTTAAATAGAGTTTGAAAGATAATTAAAGAAATTAGCTCAAGGTGTCAGATTAAAACCAATAATTTGCAGGTATCTGAAAGTGAGCTCTAATTTTCAGTGTTCTTTTTTCATCTATATAATTTACATTTTTATTCTGAGCTTTAGAATATATTCAGTTTATGAAATAAGTTTAAAGTACTGCTAATTTACTCATGTTAGGATATTTTCACATAGGAAAACACAGTGACCTTAACATTAAGGACATTTTATGCTGTCCCCTAATTTTGATCGCCAGTGTACAGTGGGGGAAATAAGTATTTGATCCCTTGCTGATTTTGTAAGTTTGCCCACTGACAAAGACATGAACAGTCTATAATTTAAAGGTAGGTTAATTTTAACAGTGAGAAATAGAATATCAAAAATAAAATCCATAAATTCACATTGTCTAAATTATATAAAATTATTAGAAATTTGCAGAGATAAATATGTATTTGATCCCTTTTGCAAACAAGTCTTAATACTTGGTGGCAAGCATAGCATTCAGACATTTCTTGTAGTTGATGATGAGGTTTGCGCGTATGTCAGAAGGAATTTTAGTTCACTTCTCTTTGCAGATCGTCTCTAAAATCATTAAGATTTTGAGATTCTCAATTGGCAACTCAGAGCTTCAGCTCCTTCCATAGGTTTTGTATGAGATTAAAGTGTGGGGACTGGCTAGGCCACTCCATAACCTTAATGTGCTTCTTTTTGAGCCACTTCTTTCTTGCCTTGGCTGCATTTTTTGGGTCATTATCATGCTGGAATGGTTTTGTAGTCTATTTCAGCCTTGTGTAGGATCTTTTCCCTGACATGCTTAGAAAGCTCTTTGGCCTAGCACATGTCATAGAGGTTAGCGTCTGACTGATTAATTAAGTGTATGGACAGGGGTCTTTTATACAGGTGACAATTAAAGACAGCTGTCTTTAATGCAGGCAATGAGTTGATTAGGAGCGTCTAACTAGTCTCTAGGAGCCAGAACTCCTAATGGTTGGTAGGGGATCAAATACTTATTTCTCTCTGCAAAATCCAAATACATTTATATAATTTAGACAATGTGATTTTCTGTATCCTAATTTTGATATTCCATCTCTCGCTGTTAAAATTAATCTACCGTTAAAATTATAGACTGTTCATGTCTTTGTAAGTGGGTAAACTTGTAAAATCAACAAGGGATCAAATACTTATTTCCTTCCACTGTACAAGGTGGGCCGCTTATATGGATACACCTAAATAAAATATGTATAATTTATATTTATTCATTTATATAGCGCTATTAATTCCATAACACTTTGCATACATGAGTAATGCTGTCCCCATTGAGGCTCACAATCTAAACATCCTATCAATATGTCTTTACAATGTGGGAGGAAATTGGAGTGCCCGGAGGAAACCCATGCAAACATGGGGAGAACATACCAACCTCTTGCAGATGTTGTTCTTGGTGGGGATTGAACCATGCCGCCGATGGGAATACAATGGGAATGGTTGGTGATATCAACTTCCTGTTTGTGGCACATTAGTATATGGGAGGGCGAAAACGTTTCCCTATGGGTGGTGACCAGGGCAGCCATTTTGAAGTCAGCCATTTTGTATCCAACTTTATTTTTTTCAATGGAAGAGGGTCATGTGACACGTCAAACCTATTGAGAATTTCATCAGAAAAACAATGGTGTGCTTGGTTTTAATGCAAATGTATTCTATCTTGAGTTATTGACAAGTCTCTCTTTGTTTACAGCCATTGACATGTTGCAGAGCTTAACACGTGAGGAGCAGATAGAAATTGAGTTGATGTCTGGTGAATGCAGTACCCAGGTCATTGCAGCAGATTTCAATGCAAGACACCCTATGAGACCACCCATCTCCCATGCTATTGTAAGCAAACTGCTTGCCAAATTTCGTGAAGCAGGTTCAGTGTTGGATTTGCCAAAATGTGGACACAAGAAAACTGACGCTAATGAAGAAACATCAGTAGCTGTCTTAGCTTCATTCAGCAAGAGCCCACAGCGTAGCACTCGCCGCATGTCACTGGAGAGTGACAGCAGTCAAACATCCCTTCGGCAGATATTAGCTACTCACAAATGACACTCTTACAAAATCTAGCTGCTGCAGCATCTCAACGAGGATGACCCGAATCAGTGCACTAAATTTGCAGAATGTGCAAACCAAAAATTGGAACAGAACCCTCAGTTTGCACAGAACATTATGTTAAGTCATGAAGCAAACTTTTTTGTGAATGGTGAAGTTAACAAACAAAACCACCGCTATTGATCTGACTCTAACCCACAGTGGATAGATCCCTCCAAGACTGAACACAAAAATTGATGGTATGGAGTGGTATATGTGGTACAAAGATAGTGGGGCCATTCTTCATCAATGGAAATCTCAATACCACTGAATATCTGAAATTGCTATATTATGATATTTTGCCCTCTTTATTCAATGAAGATGGCTAGTTCAACGAGTTTTTTCAACAGGATGGTGCACCACCACATTATGGGTGTCAGGTCTGAGCATTCCTACATGAACAGTTTCCTGGAAAGTGGATTGGTAATTGTGGGCCTGTAGAATGGCCACCAAGGTCTCCCGATCTGACCCCCTTAGACTTTTATCTTTGGGTTCATCTGAAGGCAATTGTCTATGCTTTGAAGGTACGAGACGTGCAGCATCTGAAAAATCGAGTACTGGAAGCCTGTGCTAGCATTTCTTCTACAGTGTTGCTATCAGTGTGTCAAGAGTGGGAGAAGAGGGTTGCATTGACAATCCAACACAATGGGCAGCACTTTGAACACATTTTATAAGTGGTCATAAACTTGTAAATAACTCATGAAAGAATACAATTACGTTAAAACCAATCACACCATTGTTTTTCTTATGAAATTCTCAATTAGTTTGATGTGTCACATGACCCTTTTACCATTGAAAAAAAATAAAGTTGGATCCAAAATGGCTAACTTCAAAATAGCCGCCATGGTCACAATCCATATGGAAAAGTTTTCCCCCTCCCATATACTAATGAGCCACAAACAGGAAGTTGATATCACCAAGCATTCCCATTTTGTTTAGGTGCATCCATATAAATAGCCTACCTTGTATATGTTGCACACTCTTCTAGTTGTATTTCTCCACATATCATTTACATGGAATGTCTTCTGGAGTCAGATGTTTGGTTCATCTGCTCCTATGACCAATTTGAATATGGCTCATCCTCTAAAAAAATTTATGAAACCTTGCAGTTTACCTCATTATGTTTCATTGCCTAGTTAGCAACATTTGGAGAATGTGACAAATTATATTTTTCATGTTTCCCCTGATAACTGTACTATGTTATCAACTTGTTATTCTTGTGAAATGCACTTTGATTCTTTGTTGTCTGAGAAATTGTCAGGGAGACTGGTGGCTGCAGCTTTATTATTCCCATGGCAGGAATAAAGTCTTGGTTGACTGGACAAAATTATTAACATGTGCAGAAGATAATACTTAATTTCTCGTATTCCATCTCAGTTGTTGGCTCGCAAACTCAAACACCTATTCCCTTTGTCTCATTATTTCTTATTATTATTATATAATTGGTGAATTAGTTTAGTAAACACTGCTAGTTAAAGGTAGTACATTTTCATGGGTATTCAGATTATGCTTTTGGCAAATTTAATATTACATTTTTTTTGCAAACCTGTTTTTCTGTGCTTGGACCCGTCATAATTGAGAAAGCTCATAACACTGTTCTCACCAGCGGCCGATCAAGCGAGCAGCTTGTGCTTCTTCGGTGTTTACCTGATGTAAATGCAAAAGTAATATCGGATGCCAAGACTTATTTTTCACTTTCAATAGATGGTTTCCTTTTGTGGTAGTCATTTTTAGAGGGTTTAGAGGTGAATCTATTCTTCAGGAATCTTGCTATTTCACTGCTCTCTGTAATACATCTGTTGTGAAGTTTTATAATCAAGTTATAATGTGTTTTTCTCAGAGCTAGTAATGGAAGACATTATAGCAGTAGAATATTCCTTCACTGCTGAGCCATGCCTTCAGCTCATTACAGCAGTTCAATGCTCTGGAACCTGGTGTGTTTGTTGTACACCATATTTCTTGCTGAAAAGTCTGCAGTAACACTTAGCCTTTGTAAAGAAAAGCTAAACATTTTGCCTTTTGGATATGAGTTATAACTTTGTAAAGTTAATATACAAAACAATAAAATTAATTTTAACAATTAAAATCCACGAAATAGATGCACGTGATCATAGTACTGTAAAAATGAGCCATAAATCACATTTTATTTCTTGGTCTAATGCATTTATTCAATAAGCCTAGTGTGACTGCCCATTCATCATTCTGAGTGAGATTACTTCAATTTCAATGCGGAGGCACAAGATCCCACATGTCAACTAAGTTAAACAGCATAATAGCTATATTTTTGGTTCTAAACTTTATTGTCCATTTTCTTATGTTTGTTTAGTTATTTCATAATGATGGTTGAAGTCTCAATCTTATGGACTTTATGATATAAAGTAGGCCAACCAATCTAATTGTGTTTATTTCATGCAAAGATAATTTCATTGAAAAAGTTGTGATCAGGTTTTACAGTATATGACTGGAGTCAATGCACATTTTTAGTTTGGGGTATAAATAGGGAGTTAAATTGTCAATGAGAAAGTAGTTTAAATTAAGTCTGTAAGATATGAAGATCTAATCAGTGTTAAGGGATCATGCAAATAGCAAAGCTGAATGTACAGCCCTTGTATGTTAGTTAGTACACTCAGTCTCTGACTCATAGTGGTTGTCACATAGTAGCCCCATTAGAAGCATTGCTTTCTTTTAATACACTTTTTTAAATTAATTTAAAACATACGGTAATCTGTGACAAAATAACATGTATATGCCTCTGTGAAATCAGATGAGCTAATATTCAAATTGGGCCCATTAAAAGCAACCATCAGCACAAGACTCCAAGTAGTAATCTTCAATATAGTGATTTATTTAACGTGTTTCAGAATTGTACTTCTTCATCAAGAAATATCACATTAGTGATAGTGATATTTCCTGATGCAGGAGTCCAACTCTGAAATTCATCGATTAAATCAATTTGTTGAAAATTACTACCTTGACTATTTCATTTTCGAGATAGCAGTGTGGTGTTAACCCCCTCCTTCCTGGAAAATTTGTATTATTGATACTACTGCAGCTATCATATAAACCTGAGGCGGCCGTCACACGCTTCAATTTAATGCACGATATCGCTTAAGTGATCTGCTTTTTGATCGCTTAAGCAATATCATTTGTGCATCGCTGCGTGTAATCAAGCGATTTTACAATGTAAAATCGCTTGATCGTTAGATCGCAGATTTGTGAGCCGGAGCTCATATCAAGCGATAAACGCTTGATCAATCTGCCTCATCGTGGTGTGTGACACCACGATGAACGATCTCCCAGCGGCAGAGCCTATACTGGGAGATGGTATCTATGGTAAACGTCGGGTTACTAAGCGCCGCGCGGCGCATAGTAACCCGATGTGTACCATGGTTACCAGCGATCTCGCTGGTCCACATCGCTGGTGAGTCTGCCTGTGTGACAGCTCACCAGCGATGTGAACGATATTGTTAGCGATCGCGCGTGCACGTGATCGCTAACAATATCGCTCTCGATATTGAAGCGTGTGATGGCCGCCTCAGTGATCTACAGTGATTGTGTCTGACACAACCCATTTAGGTGAGCACTACCTTTGTGACTTGAAGGTCACCTATTCTACAAAATAAAACCCTATTACGCTTTTTGACTGTTTTGTCTATTTAGTGATCATCAACACAACAGTAGAAATGAGCAAACTTTTCCCAAACATGTCTGCCAATTTCAAATTTGGCACAAACGTTTACGATTTGGTTAGCAATTGGCAACCGAAGCAATTTAGCTACAAATCATCAAGCATGGCTTTGTTTGTGGAAAAAAGGTCAACATTTCAAATAATCCTAAAACTTTCCCTGATTGGGTCCAAAATGCTTGCTGGAAGACCTGCTGTCTGGGAACAATATCTAACCATATGGTTATGATTAGGAGTGTTCCCATCCATCAAGTCTACCATTTTTTTCAGCCTGTAGAATTTTTTGTAGCTTTAAAATATTTTTTTTAAGCTTCCTGTAGTTTGAAGTTATTTTTGACATCTGCAGGGTGTGAATTTTGTGTACAGTGCCAGATATTGCAGCAGCCATGAAGTAAAGACCCTTACAATATCCTTAAACATCCATTTAAAAGAACTTAACTTTTTTAACGTTTTTGGTAATATTCATTATATTTTATTATTGTTAATATTATTATTAATTTTTTTTGGATAGCAAACGTTTATTATTGCAGAGGGTCAGCAGTGTGCGAGGCCATCTCTTCTACCCTTATATGATAGCAATTCAAATAAAAATAGCATATGGCCATTATATGCTTCACATGCATGGTCTAATAAGTCTGTTCACACTCATGAAATACCATACTATGAATATTGATTCTTGAATATGTGCAATCGCTTTACTTAATTTTATTCCATATGTTTAGAATACAGATTTCTAGGATATTGACAAGTGTGTTATATGTATCATCATTATTAACCTTGTCTGTGCATTGCTGCCCACTTACCTTAGTTAACATTCCAGATGAATTGATAGTAAGCTGAGTAAACTATTATTTTCATTATTTCTCCTCCATTAATCACTCCACCCAACCGCAAGCTCAGGTGTTACCTGTGGCATGGGAAATGGGATTTGTATATCAGGTGCCTTCTGAAGCCCACCCCATCGAGAGGTTAATGAGGATCTAGGCAACAATATTGAGCAAATATTATTGTCCTGTAAGCGATTGGGTCCTTGCACTGGAAGAGGCGGTACCCAAGGCAAAGCAAAGAGGCATCACTGCAGAGCCTGGCACCATCTTGGCAGTGCAGTACAAAGCAGCAAGACAGTCCAACACTTTGCTATTGTGTGCGTGCCTGCAGTACACAGTGATATAAATGATAGATCCACCACAAGATATGCCTTCTCTGGAGGATGTCATCTTCTTCACCACCGTAGGAACAGAGAGTGCTTCAACGCCAGACTCAGAACTGCCTAAACAGGGCAAATATGTCACCTGGAGCTCCACTGCACTACATTGGTCCTTATATGCAGGGAGGGCAACATCCAGTGCTGGGGCTGGGCTCAAATGTCAGAGAAGGTCCTGAGGTACTCACTGTCAGGAGGTGAGCTGTTCTTCATGCCAGCCAGGAGCAGCAGATGTCACACTCAGGAGAATCTTGCAGCATACCTGGCATTATTACACCTACAGATGAGGTGGATGAAGAGGATGAGGATGAGGAAGAGAAGGAGGTTGTATAGGCAGAAGGCACTGTTTCCCAGCCTTGTGTAACACCGTGTCATATCTGCTCCTTACGTTTTGTCTCTTAATAATGGTGAAATATATCTGCTACATCTCGCTTTGTATCGTCGGTCTCATGAGACAGTATCTGTTCCAAGCACTGATTC
This sequence comes from Allobates femoralis, assembly GCA_033576535.1. Lineage (NCBI taxonomy): Eukaryota > Metazoa > Chordata > Amphibia > Anura > Aromobatidae > Allobates > Allobates femoralis. Next base: position 181,012,193 of record JARQOC010000005.1, read on the forward strand.
AACTGAGGTTACCTCAGGTCACACAGTGGGAATCCCTGCTGCGTGATACCCACTGTGTAACCTCAGACAATTTCAGGGAAGTCACGGCTTGTCACGCTGCCAGATGTTCCACCATATGGGGGATGCAGTCACTTATCTTTCCCCCCATATGCTGGGACTACTTCTGCATTTATTTGGGTTTCATTATTTTTGGGGGTTTTCTAATTAATTTTTACATCTTTTTGAAAGGGGGGGGGTTGGGTGAAATGGGAGACTTTCAACAAATGGATTTTAGTTAAAAAAAAGGTGAAAGAGGAATGTTTTAGTTCATTTTTAAATAAAATATTTATTGGTTTGTTTATTTGTGTCCTTACTGACTTGGTTAGTAATATCGGGTATCTGATGGACGCCTCAACATTACTAACCTCCGGTCTTGCTGTCAGCTGATATTATTCATCTGGCATACAGACGAAATACCTTTACCCTGTTTTCCAACACAACTGGGCAGCGAGAGAGCCCAAGGTCGAAGTGCCAGGAGTAGAAGGTCTACTGGGGGCGCCACTCCTGGAGTGGCTGCTTCTGCTACTTTTTCAAGATTTTAAAATCTTTTAAGAGTTTAAAGATTACTCAAATTTTCAGCTGTTCAAGTGGATGTAATGTAGATATAGATTTATAAATAAATAGAAAAAATAGATAGATTTACAGATAAATAGATGTTAAACAGCTATATAATGTCCCACTCCCCTATATAATATACTCTTGTATCCAATATTGAGTTTCATGTTGCAATAAAGGGTTTTTTAGACTGGTATTTAGCTTTACAAAACTAATTTAAAAAAAGCTGTTGGTTCGCCCTATTTTTCTTTGCCAGCTAGGGTACAGCAGACAACTTATTTTTACTGTAATGTGACATCAGTTTGGTTGCCATACTGACAACTATTCACAGAGGCCAGTAGAGATTGTTGGTGGTGCTAAGTCTTTAACCAATCAGGGAATGGGGAATCAGTGAATATGTCTGAGGTCCATGAGCGGAAGCATGGTGACAGTGGCTCTGAAGCTTGCTAAGTAATAGTGTTGGAAGTGTTGTGGATTCCATGACTAGAATTTCCCTCGTGTGGTTGATACTGGTGGTGCATCTGCTCTGTCTGTGAGAGATGTATCACCTGAATCTGATAATGACTGGAGGGGTGGTTTGGACTGGGATATTTAAGTGTGCTAATTTGGCCGACTATTTGCCAGTGGTGAATTGTTCATGGGGTGACTGCATGTCTCCTGCCTTCTCCTTGTCCTTGCTGAATCCATTACAGATCAGTGAATGGTTGTTTTTTTTTGCAAATCTGTGGCTCATTTGTAATGTGTCTTTTGTATCTGAATTACTCATGTTTCTGCTCTGAGTGTAGGATTCGTTTGTCTGTATAATTGTTGTTGCCCTGCATTCAGTTAGGGAGGAATTTCTAGGGCATCGTAGTGCGCTCCATGGCTACTTCTAGTTGCGGGGGTTAGTCAGGATTCCGCGACCAGTATTAGTGTTCAACCTCTCCTGTGAACACCACATGATACTCCTCAGTTGTCAGTTCATAACAAGGAAGATAATGTCTATGCCAAAACAGCTCCACAGTAAAATGGTTAGAGCTGTGTTTGGAGCTTTTAGTCACCTTTGAAGGCGTTTTTAGGCCCTTGATTTAGTCTCCTTTTGACTTAAATGGGATTTGGAAGTTCAAAAAAACTGTTCATCGATCATTTTGGTGAACATACGCCCATTCGGCAAACCAAACCCAAATTTTAAAAGGTTTGCTAATCTCTACACAAGAGCAGATACAGAAGATGGTCTCTGTGCAAGAATAATATATGGTCCCTTTGCAGTAAAATAGCTAATTTTTATGCACAATTCCTGGTTTGTAGGCGACAGTGGGTCACCTTACCTCTTGGACCCATGTGTGGCTGCATAGTATGCACCAATGGTATGTCAACCCCTCAGTCAATATATTACAAATCCTTATAGCACATATCCATAATATGGCAATTTGCAGAAGTCTTGAGATCAAAGGTAATTATAGTAGTGTCCAAAATATTCAATTCCTATAGAGAGTGAATGATATTACAGAAAAATTTGTGCTTAAACTTTCATTATGATGTTATGATTTAATTTATAGATGTTAGCCTAATTTAAAACCCAAGAGACAAAGAAATTAAATTGAAAAAAGTTCAGAGAAATCAATTTTCTTTTGGTTACATCCAAGATATTATTATGGGTTACATTTTTGTTGTAGACCTAAATAAAATCATTCTCACAAAAAAATTAATATTCATTATATATTTAGCCTTTATATTTCTTCTCTTTATTGCTTTTTAAACTCTTGTTATTGTTTACTTAAAATGGTGATCATAGAAGAAAGAATATATTTTATACAGAATGTTCTCTGCTAGGTGTTACAACACATACAGGTGCCGAACGCAATTGTCATATGGTCATATGAAAGCAAGTCTTTTAATGAGCTTTTTTCCTTTGATATTTATCATCTAAATTAATTTAATTTTATGAATTTTAGGTTTTGTACATGAGGTTTCTACATCAGACTAGGTAATCCTAGAGAGAAACATACACACAAATGTACATTACAGATAACCAGACGAATATACTCAATTACCGTATATACTCGTGTATAAGCCGAGTTTTTCAGCACAAAAAATGTGCTGAAAAGTCCCCCCTCGGCTTATACACGAGTATATACGTAGCCCCAGCTGTATACAGCAGCCCCAGCTGTATACAGCCCCCCCGTGGTATCCAGGGCCCCCCTTGCTGCACACCTGTAAAGGAAGATGTCAGTATACTTATCGCTGCCGCCGCCGCTCCGCTGCTCGGTCACCGCGCTGCTCCGGGTCTTCATGCTTCCTGTTCCTTCTCCGGCGCTCAGGAAATGACGTCATTGTTTGAGCGCCGGAGAAGGAACAGGAAGCATGAAGACCCGTAGCAGCGCGGTGACTGAGCAGCGGAGCGGCGGCGGCGGCAGCGATAAGTATGCTGACATCTTCCTTTACAGGTGTGCAGCAAGGGGGCCCTGGATACCACGGGGGGCTGTATACAGCTGGGGCTGCTGTATACAGCTGGGGCCCCTGTATACTACTTATGGGGGGGTCTGTATACCTCTGGGGCTGCTGCTGTATATACCCCCTAGGGCTGCTGCTGTATATACCCCCTGGGGCTGCTGCTGTATATACCCCCTGGGGCTGCTGCTGTATATACCCCCTGAGGCTGCTGCTGTATATACCCCCTGGGGCTGCTGCTGTATATACCCCTGGGGCTGCTGTATACTACTACTGGGGCTGCTGTATACTACTACTGGGGCTGCTGTATACTACCACTGGGGCTTCTGTATACTACTACTGGGGCTGCTGCTGTATATACCACTGAGACTGCTGTATACTACTACTGGAGCTGCTGTATACTACCTCTGGGGCTTCTGTATACTACCACTGGGGCTGCTGTATATACCTCTGGGGCTGCTGTATACTACCACTGGGGCTGCTGTATATATCTCTGGGGCTGCTGTATACTACCACTGGTGCTGCTGTATATATCTCTGGGGCTGCTGTATACTACCACTGGGGCTGCTGCTGTATATACCACTGGGGAGGCTGCTGTAACACTGCTGGGGCCTGTATGTACCACTGGGGAGGTTGCTGTATACCACACTTCTGGGGGCTGTATACTACCACTGGGGAGGCCTGTACACCACTGCGGGGGCCTGTATACCACACTGCTGGGGGCTGTATACCTGTGCTGGGGTCCACCCTCGGCTTATACACGAGTCAATAGGTTTTCCCTGATTTTGGGGGCGAAAGTAGGGGGGTCGGCTTATACACGGGTCGGCTTATACACGAGTATATACGGTAGATAAATGACTTTATGTCAAATTATTGGTAAAATGGTAAATTTTTTTATAAACAAAGAATAGTGTGTATGTTTCTAAACTCAAGCACCCCTGTCATTATTTGAGTATATCTTGTAGAGAACACCTGTGCAATCCAAAGAAAACAACATAATATTAGACATGGGCAAACCTGCAGACATTCGTATTTGGTAGTTCCGACTGGTTTAAAAAAAAACATCCAATTCGGGACTGGACTTGACCAAAACATAAAGCCCAAACCCCAAACCCCAACCCAGCGTTTGTTGTAAGAGCATGGAGGATGCAAAAGGAAAAAAAATAGGAATTAAAGCCGTTAAATTATACTTAAAAGTTTCCATGGTGTCACACTTCTGGGACTGCCTATGAAACCTTAGGCATATTCGTTGCTAGCCCTACCCACAATCTGGGACATTATCTGTGATTGGTTGTAGTCAGACTGCACCCACCATCTGTACCTGCATCAGATATTGGTTGCCTTACACACACTAGTGTAAAAATAAATAAGTAAATGATCATAATGGGTGGGGTTCCCCTGTATTTTGATCCCCATTGCAGACAAAGCTTACAGCTGGGTATCAAAATTAGGGGACCATGTGCCATTTTTAAAATGTTTTTAAATAAATAATTTAAAAAAACAGCCAGGGGCTCCCCCCAATTTTGATATCCAGCCAATTTAAAGCACACAGCGGGATTAGTATTCTCATCCAGGGAAGGTCCATGATTATTGGGTTCTCACCAGGCTAAATGTAGCAGCCAGAAGCTGCCCCAGAGTTGGAGCATCCATTACTTCTGGTGCTTACTTGGCTCATCCTAAATGCCCTGGAGCAGTGGCAATTGAGGTAATATGTAAGGTTAATGACTGATCTGATAGGTTAGTAATGTGTAGAGGTCAATGGGACACCACATTACTAACCTGTAAGTCAATAGAAATCAACACAGTTAACACAAAATCCTAGATTTTTAGTCTTCATTAACCCCCCAAAAAAACCTGCAGGTCTGAAGTAATCCACCACATGACGTCCCAAAAGAAGTCCGGATTTGCATCATCCAGAAGCTGCGGTGATGGAAAACATGACTACTCAGTGTACCTTCTGCGACATACTGACAGCTGTAGAAGAGCCCTCAGCTGTGAGAAGGGGTGACTTCACTGAGTTCACTGGAGTTCGAAAATCCAAGGATTCCCCCATTGGAACCCGCTGCCAGATTGATGGATTGTGGGACTTGGTGGCCCAGCAGTCCGGCAGCAGTTAAATTAAGATGATAGCTGTAGGTTTCCATGATGTGAACTCAGTTGAACCCACTGTCGGATTGGCGGACTGCTGTGCCGCTGTGTGCTGCAATCTGGCAGTCTGATAACCCGACAGTGCGCTCGACTAAGTTCATTGAGGGCAGCAGGGGAGCCTCCACATGTGAACTCTGGTGACCTGATTGCCAGATTGTCAGACTGCTGTGGCGCCATGTCCCGCAATCCAACCTTTTAGCAGTCAGGTCATCAGAGTTCATAGCCGAGAACTTGCCCACTGCCCTTAGTGAACTTAGTTGAACCCGTTGACGGATTGCTGGACTGTGCGGCCATGTCAAGCAATCTGACAGTCTATAAACTAGTCAACTGAATTTACAGCTTCAGATTCCCACAGTGTGAAATCAGTTGAACCTGATGCTGGATTTCTGGACTGCTGTGCCGCTATATCCCACAATCTGTCAGTCTGGCAGCAGGTTCAACTGGGTTCACTGACAATAGCGTGGAAGTCCTCAGCTATGCACTCCAGTTAACTCAATGATGTCACAACTTCTCACAGCTGAGGGCTCCCCCACAGCTGTGAGTGTGTCACAGAAGCTGTAGTGAATGTTAATGTTTTCCTTCACCTCAGCTTCTGGATGAAGCAAAGCCAGATTCATTGTGGGACATCATGTGCCAGATTATTTGGACCTGCAGGGGTGTTTGGGGGTTAATAAAGGGTGACAGAGGGTGTGAGTGTCATTTATTTAAAATAAAGGAAATTTTGGTGTTTGTCTTTATTTCTTTTGATTTACTGGTTAGTAATGGGGGTTTCTCACAGATCCCTACTTATTATTAACCTACGGAGTGATCGCAGCTGATATTTTTTACAAATTATAGTAATCATAAAACCCTTATGTTACATTAATTGCCACTGCACTAGGACAATTGGAGTGAGCTGGGTAAGAAACAGGGCACAACTAGTGGATATGTCAATTCTGGGACTGATATTTTTAGCCTATTGAGGGACCAATATCCATGGGCATCCCAAAGCTGTGAATGGGGAGTGGGGTTCAGAAACACTGTGTGAAAAAGCTCTCAGCCCTTAACAGCCATTCCATGTGAATCTTCCCCCATACATATAAACACGGCTTAGGCTTTGATGATAATTTGTGTTTTTTCAGTTGCGAGAAATGACTATCTATAGCTTGATACTTTTGGTGGCAACTTTTCTTCCTTGAATATAATACATATTAAAGTCTAACATGTCATTCTGTCTTTTCCCTAACTTTGAGACAACGATAAACAAATCAAATGGCCAGTCTCTCCAGTTTTCATTGGATTCAGCTACTCTTCATTAATTCTGTAGCCTTGAGGAAATGACACCATTAAAGAAGATGTGTCATCAAACAATTACATATTGTTTAATTTACCGTATATACTCGTGTATAAGCCGACCCGTGTATAAGCCGACCCCCCTACTTTTGCCCCCAAAACCTGGGAAAATCTATTGACTTGTGTATAAGCCGAGGGTGGACCCAGCAAAAGGTATACAGCCCCCAGCAGTGTGGTATATAGCAGCCCCTGAGGTATATACAGCAGCCCCAGTGGTAGTATAAAGCAGCAGCCCCAGTGGTAGTATACATGCAGCCCCAGTAGTATATACAGCCCCAGTGGTATATACAGCCCCAGTGGTATATACAGCCCCAGTGGTAGTATATGCAGCCCCAGTGGTAGTATATACAGCTCCAGTGGTAGTATATGCAGCCCCAGTGGTATATACAGCCCCAGTGGTATATACAGCCCCAGTGGTAGTATATGCAGCCCCAGTGGTAGTATATACAGCTCCAGTGGTAGTATATGCAGCCCCAGTGGTATATACAGCCCCAGTGGTAGTATATGCAGCCCCAGTGGTAGTATATGCAGCCCCAGTGGTATATACAGCCCCAGTGGTATATACAGCCCCAGTGGTATATACAGCCCCAATGGTAGTATATACAGCCCCAGTGGTAGTATATGCAGCCCCAGTGGTAGTATATGCAGCCCCAGTGGTAGTATATGCAGCCCCAGTGGTATATACAGCCCCAGTGGTAGTATATGCAGCCCCAGTGGTAGTATATGCAGCCCCAGTGGTAGTAAACAGCCCCCCTCCTTATTATGGGTCCCCCAGCAGAAATAAACAGCCCGCCCCTCCTTATCATGTCCCCCCCAGGCTGCGGCAGCTGTGAAAATAACAAACAGTTTATACATCACCTTCCGGCGCAGCTCCTCCGGTCCCGGCTCCTCTGCTCGCCGGCGTCTTCTTCCTTCTTGTGTCGGCTTCTGTGACCGCGCGCAGGAAATGACGTCATCTCCTGCGTCCGGTCACATGACACCGGCACAAGAAGGAAGAAGAAGCCGGCGAGCGGAGGAGCCGGGACCGGAGGAGCTGCGCCGGAAGGTGATGTATAAAGTGTTTGTTATTTTCACAGCTGCCGCAGCCTAGGGGGGACATGATAAGGAGGGGGGGCTGTTTATTTCTGCTGGGGGACCCATAATAAGGAGGGGGGCTGTGTATTGCAATATGCACGGCATCCCCCCGCCGCTGATAGACGGGGGGATGCCGTGCATATTCATTGCACTAATGAGGCGGCCCCACGTGACCGCCTGCGGTCACTGCGGCCCCCTCCTGCCTCCTCCAGCCACCGGTCACAGCCCCCCCCCACAGCATACCATATGACTCGTGTATAAGCCGAGGGGGGGACTTTTCAGCCCAATTTTTGGGCTGAAAAACTCGGCTTATACACGAGTATATACGGTAGGTTGTTTGTTAAATTTGTTTGAAAGCGTTGGCAATATTGTTTTATATTCAGATCACAATCTGTATTAAAAATACATTAGAAGCTAAGATAAAAACAAAGTGAGCAAATATCTTGTAGTAAGTGTAATAAGTGAAAAAATATCAATAGTACATGCAAATAACATGGGTACTTAGTTGACAAAGGTTCAATAAATAAAGCACAAAAACCATTCTACCACAACACGGTGTATCCAATTGAGCCAGCACCTACATATAGCACTTACACCAACATACAGTATATTCCATCTCATTTCTTTGTTTATTTTTTACTTTAAAAGTAAATTAAAAGTATAGACCTGCTATAACCTTTACTATGCAGAGGGTGTCCAGTAAACCATTTCCTGGATGAGGTGCAACTAAGAAATATAATTCTTGCCATACTGAAGTCATAGTCAAAAAAAAGTGCTGGCTCCGTTTTGAATCTTTTTCTGAAAATGAAGTATTTCTCCCACAAAATTATTGCAATTACATATATTTTTATACACATGTTTATTTAGCAGTCTGGGTCTTCTGCCATAGTGTTTCATTTCATTTAAATGTCGATGGATAGTTCTGGTTGACACTGATGTACCCTGAGTCTGTAGGACAGGTTGATTTTCTTTGGAACTTGATTGGGGTTGCTTATCCAACATCTAAACTATCCTAAACTTCTTGATTATGTTGTACACTGTAGATGAAGGAAAATCAAGAATCCTCCATCTGTACACAACAATCTTCCCTTCATCCACAACTACTTTCTCAATAACTCTCTTAACCTCCTGGCTCTCACAGAAATCTGGATCCAGGATTCAGATACAGTGTTCCCTGCTGCTATTTCTTATGGCGGCTTACATTTCTCTCATTCCCCGAGACCTGGGAACAGATATGTGGTGGAGTTGGCTTATTCCTGTCCCCACAATGTACTTTCTAGAACATTCCCGCAGCCCCATCACTCTCATTCCCCTTTTTTGAGGTCCACACAATTAGGCTCTTCTGTCCCCTCCCCCTCAAAGTAGCTGTGGTATAACGCCCCCCAGGATCACCCACCCAGTTCCTCGACCATTTATCCGCATGGCTGTCGAATTTCATGTCCTCAAAATTACCAACTCTTATTCTGGGAGACTTCAACATCCTCATAAATAGCCCCATCTCCCCATCTGCATCCCAGCTCCTATCTTTAACCACATCTCTTGGCCTCTCACAGCTCTGAACCTCAGAGAAAAACAAGGATGGTAACCCCCTTGACCTGATCTTTGTCCGGCTCTACTCAACCTCCTTTGAAGATTATTCACTTCTTCCCCTCTCTGACCATAAAATTCTCTCCTTCACAATCACAAACCCTCGCCCACCCCAGCACAGTCTGTCCTATCACACATTCCGAAATCTACAGGTCATTAACCCTCATACATTAACAGACTTTCTACCCTCATCACTGGTCCCCAATCTCCTCCTTCTTCTGTCCCGATCTGGCAGTCAATCACTTAAATGACTCTCAGAAATTCCCTGGACCAAGTAGCGCCAATCACCCTCCGAATCTCCAAACAAAGAGTGAAACAGCCCTGGCTCACATCACAAACTCGATTCCTCCAGCAATGCTCTAGGTGTGCTGAACGTCTATGGAGGAAAACCATTGTAATCATTGTAAATAAACACCTCTACTTTGTGTCACCCCTACCTCATTGTTAGATTGTAAGCTCTTATGAGCAGGGCTGTCATTATTTTGCCCTAATTATTGTATTGCATTATGCTTTGTATTGTATTGTATTGTTTTTTGTATTGTATTGTATTGTATTTTCTGATAATTGTTTTTTATGATTGTTTAAATATGAATCTCTGAATTGTGAAGCGCTGCTGAATATGTTGGCGCAATATAAATAAATATTATTATTATTATCTCTGGAAATGGACTTTTATCCTTGAAATTATTGATATTTTTCAACAATTTTAGTTCTCAAGTTCTGAAACAGTTCTCTTCTATTTCTAATCTCCATGCTTAGAGTGGCACACACAGACATGCAATGCAAAGTTTGAATGAACCTCTCCCTTTTTTATCTGTTTCATGTGTAATTTTTATATTGCCTACACCTGTTACTTTCCACAGGTGAGTTTGAATGAGCATCAGTGATCACATGTTGGAAACAAAGTTGTTTACCCACAATTTTGAAACAATTTTGTCAAGCCAATTTTTTCGGTTTTGAGTGAAGTTATGAATAATATGTCTGTTTGTGTGTGTTGTTCCAATACACATAAATGAAATAATTTGTGTATGACAAAATGTATAATTGCAATAATTTTTGGGGAGAAATAATTCATTTACTAGAACAATTTAAAGCATACCAACAGCTTCAGACATGGCTGTATGCCATGTCCTCCCTGTATATCCCTCAAAAACCTTTTGAATAGCTCCCATGATGCATTCAAATCCAAACAGTCTGGTCCACTGAGTGTCATTGAAGCACCCTAAACCTCCTTTCATCATCGTCCCCCACTGTGATTGATGTGATGTGAACGAAATCCTGTGCCTGCACAGGGAAATTGCTTGCTCGCAAACGCCCACTTTTCTCTGCCCTACTTCAGACCCTGCTCGCAAACTTAGAATCTACAGGAAATAGGGGGGCACAAAAAAGTAAATGATAAAAAACAATTACTATATTGTACGGTCCAGACATTAATATAAAATACAGATTTTAATTCAGAATTGAGAATTTTGATAATGGCTGATCAATTCTAGCAGAGAAAGAAGCAAATTAGTTGTATTAGATATATCACAAAGTTGTTTATTTCATGTGTACTATTGATTTTTTAAATACATCCAAGGGTGAGCAAAGACATCAGACTCCCTACTGTACATGAAAATTATTTAAGTGCTTTACTATACAGTCCCTGACAAAAGTTATGTTACTTATCCATGTTATGTAAAGAAAAGCCTACAACCTGACGTTAAATTCATCAAATGATTGTATAAATTACTCTTTTGAAAGCTGAAACCCTCCGAAATGTGGTTTAGGTTAAGAAAATAAATTGGCATCAATGCTGAAATATTGATCATTTAATGAACACAGAATGGTCAGATTTTGGTAAGACAAAATATATGTCGCCCACAGAAAGTAATGTGATTTTCAAACAAACAAATAATTAACTTAAAATACAAATATATTTTGCATAACATTGATGAATGAAGTTGTGGTGCTATTAGAGTCATATTTAATATTTTGTGTGACTTACATGAGCTTGAAGGACTGCATCCATGAGGTTCAGCAATGATTCATACAATTTATTAATGAAGTCATCAGGAATAGCAAAGAATACAGTCTTACATGCCTTCCAGAGTTCATCTAGATTCTTTAGTTTTGTCTTCCAACCTTCCTCTTTCATCCTACCCCAAAGATGCTCAATGATGTTCATGTCTGGTGACTGGGCTGGCCAGTCCTTGAGCACCTTGATCTTTTTTGCCTGGAGGAACTTTGTTGTAGAGATGAATTTATCAAATGGAGCACCATTCTGCTGCAGCATTTGACCCCTTTTATGATTTGGAATGTAAGACGTAGCTAATGTCTTAATATTTTAGGCTATTGATATTGACTTCCACCTTGCAAATGTTTTGCACACCCCCATACTGAATGTAACCCCAGACCATGATCTTTTCACCACCAAATGTAACTGTTTTCTGGGTGTATTTTGGATCCATACGGGCTCCAGTAGGTTTCCTGCAGTATTTGCGGCAGCTGTGGTGTAATTCTACTGAAGATTCATCAGAGAAATCCACCTTCTGCTACTTTTCCAGCGTCTATCTGTTTAGCAGGCTGTGGGACTTTGCAAATGCCACACGGTTTTTGCCTTTTGTTTAGTTCTGGCTTCTGGGCACTGATTCGACCATGGAGGCCATTTTGAGACAGAATCCTACAAACTGTTCAGGTGACTAGGCCTGTTGGAGCTCTGCTGAAGTGGAAGAGGGGCTTGCTTTGGATTTTCTAACCAACAAATGTTCCTCCTGAGCAGTTGTCTTGTGGGGTCTGCCAGACCTGGGCTTGTCAAACACATCTCTAGTCTCTTCAAATCTTTTTTTTAATTCTTTGTACTTGACTCTGAGACACATTAAAGGTGCCAGCCACCTCCGCAGTGGATCTGGTCTTCAGCCTCTTGATAATCAAGGCTTTGGTGGCAGGGTGGATTTTTGGCATGTCGTCAGAGCTCAAGTTACAGTTCAAGTGAAGGTCTGGTGTGCTGGGTTTCTTTTTATACACACACACTAATTAACTGATCATTTACGGAGCAAAGGTGAGGATGTAAACTAGGATTGGGTGCATTATATGACCAGGCGACAAAAGTTTTGTCTTGCAAAAATCTGACCATTCTGTGTTCATTAAATGATCAATATTTCAACATTGATGCCAATTTATTTTCTTAACCTAAACTACATTTGGGAGGGTTACAGCTTTAAAAAGAGTAATTTATAAAACCAATAGATGAATTTAACGTCATGTTATAAGCTTTTCTTTACATTACATGGATAAGAGACATAACTTTTGTCAGGGACAGTATAACAACTAATTTTGGAAACCTCATTGTAACTATCAAACAAATTCCAACTTATCTGGGTGACAATCCACCAGGAGTTGCTGTTAAGGGAATGTATCAGCATTTCATCTCTTACCAGTAGTGATGGGCAAACCCAAACTGTAAAATTTGGTGTCTGTACCAAACACCTAGTGTTCATGCACATATCCCAAACACGAGTCTCCCTGGGAAATTGCTGTTAAAGTTCGGGTCCGGGAGCAGTAAAACAAAACATATAATCAATAAACATTATCATTATACTTACTGGGTCCCATGGCCCGCATGTTGCCATCCCGCTGCCCAATGGTGCCACATCTTTTTCCAGGTCGCTCATTATCTTCCGGGATATTCACTTCACTGCTTCAACAGCCAATCACAGACATTGTCACACAGAATGGGCATCTTTGAATGGCTGTTCAAGTAATTTGCAATTAGCCCATGCCTCCTAGCATGGTAGAATGTATGGGCTTGTTTCAGATCCACACACATCACTCAGCTGTGTCATTCTGTGCCTGCTCTCTCTGCCACCAGAGGGTGTTTGTTGACAGAGAGATGTAGCAGAGCTGACGCAAGAAGACTTGGACTACATTGGAGAGAGTTTTCTAACATCCTAACAAAAACAGATTTTAAATAATTATGCAAACAGTAAAAAAAAACATATAGACATAAAAAGACATAGACATATAAATCTAAAAGTTAAAATTTGTAAGATTGTCATAAAATTTCATGACATGAATTTTCCTGTAATATAAATTGCAGTATCTCACAAACAACTCTCAAAATTACTGAGATCTTGAGAAACGTTCCAGAGTTATTATCACACGAAATAACACATCAGATTTGAAAAATGTGGCCTGGTTAGAATGGTGAAAACTGTCTTTGGCAACAAGGGTTAATTTTTTGTTTACCTTTGCAATGATTTTAATAGTTCATTAAATGTGTTTTATCTAATTGCTTTTAGAAATAAAACACTTTGTATGCCTTATATGAAATAAATAGATCTTTTTAATTTATTTTATTATTTTCAGGCCAACTAGATTACTTCACAAGCGTCCATTTAATTGCTTAAAAAAAAAAACAACTGGATTACCAAATATTCACATAAAAATCCCACAGTATAAACCACAGAAAAATAAATAAAAAAATATCTTTAGTGAATTTAATAAATGATGGACAAATTGCCATAATATTGTGTGATAAATTAAAACATGACATATTTCATAAGCGCGTGTTAAGAATCCTGGGTTGCCTGAATCTGCATGTCCTTATGTGCGGCTTAACGGTAGTTCTCTTGGTAAGGCTCTTGACTCATTTGGTTTTCTCTGTTCTTGCGGGTATGGTGCTGGTGCTGAGATTTGCATTCACCACACCCTTTGTTCTGGAGGTATCAATTGATCTGCTGGGTGGGTTATTTAAGTTTGCTCCTCCATTTTGATTTTGCCTGGGTTCAGTGTCTATTCAGACTCATGCTTTCTGGCTCTCTGAATTTGGATTGAGATTCCATCCTTGCTCTGCACCCCGGCTTGACTTCCCTTCTGGTGCCTTTCTACTACTGAGTGTTTATGTCTGCTTTGTCATGGTTAAATTATTCTCCTTTATCCTTTTCAGTAGCTTTCTGCACTTTGGAAACAGGGAACATTGCCCAGTTGTAGCTGCTGCTTAAGTCAAGTCATACAAGTAGGCAGGGACAGAGGGTGGTTGGAGACTAGTGGGGGCAAATCTCACTGACTGTGACAGTGTGATGCGTAACTGCATACATACAGAGAAGGATTAGCTCTGGGACAATGTGGGAATATCAACCCCTGTGTGTATTGTTGCTTCAAATGGCATCTTTAACCCCTTAAGGGTATGTGCCCACTGGACGGTTCTGCATCTTTGCAGACCGTCAGAAAACCGGTGGAGAATTGCAGAAACTGAGTTTTCTGACCTCAGCAGTGTCCCTCGTTTTTTGAGCGGTTTTTGAGCGGTTTTTGAGCGTTTATACAGCGTTTTGTCGGCGGTTTTCTGGCGGTTTTTCTTAGCGTTTTTATGACGGTTTTTTGTGCACTTGTAAGCTGGAACCGCTGGAAAAACGACCAAAAGAAGTCACTTGCTCTATCTTTGAAAACCGGTGGAAAACCGGTGAAGAAAGTGGAAAGGAGACAAAAAAAAACATTGTAATGTGCACAGCGTTTTCTAAAAGCCATTGACTAGCATGTTAATCCAACCACTGGTTAGGATTAACATAAATTAACATAAAACTCGGCGGAAAACGCCGACGGAAAACGCTAAAAAACAGCCCAAAAAACGTCCAGTGGGCACATACCCTTAGGATCAATGACTGCTATACTTATCATGGCTTTAAACTGTTTCTGCATGTAAATACTATATTTGGTCAAAGGAATGCAGAAAATATCACCCTAAATTTACCACTAATATAAAGTCCAATATGTCATGAAAAATCACTAGGTTGAAGTGTTCCAGAGTTATAACTTCATAAAGTGACTCTGGTCAGAATTGCAAAAATGAGGCTTGGTTCTTAAGGGGTTAGCAGAGGTCTTTTTTATTTTTCAAACAAGAATACCATATTTTTAGTACTATAGGATGCACCAGACTGTAAGAAAATAGGAAACAGGAAAGAATATCAACCTCTTCATGACCTAAGATGTACTGGTACATCCATAGTCATGTCCTTGCCTTTGATGCGGGCTCACAAACTGAGGCCTCATCTTTATCTGTACATGTCAGTTGATCTGTTCAACCAACATATGCTTCCAACAGAGGCGGGAGGATCGGAGAGTCACCCCTGGTTGTTAACCTATTTTAATCCGCTGTAAATCTTTAACAGTGAGATTTAACACATGCCATTGGGGAGCGCAATGTTCCCCACTCACAACAGTGGCCCCATAACCTGATCGCAGTCTGCCAATGAGTTGTTATGACAGTTGGGGGTCAGATAATGACCTACTACATTAATTTTCTGTGGCATTGATGACCACGAATAAATGTAGACAAACAAGAACAGCATTACTTATGTATCCTTTATGGTGCTCAGAAGCAGCAACTCAATTTCAACTTAACTTTTATCTCAAAGACCAAGTCTCTTCTGCTAAGTGTAAATCAACTTGTTATCTGCTTGTGTCAGTTTTATTTTACTTCAACCTGTGCACCAAAGTTACTATTTATTAACTACTATGTGGACATAAGCTTTCCCTAACCTATAAGCAAGCTCAGCTCAGTCCCTCCTGCTCAGCATCAATTACACAGATCGACAGAGCTATGCAGCTGCTCAGTTATATTAGTGATATGAGCACAGCGCTTATGATGTTTTAACCCTATGATTTATGGGAGCAGTCAGAGAGGGCTAGCCCTACTGTCTTTACTGACTGTTGACTATAGGATGCACAAAAAATGTTAGCATGAGGTTATCTTACTAAAAAAGGGCAGGTAGTAGTCAGAAAAATATGGTATTTGCAAAATTTCTTCCTGTTTTCTTGAGACTAAAATAATGTCAAATATTAAAACATTTATGACGTATGCAAGGTGTAAATTCTAAGTGTAATGTAAAGGGGATTAAAAAAGAAAATATATGAGCAATCAAGTAAGTAGAAAATATAAAAGAAAAGAAAAAAAAAAAAGCAAATACTTAAAAACAAGTAAATAAATTGCAATAATGCATGAAAATAAAAATAGGGTTCTTGGTGACATTATTTTGATCAAAAAAATGTGAAAGCCATCTCACCACATCACGGTGACACTATCAGGATGGTCCTAACCTTGCATCAAGTGTTAAAAACTTTACCAGATGCCAAGTGACGTATGATAAGGACATAGCATGCCCAGGTTTCAACAAAGAACACTTGGCAATGGGAAGCTATGAATACATTATTTCCTTATTTTTGGGTATTTTCTCAATTTTGTTTCTTTTCTTTGGTTTTTCTGTCTTTAGGCCTGTGTGAACATGCAACTACATGCTGCATGGTTATAACTGTGCTCCAGTTCAGCTTTTGGTTTAATGTATTTTTTTTTAAGTCATTGCAATCTAAACTGTGGCCTGCCTTATATGAGCTGGACAGTATTTGTACACAGCTTCTCATTGCTGGGTGTTCTCTGTTGGGATCCGGGCACTGCTCAGTCTTTTTCATACTAACAAGAGAGAATGGGAGAAGCGCAAACATGAACAATACCTGGTGATCTAGTGGCAACAATTAATCAGGGTGGGTGGATTACCTCTCACCTGGGCGGGTTGCGCACCCCTGCAACAGCGGTGAAGCGCGAGACTGTGGAGACGCTGTTAGCCCTCGGGACCACTCTCTGACTGCGCTTCCTGGTTCAGATCACATGGGAGTTTTGTCCGGTCACGTTGTACCACGATCTTGAGTCACTTCAGGTCATTCACTACCTGGATTGATGTCTATGGCTCCAAGCTGCTCCAGCCACAACTCTCATGGGGAGTTAATGATTTTGATGAAAAATATGTGGTCAGATCAGGAGTGATAGGACACAAGACATAAGGGACAAAGTTGGTTGCAAACAAACTTTTAATATACCACAATGTGTTTCAACAGCGAACCGTTGTATCCATCAGGTGGATTTATTTATAATACTAATGTTACTGATATCTGGTAAGGTTTTTAATACTTGATGCAAAGTTAGGACTGTCCGATAGGGTCACCTTGACGTGATGGGATGGCTTTTACATTTTTTAAATCAAAATATTGTCACCAAGTACCATATATTTTATTTGTATGCACTATTGCAATTTATTTATTTATTTACTTGTTTACATATTTTAGTTTATTTGTTCATTTTTGTTTCTTTTCTTTGGTTTTGCTGTCTTTAGGCCTGTGTGAACCTGCACCTACCGTACATACTGCATGGTTATACTTGTGTTCCAGTTTAGCTTTTGGTTTTCTAAGTAGAAAATTCCCAACATCAATTATTCTGTAGCTTCTTTTAAAAAGGTTGTAACAAATTCCACTATGAGGCCATTATGTGTGATATTTACAAGTGTATCATTGGCCGATTGAACTCTTGACCTATGTTAATTCTTACTTTTTGTGACATGTAAACTTGATTTATAATGTACGTAATACACCTACTATAAAGGTTTGTTAACTAGGTCTCTTTCCTCTCATTCTAAATGGTAATTGTAATCATTTCAGGAGGTCATTGTTGACACGAAGCAATAAAAATATGTTATTACTCTGGGCTGCTTGTAAAGATGTTGTTCTAGCATGCTAACTGAACAGTGGTGAATTATTATGTTCAAATAGCTACAGTACATACTTTTATGTAATTTGCATAATTATTCATATGCTTCGGGGAAGCACAATACAAGTATGCAATGTTGTGTCACAACCCCATGCTAGCAAGGCTGAATTGCAAAAAATGTTATTATTACAAACTACAATATAATTATTGTTTCATTGTGGATTAACACTTTCATTGAAAGTACATAATTACACCAATACATAATGAACATATGCTGTTAACAGTGTTGCCAGGAAAGTGCTGCAGAAACATATTTGAACGACACAAAAGAATACTTTGCATATGAATGTGATTTACTGTTACCTTCTCGATGCTTGGTACAAAATATGCTGTTTATCTGCAGATGTGGAGTAAATTAACTATATACCTCCCAGCAGCCTTAGGTTTTCAATCATAGGGCTACGGCTGGCGCGCTTTCAGTCACGGCCCTGAGCAAAGTGCGTGACGACATTAACCACGCCACTGGCACTGGCGGACAGTCAGCTCTGTACTAATTCAATGCTGATGACTGTCAGTCAGTGCTGTGGGTTACATGGTTACAGTCATCACTCATGTGGCACAGACTTGTGACTAAAACCATGCTTGCCACATCTCTATGACTAAAATCTAATGCAGAAAGGATTAAAAAAGTTATTTTATGCTGACAACGGGGCTCTCAGTGCCGTGGCCACATGGTGTCGGAATGCTATTGACCAACAGATTAACCCCATGTCTGAAGGTTAATAGTGTTTTTTACAGGACAGATTCTATTTCAGTATTCAACAGAATAAGAGGTGATTAGCGGTTTAGGAGGGCGCTACAAAAGGATGGAGGAGCACAAATTGTTTTTAGTATACCTTACTTTGTTTATTCCAGCTTATCACAACATGTTTCAGCAGATACTCCGCCTTCATCAGGTAAAACACTTGATGTAGGCGGAGTATCTGCTGAAACATGTTTTGATAAGCTGGAATAAACAAAGTAAGATATACTAAAAACAATTTGTGCTCCTCCATCCTTTTGTAGCGCCCTCCTAAACCGCTAATCACCTCTTATTCTGTTGTCTACACGCCGGCATGGCGAGCGATGAGGTGCAGCACTGAAGGATTGGAGATTGAAATTGCCTGTAGGGAAGAGAGAAAAAGACCTGGCAAAGACTAAAGAACCTGCGGTGACATCAGCGGCACGTGATACCACTTGTGACCAGTCTTCCTGGCAACCAGGAAGCTACAACACAGCGCGCGGTGCGCGCAGAGCACCGAAGGTCTGAATACCGGGTTATGCAGGCTGCATAACCCACTCAGGTTAGTTCAAAACCCCCCAACTACCCTGTCAAAGCTGCCCTCAGATATAATCCTAGGAGCGCCTTCTCTCTTCTTTTTTTACATCTATTTAAGTATTGACACTACTGATATAGGTCTATATTTAGTTATATATTTCATCTGCATTAATTTTATAAAACTCAGTATTTTTTACTTAGTAATATTGTCCCCCAAATAGGATATAGGTTATGTCTACACATAAAACTTTGTGTAACCCTCGCAGGGGCAGGCGTCTGGGAGTGAACCCTCCGATCGCACCTGGGGGAGCAAGCCTTAATGGCTTCCAAGTGTTCTAAAGAAGGTCAGATGGAGATCTTAGGCTTGTGCTGGTAGGTAGCTACCAGGTGCAAGTCCTCAGGGTCTAGGTACCACGACAGCTGACTCTAGGGGTCAATCTCCTATGGACAGATGCAGTCTCTTGGTTGGTGAAGCCTAGACGGCCGGATGCAGGCTGTTACAGTCTTTGAACAGATGCTGCCAAAATAGCCAGATGCAGATGGAGCAGGCACTTAGTATGGTGGCAGGACTGATTCAGAAGCTGTGAAAACAGGACTGATTCCAATTGGTGTAGTAGTGTGACTAGCATGGATGAGCAGGTCTGGTGCAGGTGGTGTATCAGCACAGCGGAACTAGGAACATACACAGTTCACTAATTGCACACACACTGGACCCAGCGAGGGGACCTAAAAGCTAGCAGCATGTCTCTAAAGTACAGTATATACAATTTTGCTCAAGCACCTTCCAAGTTGGAAGGGTGCCTTAAATACTCTAAACTTTTCAGCCGTAAGATGGGAAGCATTTCCGGGTAAGGCACACTGGCCCTTTAAGGAGTGGGAGCGTGCCCTACACAAAGCAAAAACGTTCTCCCAGGAGATATGTGCTGCATGTGCAGGCTTTGGGAGCAGCTGGAGGGGTGAATACGACATGGCCAAAAGTCTTCTGGCTGAGGAGATGCCATCATCGCAGCAAATGTATAACATATTCCTCACAATATTTACATGTTGTGTTGCAGATAATGCAATAGATTTTATCCCATGCACGTAAAGGTTGCTATTTGCAATGACAATCTACTGCTTTTTGCAACACATTGTGCATTTTTTCAGATTTTATGTATCCATAGTATGCGCATATTTCCATGTGGAAGTATTCCATTATATATAGAGAGGTCTTAAAAATGTCAACCAAGCTTGTAAATCTGCAGCAATAATGTGAGTCAATGAAACTTTTTTTGTGTTTTTAAAATGTAAATATTTTTTAAGTTAAATAATTTTGGTGGATTACATTTTAGCAATTGCACCAGGACCATGTAGACTTAGAGATATGAATGATTGCAAAGGTACAGCTATTAAATGAACTACTAAATTGACTACGAAAAACATTTTGTGTTAGGAGGTTTACATATAGACAATTAGCTTTACAGGTGAGATTGTCAGTTCAATGAAAAATCAAATCTTTTAAACAGTATGTTGCACTGGTTCCAGGAAGTTTGAAACATCAAGTTATCTTAGCTTATTTTGAAAAATTGAAACTGATCCTCTTTTCTTGGTGTTAAACAATATTTTTTCCATTTTTACATCGCTCCTATGAATTATTTTTTAGCTATCAGAGTCTAAGAGATGTTTTGGGTGCAAATGTTTACTAATTAACATTAACATATTGGTACCATGATTCTCCAGTGCCCACTTTCTTCTCCATGAATGACCTTTGAATTCCAAATGCTGTAGCTTAGTTGGAGCTGTAGCCCTAAAATTTGTGTCCACATATATCAATTTATGAAACTTTGAGACTTCATCTCACTAGATCCTATTAATGATACCATAAAAAAGAATAAATAGGGAGCGCACATAGGGAGTTATCGTTTTAATAAATAGTCCAGTCCCCCAATCGGTGTGACTCACCTGCTGTGGTTGTGAGAGCCACAACAAACTGAGAGAGCCTGGTAATGGTCGCTGCAGGAGCCCACTGAAGATAAATTATTTCCACTGAAGAAAAAGCTGGGCTTTGTAGTCCGCGCTGACCTCAAGAAACTTCCAGTCCAATAAAGTGTTAATCAGGTTCTGGTTTATTTGCCTAAGCGTTTCGTGGCTTTAAATCTGCCACTTTATCATGGCTATAGCTATAGCCCTGATGAAGTGGCAGATTTAAAGCCACAAAACGCGTAGGCAAATAAGCCAGAACCTGATTAACACTTTATTGGACTGGAAGTTTCTTGAGGTCAGCGCGGACTACAAAGCCCAACTTTTTCTTCGGTGGAAACCATTAATGATACCATATAAGTTGATATTTTTTTTCCTAAAAAAGTAATTCATGTATGATGGGTTCATGATTTGAATCCTCATTTGCTACTATATTAAACTACTATATTATACTACTAAAGACAGAAAAGCCGGGTACTAGAGTGTTAACACCTCCTTCAGACCAGCCAGGTCCTGCCTGATTAAGCCTCAAGGGTCACCAGAATGGGGTGTTGCTCATCTCCAGCTAGTAAAGTCACTGACATCCAACTGAGAAATGAAAGGTGGCACTCACCTGGTTAGTGTTTATTCAACCCAAAGGTTGTGACCTTTGTACCTCTGTGTAGGGAGGGGAGCGGAAATGACGGACAATGGCATGCCATTTGGCATTTTGTCTGCTTCAACTGTTAATTTTGTGTACTTGTACCCTCCATATTTTTTTCTTTGCACTAGTTAAGTGAAAACAATAACATCCTTGTCTTCATGTTTGGAAATATGTCTTTTGTGATGTGCTCATCGGTGGACATTTTAACATTCGCAGTTAATTATGTTAAAATTTTAGGCTATTTACCTGCCATTTTCTGTTTTTGTCCTTAAATGTTGATGTCCTATTTTGTGAAAGCAGTAATAAAAACAGATAGTTTAGAAAATCCAATCCATCTTTTTTATTTGCAAATATTGTACTTTGTCCTTTTTTGCCTTCAATAAAAGAAGAATTGATAAAAAATACTGTAAAACATGTAAAATGTGAAACCTATACGTGAAAGCACCTGGATGTCTGTATGCATTTATCTCCTTTGTCCTTTATTATAAAGGATATTGTTTCCTGCTCCAAACCCCAGCTGTGAAGCTTTCTCTTCTGATTTTCATTGTGTAGAGTTGTGAATAGCATGCAAATGATTTTACGTTTTATTGTGATGTAAATAAAAATGACTCTTTATTACAGATCTGTGTTATCTGTAAATGTTTGTTAATTCACACCTGGAGTCTGTAAAATGTATTTAACAACTATCTAAAAAAAAAAAAGAAAAAATGGAAAGTCAATCAGTGGATCCTGTCACAACCCTATATAGAGGCCATCAATTTTAGATCTATGGGGGTCGAACTCGAGACACTCCTGACAGTAGGCCATTTGTAGGGGCTACAGAATCGTTCAAGCGCTGCCATCTCTTTAATGTATAAATTAAGTCACCTGCTGTTCATTCTTGTCTGTGCCAAATTTTAAACAGTAGAATTCAAGGTAGTTTTGTCTCATACAAGAGAATAGAACAACACTTGTCCTAGAAAAAAACAGCACAGGCAAGTACGTGTCAGCTGAAAAATGTATACAAATATTGAAAATTTTCAGCAATTTCAACAGCACTATAACCGTTCAAAGCATAGATGAGAAGGGCTGCCGTGAGTTGGACTCCCACTGATTAATAGATTTAACCCCTTAGTGACTGAGCCAATTTCCACCTTAATGACCAGACCGTTTTTTGTAATTCTGACCATTGTCCCTTTATGAGGTAATATCTCTGGAACTCTTCAACGGATCCTAGCGATTCTGAGATTGTTTTTTCGTGACATATTGGGCTTCATGTTAGTGGTAAATTTAGGTTAATAATTTTTGCGTTTATTTGTGAAAAAATAAAAAATTTGGCGAAAATTTTGAAAATTTAGCAATTTTCACATTTTGAATTTTTATTCTGGTAAACCAGAGAGTTATATGACACAAAATAGTTAATAAATAACATTTCCCACATGTCTACTTCACATCAGCACAATTTTTGAAAAAAAAAAAAATTTTGTTAGGACGTTATAAGGGTTCAAAGTTCATCAGCAATTTTTCATTTTTCAAGCAAAATTTACAAAACCATTTTTTTTGTGACCACATCACATTTGAAGTCCCTTTGAGGGGTGTACATGACAGAAAACACCCAAAAGTGACACCATTCCAAAAACTGCACCCCTCAAGCTACTCAAAACTACATTCAAGAAGATTATTAACCCTTCAGGTGCTTCACAGCAGCTAAAGCAAAGTGGAAATAAAAAATGGACATTTTAATTTTTCCAACAAAAATGTCCTTTTAGCCTAAATTTTTTCATTTTCACATGGGCAACAGGATAAAATGGATCCTAAAATTTGTTGGGCAATTTCTCCTGAGTACACAGATACATCATATGTGGTCATAAACCACTGTTTGGGCGCACGGCAGGGCTCAGAAGGGAGG
Organism: Allobates femoralis; assembly: GCA_033576535.1. NCBI lineage: Eukaryota > Metazoa > Chordata > Amphibia > Anura > Aromobatidae > Allobates > Allobates femoralis. The sequence continues at coordinate 181,035,678 of JARQOC010000005.1, forward strand.
GAGCGCAGTTTGACTTTTGGAGCTAATTTACCATTCAAAAAGTCAAATGGCGCTCCTTCACTTCTGAGCCCTGCCGTGCGCCCAAGCAGTGGTTTATAACTGCATATGAGGTATCGGTGTACTCAGGAGAAATTGCCCAACAAATTTTAGGATGCATTTTATCCTTTTGTTCATGTGAAAATGAAAAAATTGAGGACAAAAGGAAATTTTTGTGGAATAGAAAGTACTTTTTAAATTTTACGGATCAATTTGTAAAGCACCAGAGGGTTCAACGTGCTCACTATGCATCTAGATACGTTCCTTGGGGGGTCTAGTTTCCAAAATGGGGTCATTTGTGGGGGAGCTCCAATGTTTAGGCACACAGAGGCTCTCAAAACGCGACATGGTGTCCGCTAACAATTTGAATGGAAAATTAGCTCCAATTGTTAGCGGACACCAAGTCACGTATGGAGAGCCCCTGTGTGCCTAAACATTGGAGCTCCCCCACAAGTGACCCCATTTTGGAGACTAGACCCCCCAAGGAACTTATCTAGATGGGTGGTGAGCACTTTGAACCCCAAGGTGCTTCACAAATGAATCCGTAAAAATGAAAAAAGAACATTTTTGTGGAATAGAAAGTACTTTTTAAATTTTACGGATCAATTTATAAAGCACCAGAGGGTTCAACGTGCTCACTATGCATCTAGATACGTTCCTTGGGGGTCTAGTTTCCAAAATGGGGTCACTTGTGGGGGAGCTCTAATGTTTAGGCACACAGGGGCTCTCCAAACGCGACATGGTGTCCGCTAACAATTTGAATGGAAAATTAGCTCCAATTGTTAGCGGACACCAAGTCACGTATGGAGAGCCCCTGTGTGCCTAAACATTGGAGCTCCCCCACAAGTGACCCCATTTTGGAGACTAGACCCCCCAAGGAACTTATCTAGATGGGGGGTGAGCACTTTGAACCCCAAGGTGCTTCACAAATGAATCCGTAAAAATGAAAAAAGAACATTTTTGTGGAATAGAAAGTACTTTTTAAATTTTACAGATCAATTTGTAAAGCACCAGAGGGTTCAACGTGCTCACTATGCATCTAGATACGTTCCTTGGGGGGTCTAGTTTCCAAAATGGGGTCACTTGTGGGGGAGCTCCAATGGTTAGGCACACATGGGCTCTCCATACGCGACATGGTGTCCACTAACAATTTAAATGGAAAATTAGCTCCAATAGTTAGCGGACACCATGTTGCATATGGGGAGCCCCTGTGTGCCTAAACATTGGAGCTCCCCCACAAGTGACCCCATTTTGGAAACTAGACCCCCCAAGGAACATATCTAGATGCACAGTGAGCACTTTCAACCCCCTGGTGTTTCACAAATTAGTCCGTAAAAAGGAAAAAATGATTTTTGTGAAAAAAAAAAGTACTTTTTCATTTTTACGGATCAATTTGTGGAGCACCTGGGGTTTCAAAGCGCTCACTATGCATCTAAATAAGTTCCTTGGGGGGGTCTAGTTTCCAAAATGGGGTCACTTGTGGGGGAGCTCCAATGTTTAGGCACACAGGGGCTCTCCATACATGACATGGTATGCGCTTACAATTCCAATTGTTAGTTGACACCATGTCACGTATGAAGAGACTCTATGTGCCTAAACATTGGGGCTCCCCAACAAGTGACCCCATTTTGTAAACTAGACGCCCCAAGGAATTTATCTAGATGCATAGTGAGCATTTTGAACCCCCAGGTGCTTCACAAACTGATCCGTAAAAATGAAAAAGTACTTTTTTTCCACAAAATCTTCTTTTTTTCCTTTTTACGGACTAATTTGTGAGGCACCTGGGGGTTTAAAGTGCTCACTATGCATTTAGATACGTTCCTTGGGGGGTCTAGTTTCCAAAATGGGGTCACTTGTGGGGGAGCTCCAATGTTTAGGCACACAGGGGCTCTCCATATGCGGCATGGTGTCTGCTAACAATTTGTATGGAAAATTAGCTCCAATAGTTAGCGGACACCATGTCGCATATGGGGAGCTCCTATGTGCCTAAACATTGGAGCTCCCGCACAAGTCACCCCATTTTGGAAACTAGACGCCTCAAGGATTATATCTAGGAGTATAGTGAGCATTTTGAACCTACAGCTACTTCACAAAATTTGATAAAGTCATATTGAACATTTTCTTTTTTTCACACAATTTCTCACTTTTAGAGCATGTGCACAAGATACGGAGACACCGTGTCCTGGTTGTCTCCTCTCCTGCTTTTTTTTTAGTATTTCTTTATTAAATTTTTAAAAAAAAAACGACGTGGGGCTTCGCCATATTTTTGGTCCAGCCAGGTACAGCAGGCAGCTACGGGCTGCCACCAACCCCTTCTGCCTAGTTTTACCTGGCTGGAAACCAAAAATATAGGGAAGCCCTATTGTTTTTTTAATTATTTCTTGAAATAATTAAAAAAAAAATGGCGTGGGCTTCGCCACATTTTTGGGCCAGCCAGGTACAACTAGGCAGCTGGGGGCTGGAATCCTCAGCGTAGGGAGGCCCAAGCTTTCTGGGCCCCCCCCGCTGCGAATTGCAGTCCGCAGCCGCCCCAGAAAATGGCGCATTCATAGAAGCGCCATTTTCTGGCGCTGTATCCAGCTCTTCCAGCTGCCGTGTAGCGGTGGCAGACTGGGTAATAAGGGGTTAATGCCAGCTTTTTTTGCAGCTGGTACTAAGCCCGAGATTCTTAATGTCTGGCCAATATTAGACCGGGCCATTAAGAATCCCTAGTAAATTGTAAAGAAGACACAAGACAGAAAAAAATATTTTTATTAGAAAAAACACACAGACACTATTTAGACCCCATCTTTATTATTCTTTGGCATCCGACGTAGTCCAGTAGGAAGGTCCGACGTAGTCCAGCAGGAAGGTCCGACGTAGTCCAGTGGGAGGTCCCTCGATGATTTTCAGTCTTTTACAGCATATGGGGGCGTCCCCCATATGCTATAAAATCTGGCATTCTTCCAGGAGAATGACAGGTCATGACCTCAGTAGGATGATATCAGGTCAGGATCCTTGGTTCACAAAGCGTCAATTGTAATCCCATCATGGGATCACAATTGACCCTTTGTGAACCAAGGATCCTGACCTGACATGACCTCACTGAGATCATGAGCTGTCAGTCTATGCAGAGACTGCTCTGTCTGCTAACAGACTGACAGTTCATGACCTCAGTGAGGTCATGGCAGGTCAGGATCTTTGGTTCACACAGGGGTCAATTGTGATCCCATCATGGGATCACAATTGACCCTTTGTGAAATAAGGATTCTGACCTGACATGACCTCACTGCGATCATGAGCTGTCAGTCTAATGACAGACAGTGCAGTCTCTGCATAGACTGACAGCTCATGATTGCAGTGAGGTCATGTCAGGTCAGGATCCTTATTTCACAAAGGGTCAATTGTGATCACATCATGAAATTACAATTGACCCTTTGTGAACAAAGGATCCTGACCTGACATGACCTCACTGTGATCATGAGCTGTCAGTCTATGCAGAGACTGCACTGTCTGTCATTAGACTGACAGCTCATGATCACAGTGAGGTCATGTCAGGTCAGGATCCTTGGTTCACAAAGGGTCAATTGTGATCCCATGATGGGATCAAAATTGACCCTTTGTGAACAAAGGATCCTGACCTAACATGACCTCATTGAGATCATGAGCTGTCAGTCTATGCAGAGACTGCACTGTCTGTCATTAGACTGACAGCTCATGATCACATTGAGGTCATGTCAGGTCATGATCCTTGGTTCACAAAGGGTCAATTGTGATCCCATGATGGGATCACAATTGACCCTTTGTGAACAAAGGATCCTGACCAGCCATGACCTCACTGAGGTCATGAACTGTCTATTAGCAGACAGAGCATTCTCTGCTCTGTCTGCGCATGAAGCCGGCAGACAGCACAGGGAGCCAGGAGAAGAAGGAGCCGCTCCAGGGAGATGAAGACAGGTGAGATCAGGGGATGACCGGGGGGGGGGGCTGTTGGAAGCAGGGGGCCAGGGTGCATTAGATCCCTCCCCGATGTGACATGTGTGACATGTCACATCGGGGAGGATTGTGCAGGAGGGGGCAGCCGGTTGTTCCTGAGCGCTGTGGCGCTGTTTTAGAGAGGGGGAGGAGGAGGAGGGAGGACGAAGGAGCTGGGGAGCTGGGCAGGAGGAACGTGGGGGGAACCGGAGGGGGCTGTTGAGGCTGATGGACACAGGAGGAGGCTGTTGGGCACCAGCACTGACATTTCCATGCGATCTGACATGTATGACATGTCAGATCGCATGGAGATGCAGCAGCGGTGGCGGGTTTTAGCGCCCGCCGCCGCCATTTTCAGACAGATCGGGGGTGGGGTGGGGGTGGGAGGAAGATCCCCGGTACCGGGGGTCTTAGGACACTTAGAGGTTAATGCTTCACTGTCATCCGACGTGTGTTTTCACGTCGGATGAAAGTGAAAGCATTTTTTACCGGCAGTCTCATTTTTTGTAATGTGATGACCGGTAAACGGTGCTTACCGGTCATCACATTACCGGTGATGGTAAAAAAGCCCCCGTTCCATAATCTTGGGGGTCTCAGCTACCCCGGTAGCTGAAACCCCGGAGATTTTTGACCACTGGGGGGCGCTAGAGCACTTTCCCTGGCTGACGTCTACAGACGTCAGCCAGGCATAAGTACCCATTTTTTCCGACGTCTCTGGGCGTTAGGCCGTCGTTATGGGGTTAATCTAGATGGTCTATACTAAACTTTAACCATGTATTTAATGGGGCAGATAAGCCATTTATCTATCATTTATCTTCTATTTTTGTCTGATATTCCACCATGCTTTACTCATTTTTAAAGACATGTTTTAACAATATGGAAATTTTCTTATGTAGCTAAATCATAGATTTAGACTTAGCCTTTAAAACCTCATTTTACATTTCAGATGTCTACTTTATATGTTTTAGTGCAACCTGTAACCTTTGTAACATTTTTGTGTATAGTTCTTTTAGCTGCGAAACTTTAAGGGTATGTACACCCGATCAAGAGGCACTGCTTCTTGGCTGCAAAGCATTCGGACCTGAGGCTATGGTCAAATGCAGGGAGACAGCCGCCGCCCTGTGAACATAATCTGCATTGGGTCCAGGGTGGCTTTTCCCTGTATTCACCCGCTGGAGATTGCTACCGACTCTGCAGCATGAAATTAACATGCGGCGGGGTTGAGGAAGCCCAGCAAACTGCACCGCATGTGAAAACACTCTGCAGTCGGGAGAGGCATAGTGGGCATGGGATTTCTTGAAATCCCATCCACTATGCTGGTACTGTCCAACGCAGTGTTTTGGACGTAGTGCTAATAAACTGCGCCCAAAACACTGCAAGTTTGTGCACGCACCCTTAGACATATGGTAATACATTTTTATTTCACAGTTAAAAGATAACCATAAACTTTCTATACTAATGCAATTTTGACAGCTGCCAGTCAGTGCTAGATCCTCATTAAAACCTCCACTCACTATGCACTAATGATTGAAATCCCATTGGTTGTGCCTTTATGTCTGAAAGCCAAAGGCTGCTAGGATGAATAAAGTTATTTCCTCCTAGCAGTGAGGTTCTCAGTGAGGTGGCTGCACTATGCCAGAATGCCATTGACCTGTAGATTAACCCCATATCTGCTAGTTAATAGTGTTTTGTACATGACAGGTTCCCTTTAAGTTTTGATACTAGTGATATGTGTTTATACTTAGCTATATATTACACCTGCATTAAATTCTTAAAACAGTATTTTTATTAAGTAGTATTTTCCACCAGTGATGCTATGTCTACTGTACATATATCAAACCTTGTCCCCCATAAAATACACATGTTGTGCTAAAGATAATTCCATGGATTTCATGCCATGCATTTAAAGGGTGCTTTGAGCAGTGACAACCTACTGCTTTTGGCAACATATTGTGCGTAAATAAATAAAGTCCATAAGTTCTTCTTATGAATCCATGGAGCACAGAAAACTGCTCTGCTGTAGCCCAAAAAAATCCAATAAATAGAATGAACTCCAGATCTTCAACATGAATTTTTCTTTTATTGTTTATTTTAGTACAAAATTGGACAAAGTCATTATATGACTGGTGTATTCAGGTCTACACGTTTCAATTGCAGAACGCGATCTTAATCATGACATGATATTGTGCATACTTCAGATTTTATGTATCCATAACATGCTCATATTTTCATGTGTAAGTGTTCCCTTATATATTGTATGGGGTCTTGAAGATGTCATCCAAGTTTGTAAATCTGCAGCAATTCTGAGAGTAACTGGAACAATTTTTTGTATTTTAATATTTTTTAAGATAAATAAGGCTAGGGTCACACATGGCAATCCGTTTTCGGAAGTGTTTTCCATGCCAAATCTGTTTTTCCTAGGCTGCATTTTGGCCAGGGTCACACATGCCATCCGTTTTGCCCTGGATCTGTTTTTGGAATCAGTTTTTGGACTTTTTTTCTAAGTACAAAAACGCATATCCTTTAACGGATGGCGTACTTAAGTGTGATTGCGTTTTTCAAAAATGCTATGCCTTTGTTTCCTGTCCCCAAAGGCCAGGGTCACACATGCAAATCTGTTTTTTAAGCCCTTAGAAAAACAGATCAGTTTTTCTAAGGGTGCCAATAGTGTTCCCTGAGGTTCAGGACATTTTTTGGAATTATTGGGACTTAAATTTTTTTTCCCAAAAAACGCATGCGTTAACGCATGCGTCTCCCATAGGGCCCCATGCATGCGTTTTTTGAAAGCACCCCAATGGCCAGGGTCACACATATCATCTGTTTTTGAACTAAATCTGTTATTGGGAACGTTTTGGACAATTTTTTTCAAAGTTCAAAAACGCATATGCGTTAACGCATGTGTCTGTGTGTTTTTCAAAAAATGCATGCAGCGTTTTTTGGAGGCTGGAAAAAACAGCATAGCATTTTTGAAATATGCAGACACACTTAAGTGCACTGTCCGTTTACGAATATGCGTTTTTGGACTTAGAAAAAAAAGTCCAAAAACTGATTCCAAAAACGGATCCAGGGCAAAACCAATGGCATGTGTGACCCTGGCCTAAGATTTATTGCTGAGGTTATCAGCTGCTCAGAGATAAAGCTCATCTTTTTACCATGATTATTCTTCGTTCCTCTGTTTTGCTTTTCATTTTAACTAATTATGCATGGTTAGATGGCAACAATTAAGAAAGACCTTTTAGGTCTGCAAGGTTGGTACCTTCACAAATTAAAGAATAGTATATCTTCCACACATCGCCTATGGCATTTCAACTCCAAATCTCATTCGACTGATGGTACAGAGAAACATTTAGGTTGATATTGGTTTATAACGATGCAGTTTCACTTAGACTGGTCATTCTGCGTTCGTCTTAAAAATAAATCTTCAAAAATGATAGTTCTTTCCTCATTCATGGTAAATAGTTATTCCATACAATTAAATAGGAGATCTTGGATAAACAATATGGTATTAGTTTTATATATGCAGGTATAATTCAAGGGTTTGCAACGGTACAAAACAAACTTCATAGTTCTGAAGGGAGAGTGGGCTTTAATTTTCTCCTACTCCATTGTTTTCAGGTTATTGTTGAGGAATAAGAAAACTTCTGGACTTTTACTCAACTGAAAATACGTATCTGTCTTTGTAATATAATTACATTTCGAATTCTATCTTGGCCCTCACCAATTTGCTTAGCTTTCTTCTTAAAGGGAGATTGTAAGATGTTTTGACCTGATAATACTGCAAAGAGTGCTAAGTCAAGTATCAGGGTAAATATATCTTCATTTATAGTTTTAGTATCACCATGGCTGTGAAAGAGAAGCTTTGATCTATCATGCCTTTTTCGCAAGTTTACTGAAGAAGGTCCACAATGTTAAACTGTGTTCTGCAGTAAGTTCTTCACAAACCTTCCTTTCTGCTCTTGAATTGAATTATGGCTGTAGCTGTCTTCTGCACTAATGCTTCATATGTCGCTAAAAACAAAGAGGAAGGATTGAGGAGTGCTAACTACATATAGCACAGAGTCCATCAAAATTTAGAACTGTTTTCAGGTCTCTATCAAGAAAACACTTGTATTAAAACTAGTCTTTTAACACTATTCATGAAAAGTATGTGCAAACTCTGTTCCAGACCTAATACTTAGCGTTGCCAGTGCTTTTGCAGGTTCAAAAATGTTAACATATTCACTTTCATTTACAATACTTTGCCATCTAATTATCAGGAATTATGTTTATGAATTGGAAGTGAACACTTAAACATTTTAAATTTAATTACTACAAGAATGAATAATTCATATTAAAAGTATTTTTGAAATTTTTTATAAGTTTTATTACATAATGATTATAATACTTTTTTTTAGGTTTAAATAATATGTTCTTGTTGCTCTCCATGGCAGTGAAATTTTTGATACTAAAGTAGAATTTGAAGCGTGAACCTTTATTTTTCTTGCAAAATGATATTTAGAGCTCCACAAGCAAATGATTTCATGGAAACTAATCTTAAAATATAATGTAATTTTAGGGTACATATATAGATGTGTTCTTCCTCGTCTTTTCTCTTGACTCAACATATTTCACTTGTGGGGCATGAGATAACTAGGTTTTAGAAAAAACATGATTGATACTGTGTCACAACATGTCTACACTATAGGTGGCTATGTGTGGCCGTGCAGCAATTGTGTTGTGAATTCGAATCTGTCAAGCGTTTTTCAATCATTTTATATTGTATGAGTTGGTTTTATAAGAAATTAGAGTAATAAGGCTAGGGTCAGACTTGCGTCTGGCCCTGAGCCTGGCCAATCCATCAGAAACTTAGTTTCTGCACGAAGCATCGCATAGTGTTACCAGCGCCATCAGGCTATGTATCTCTATGGTAACCGGATGCTTACTGCAGCCGCTAGCTCCACAGAGATCTCTCAGATCTGCGCTTTTGCAGAGCACACAGGAAAACACTTTACACAGCGTTTCCTGTGCGGTCTGCTAAAGCACATACCAGGGATTGTCTGTGGAGCCAGCGGCTGCGGTAAGTGGTTACCATAGCAATCCATACATAGGCGTCGCATAGCGTTACCTGCTGGTAATGCTATGCGCTGCTCTGTGAAGAAACTAAGTTTCTGCAGGATCCTGCAAGCTATGGGCAAACGCAAGTCTGGCCCTAGCCTAAACTAAATTCTAGGAAAGGTAGATGGACACATATAGAGATGCAGATTTTACTATGGAATTCAAATGTAATGAGATTATGAAATAGATTTATGACCCAACAATAATAAAAAAAAGCCACAAATGCAAAATGAAGCTTTTGCACAGCAATTCTTAAACACATATTAAGGTTTTAAAGGTGAAAACTGTGACTAATAAACTCTAGTAAATTCAGAGATATCAAGTCACTTTCTATGGAAATATATAGAATAAAAATTCAGCATAATCTTGATAATCTAGTAAGGATGGTTTTACACTACTGTTTTTGGAATCTGTTGGAATGCATGTAAAACCTTCATCACCCAGATCTCTCTGCAACTGTAAAACGGGATACAACTGGATGTACTCGCACCGATATTATCACTGATCTGTCTCACGGATCAGTGATAATATCAGTCTGTGGGCACCCCGTTGCATCAGGCTGTGTACTTTTTTAAACAGGATCCAGTTGTAAATGACACACCCACTAGTGAAGGTTTCATGTAAAACTGGGTTCTGGGCATGCTCAGTCCAAAAACCTGACCGGACTAGGATTCCATAGAGCCAGAATTCTAAATGTGTACCATAAAACCCTGGATCAGGGTGTCCCTGATTTTGAAATGAACACCAAAATTGCTCTAAAATGTGTTTTTGGTCTCAGTGAAAAAAACATGGACACTCGGATCAGGAGCAACTTGAAAGGACTGAATACACCAGCAAGTTCCTGTGGCCCCATTGAAAGTCAATGTAGCCAAAAACGGATGCGGGTGAATCTAGTTTCAGCTGGATTCACACGGATTCCAAAAACCTGTGGTGTGAAATCAACCTTATATCAAAAATATACATTTTTGGAAATTATTATTGGTTTTCACCAGCCAGTAATAAAAACAGAAATTACACTTACAAAGTATATTTTCAACCCAGTGCCTCAGAAAAATTGATTGTATTGCTACCTTTATAGAGGTTTACTATGGCATTATTGGTTAGTATTAGAAATAAATAAACCTTTTGAATTTTTAATTTACTGGGTTCACTGAATTTTTGGGGCATTTTTGCGACTGCATTTGCGACATTTCCCAAGTAATCCAATTGCCTTTTAATTGTGGGCAGAATATTTTACTATCCTCCTAATACTGTATCTAATCTGTGTTTATGATTAGGAAATCAAAGAGATATAGAGAGAAAGAGAGCTTTTGTAGTGCAAGAAGGATGAGAAATGTGTGTAGTTGGAATTAATAATAATAATAATAATAATCTTTATATAGCGCCAACATATTCCAAAGCGCTTCACAATGCAGAGGTTCATATTTAAACAATCATAAGAAACAATTAATAGAACATACAATACAATACAAAAAAACAATACAGTACAATACAATACAAAGCATAAAACAATGCAATAATTACCGCAAAATAATAACAGCCCTGCTCATAAGAGCTTACAATTTAACAATGAGGTTGGGGTGACACAAAGTACAGGTGCTTATTCACAATGATGGTAGAGTCAACTTGAGGAGATGGGGAACAGATAGGAGCTACTGTTTTTGGAATCAGTTGGAATGCAGGTAAAACCTTCATCACCCAGATCTCTCCGCAACTTTAAAACGGGATACAACTGGATGTACTCGCACCGATATTATCACTGATCTGTCTCACGGATCAGTGATAATATCAGTGTGTGGGCACCCCGTTGCATCAGGCTGTGTACCTTTTTAAACAGGATCCAGTTGTAAATGACACACCCACTAGTGAAGGTTTCATGTAAAACTGGGTTCTAGGCACGCTCAGTCCAAAAACCTGACTGGATAAGGATTCCATAGAGCCAGAATTCTAAATTTGTCCCATAAAACCCTGGATCAGGGTGTCCCCGATTTTGAAATGAGCACCAAAATTGCTCTAAAATGCGTTTTTGGTCTCAGTGAAAAAAACGTGGACACCCGGATCAGGAGGAACCTGAAAGGACTGAATGCACCAGCAAGTTCCTGTGGCCCCATTGAAAGTCAATATAGCCAAAAACAGATGCAGGTGAATCTAGTTTCAGATGGATTCACACGGATTCCAAAAACTTGTGGTGTGAAATCAACCTTATATCAAAATTTAACATTTTTGGAAATTATAAGTGATCCACTTGAGACTGGTGGAGCGGGTAGGCTATGTCTAGATGACTTTGACTAGGGATCATGACAGGGCACCCTAAAAGGATGTGTTTTTAGTGATCACCTGAAACTATGTAAGTTGTGGATTCACTTAATTTCTTGGGGTAGTGCATTCCAGAGATTTGGTGCAGTTCGGGTTCGGGTGAAGTCTTGGAGGCGGGAGTGGGAGGTTCAGATTAATGTAGAAGTGAGACTAAAGTCACTTCCAGAGCGAAGAAACTGGTGAAGCGATAGACAGAGATGAGGGAGGAGGTGTAGGGAGGTGCTGCACTGTGAAGAGCTTTGTGGGTGAGAACAAGCAGTTTAAATTATATCAATTAATGAATTACACTGGCACTGCAGCTTCCATCTGCCATATCTCTCTTTCATTATTGATGCAACTAAATGTTTTGAGCTATGCGATTGTACCTCTGTCTCTATGTTATTGCTGATTGGCCGCCCCCATTTTTTATACTGGCTGTGATAGGTACCAATAATTGGCTGTGCTAGACCATGTAATGTGATGTGTAGAGTACTAGGGGGAAGCCCATCCAGCTTTGCCTGTCATACTTCGTCCAGTTGGTGACTTTTATCAGTGTGTCAAATGGGGCCGGACTTTTGTTTTTTTGGAGTTTTTTTGGCTGAGGTACATGAATCGAATCACAATCTGTTCAAATTTTCAGAAGTCTGAGAGTTACAGAAAATTCATCTTGAATTACGTTTTGCTGCAGTTCAATCCAAATATCTCAAATTGTATAAATACTTTTTTACCTATAAACTGCCCGGCATTTTTTCTCTATATATTTAGTTTTTACATTATTACCATTTTGTTCAATTGTGCACATCACAGAAATGTTTACAATTTGATAAAAATATTCTCCCTGAACCTCCTTTATTCGTTAGGTATTTTTAGTAGCCTCACAATTGAAGCAGTGAAGCTCAGTTATTTGCATTAAGACATACAATTGACTCAGTATAGAGGATATCACCAAAACTAAACCTTTATTTACATAGAAGTGTCCCTTATTTGGCTTTCTTTAGATTTAATAACTGTATGTGGGTAAGTAAAGGGGTTTTTACCACCATCTGGAAAACCAATCTTGTTCTTCTTCTGGTGGTTAGCTATAAAAGATTTAAGCCCTGAGGCTTTGAAGACTCCATGAAATGCTGAACTTGCTAGCCTGCTATATTTTTCTCTATAAGAAAGATTTACTCAGATGTTAAATTTATTTTCAACCATGTTGGAAATGAAATAATGGAGATAATGAGTTAGTAGAACTGTTCCTGTAAACTTTCCGGAGTGCAGAAAGTACCAGTGGCTAAAACTCAAAATTTGTTTGGATGGTCAGAGTATTTATAGTATAAGAATTTTTAGCATTGTTATAATTTAAACAAGAGTAAAAGGATTCTTTGAGTAGCAATAAAAGTTACAAAGTTCATAAATAAGGTGTTTGTGAACATAAAACAATCTGCAGGTATAACAAAAATATATATTATCATTAATATATCATGTATGTAGCCAAAAACACCTGCATGATCATTAATTGTGCTTTACATTATTGCCAAAGTACAGTATGGATTACATGAGTCAAGTCCTGCTCTTAATTATATTCAGCTATGAAGAAAGCAATGATAAAATCTAGTGGCAGAAAAGGATTATGATTGAAGAGTGCTAGGCTATATATTGTAGAGATGAATGATATTTTTGACATTTAAACTTGCTAGGTTTGGAAATAAAAAAAATAGATTTCTGGCAAGTACATTTGAAATAAATAGCTGTACTCGAATTGCCTTGAATCTATGGTTTAACTCTTTCCCTTAAGACAGTAACCTAATATGCAAGCTCTTTAAATACCTTAAAAGGGTGTCCACTAATAGGACAACCCCTTCTGCATCCAATTGTTTCCCCCTGTTAAAATATTACATTCTGTACTCACCTTCCACACTACTGATGTTTCACACTATCAGTAATCATGGTTTGGGGCTTAAGGACATCGTGATCACATGATCCCCACATCCAATCACCTGTAGCTTCCTACTCGCCACTTTTGGGCCATTCAGCTATCAACAGGAAGTGAGCGGCAACTGCAGTGTCTCTTCCTGTTGATAGCTTATTTGCTTCGAAAGCGGGGAGAATGGAACCAGCGTGATTGGATACGGGCCTTGCATGACATCACAATGTCATGTGATCCCTGACCTGAGATTACTGGCAGCGATGAAACCGTACCACAACCGGAGGCAACTACAGGGTTTATTATTTTAATGGAATGTGGATTCAGAATGGATTGTCCTAGTAGTGGACAACCCTATTAATGCAAATACAGCTTAAGTAATGAAAAAATAACTTCACCATAGAAAGAGAATGCAATCCAGTAATAGCCAAAACCACATTTATTAAACACTGCACTGACAGACTTTATATGTTTTGTTAAATTAAAAACAGTCCAAATATTCTCACTTGTTGTCATTTGTGAACAAGTAGACCATTCTGTTCAGAACACTGACTCAAACTGACAGTGTTACAGTGTTACTGTAGGGAAAGTAACATTATATGTAAAAACTAAGACAAGATAATGTACCAATATATTCAATAACACCCTTTATATTATATAAACATATAATAATTCCTTGCAAAAGGTAAACCAAGAATTGTGACATCTATTCTGTACCACCCACAATTTTCTTCCCACTAACCAATTGTGGATATCACATAGTAGTATTATTACCTAGGTGCTGTTACCTTTGCTATTAGCGGCTTCCACAGTGTTAGGCATAGTTCCATTTTTTATATACTTTACACTACCCTGTTTACTGTCATTGCCATTTTTTCTTTTATCATATATTTTTATTTTGCACAACACTTTAAATATCTTTTGGCAATCTTTTTAACCTCAATTAATCAACCCTTGCCTAAAAGGATATAATAAGATGTTGAGTAGGAAGGTACATGTACAATAGCAAAGGGAGGCCCGGAGGCTGCAGACTAGCTGTGGCAAGTACGGTAGTCAAACTAGACTAAGGGTGAATTCACATGTTGCATATTTGGTGTCTGTTTCCTGCATTTTTTTACACGCAAGCTCATCACAAACCAGGAGTGGGTGATTAAATACAGAAACGGAGCACTTGTTTCTATCTTACTTTTCCTCTGATTGTTCCACTCCTGGTTTGTGATGAGCTCGTGCATAAAAAAATGCAGCAAATTATTATTATTAATATTATTATATATTTATATAGTGCCATTAGGTTCCATGGCACTTTACATGTGTAAGGGCAGATGAGGACAAGAACGTAAAATGACAACACTTAAATCATACAGGTACAGTAGGGCAGAGGATCCTGTCCACGAGGGCTCACAGTCTATACGCAGCAAATATGCAGCATGTGAAAGCACCCTTATAAAAGAGATGCGCAAAATCAGATTCAATAAAGTTCAATCACTTTATCAAAAATTGACAAGGAAATGGTGGGTGGGTGCAAGACCAAAAACTCCTTACCTGTAAGTGGGTTCTTCCTTTGTGTGGATTATGCAGATGTATGCAGATGTAAAAAAGTATTAGTAATACAGAGATTAAAATAAATTATATTATTAAGTATAAGTATATATTATTAGGTATTATGAGTAAGACCAGCACAATGGTCGAAACATGTCAATACTGATGGAATTTAAAGGGTATGTACTCACGGTCCGGAGGATCTGCGTGTTGGACGCAGCTCCTCCGGACCTGAGTGAAGCCGCGGGTGGCCGCAGAGAGACCGCAGCCGACCTGTACTCACCATGTGTGGCGGATGCATGGCGGCTTCTCTCTGCAGTCACCTAATGGCAGCCACTTCTGACTCTGCAGCATGAAATGAACATGCGGAGGAGGAGCGGACTGGCAGCATACCGAACCGCAGCTCCAAACACGCTGCGGGTGGGTTAAGCATAGTGAGGATGGGATTTCTTGAAATCCCATCCACTATGCGTTGTACTGTACTATGCAGCGTTTTGGATGCAGCGACAAGACGCTGCGTCCAAAACGCTGTGTATACTGACCGTGAGCACACACCCTAATACAATCTAATAAACCTTTGGATTTTAAGAAAGACATGGAGCTGGACATTTCTTATTTTCTGAGGTATTAAATAAAGTATTTGCAACACATGCACACTATGTGAGCTAAAGCACCCAGTCAGGCTTTTGTTTATTTCAGAACTAGTAAAAAGGCCCGATGCTATCGCATTGGGAGTGGGGTGAGATCAAGATGGGGGGCGGGCTGTTTGGCATTGGGGTCAGCAGCTGTGACTTCTCCCTGTGGGGTATCAGCAGGGGCAGTGTGGGGAGTGAGGGCATGTGGGGGGGTAAGAGGGGTGAGCAGGGGCAGTGTGGAGAGGTGAAAGGGAAAAATAGCGGCAGTGTGGGGTGAGTGGGGGCATGAGCAGGGGCAGTGTGGTGATTGGGGGGGTAAGCAGGGGCAGTGTGTGGAGTGATAAGATACGGGGGGTAAGAGGAGTGAGCAGGGGCAGTGTGGGTGATTGTGGGCAGTTGGGGTGAGAGGGGTAAGCAGGGTGTATGGGTGAGTGGGGGGGGGAGCTGGAGCAGTGTGGCTGAGTGGGGGCAGTGTGGGTGAGTGGGGGGTAAGCAGGGGCAGTGTGGGGAGTGAGTGAGGGCATAGGGGGGAAGAGGAGTGAGGAGGGGCAGTGTGGGTGAGTTGGGAGGGCTATGGAGGGTGATTGTGAGTGAGCAGGGGCAGTGTGGGTGATTGGGGGGTAATGAGGGGCAGTGTGCAGATGTTAGCCCCGCTGCCTCTGTAACCTTAGTTGAGGAGGGGGGTGGTGGTAGGAGACTGCAGGGCTGGCGGGCCTGGAGGCTGCAATGACGGTGCGCCGGCGCCAATGGCGGCATCAGAGCGGGGGCCGCAGCAGCGGGCATCTGTGTGATGAAGGGGGTGGCAGAAGCTGGCGGCGGCCCCTTAAGTAATAGCGCTCTCCCTGGCTGCGGCGGGCGGCGGGCCTGCAGGCTGAATGAGAGTGCGGTGGGCAGCGTGTGTGATGAAGGGGGCCACAGATGCTGGTGGCGGGCCCTTTAGTTATGGCGTTTCCCTGCGGCGGGCGGGGCTGGAGGCTGCATGAGAGGGCCGCGGACGGATCAGAGCGGGGGAGGCTGCAGCGTGCGGAGGTGTGCGGTGACGGGAGCCTGCAGGCAGCCAGCATCAGCCAGCGCCATGGGTGTGCTAATATGGCGGTGCTTCCGGGGTAGGGATAATCCGCAGTTTTGCAGACGCGCCATCGCATCGGGAGGGCGTCACTGGCATGCTGTGGTGTTTGTGGGCCCCCTGCACTCTGTTTGAGCACCCTGTGCTGTATTTAGGTCTGTGGTGCGCCTTGTGTCTGTGGCACCTCTGTCCCCCTTTACTCTCTGCCCCCGCCGTCCTTTTAGGTCTATGCCCTCCCTCTTTTCATCTCTCTGGCCTCCTTCAGTATTTGTGGTCCCGTGTTATGTATGTCTGGTCCCCCCTTTAGAGTCAATGCTACCCTCTTCATGTCTGTGGCCAGCCTTCAGTGTTTATGGTCCCCTCTCATGTCTCACTGGGCACTCCTTTTGTGTGTATGTTACCCCCTTCATCTCTCAGGTCCCTTTAATCTTTCAGGTCCTTCCTTATGTGTGTCTGCCCCCTTTCACAGTCCCTGGCTACCTTTAGTCATTCTGGTGACCCCTTGTTTGTCTGGCCCTTCTTGTGTTATTCTCTTTCATGTTTCTGCACCCCCCTTCCATCTCTGTGCTCCCCTTGAGTGGTTGTGGTTCCCTCTTATGTCTCCCTGGCCCCCCCCTTCTGTGTGTATGTTATCCCCTTTATCTTTGAGGGCTCCTTGAGTGTTTGTCATGGCCTGTTATGTGTCTGTGCCCCCCTTCAGTGATTGTGGTCACCCCTTGTCTCTGTGCCCCCCCCCTTCAGAGTATCTGGAGCTCTTTATGTGTGTCTGCTGCATTTTCCTGTCAGCTCACTGTCTTTAGTGTTTCTGCAGCCCTCTTGTGTGTGTGCAGTTCTTGTGGTCCCCTCTTATGTGTCTATGTCTTGTCTTTAATGTTTCCTCTCCCCTTCTGCCTCTCCGCCTCCTCTTCTCTCCTTCCCAGCTGTGACAGCTCCATGTCATAGCTGGGAAGTAGCATAGAGTAGAGGAGGCGGAGCTATGGTGATGCACGGTCATGTGAATGATCACATGACTGTGATATCACCAAAGGTCCTATGTGAAGAGGTAAGTAGGTGGGGGGGGTGCGGCCGGTAAAGGGGTGTAGTGTGGGGAGGAAGCGGGCACTGGAGGTGGGGGAGGTTGTAGTGCGGGGGTATGTGGGGGTGTATTACAGGGGCATACGGGTGGTGTAGGGGAGGTGCGGGGACGGGAGGCTGCAGGGCGCCGCCGGCAGCTTTGGGAGTGGTAATATGTCGGCGATTCCGGGATAATCAGCAGTTTTGTGCAGGCACCATGGCTTGATAGCGGCACAGTGGCCGGAAGCGCAAAACTGGTGATTATGTATAGAGACTAGAGTGGTGCTAGTAATCTAAGTTCACTGTCCAGTCTTAAACTTACCAGACGGCGTCTTTAGTTCTTCCTAAAGCCACTCCGGTCTCGCAGTGCCATCTTGTAATCGCAGCTTCTGAATGAATGGAAGTCAAAAGTAACAATCACAACCTCTATATGAACATCTATAACAGCCTTATTCTTACTCCCACAGATTTAAGTTGAGTTTGATTTACGGATCAATCTGACAAGTCATAAACTGTTTGAGACTGAAAGATGCAGCACTTTAAAAAGTAAAGGATTCACAGGATGGTGAATATAAGACTGGGGGCAGGGAATGTAAACTAGTAGCACCACTCTTGCAATAAAAAATGCTAGGATGGTGCTTTAATACATTTGCATTTAAATGTCAGGATTTTAGAATTATTTTCTTTTGTATTTAAAAAAGCAATTGTACCTCCTTCACTAGAATGATTACATAAGAAATGCAAAACCAGTACATTCATGTTTTGTCTTTTGTCTTTTGATCTAAGTTTTGTAGATGTATTTTCTTTGTATATGAATCATTTATATTCTCTAAATTGAATTTTTTTTATTTTTTATAATTCTTTATTTTCTCATTTTTAGCATGCACAAAAAAGGGTACATGAAATGCAGGAATTACAAATCAGCTGCCATAGTAGTAACTAGTACAAATATTTAGGTAGCTTTCAAAGAGAAACCAGAAAAAAAAATAAAAAACAAAAAAAAACATCTTATTAAGTGATAAAGAAGACATCATCTCTGATCTTACTAGGAAAAACCTCTCTGTTTACCAGACTCCAATCAGCAAAATAGAGGGGATCAATTCCAGAGTTATTATTGTTTCACAAAAAGCCTCTCTGCAGTTCCGTCTTCATAATCCCCCTTTTCGGGTATCGATGGTTTACACCCGATATAGTCTTCCAGAATACCAAGGAATCACTTATATATAACAACAATTTAAAAGTCAACAGGTATCTTATTTTAGGTGTCCAATGGGAACTTAAAGAGAAAGCTAAGATGAGACAAGAGAAAAGACGTAGACTAGGGAACAAGAAAGGGAAGACAGGAAGGACGGGGTATTCAGGTCTAGGGAGGGGGGGGGGAAAGTTGCAGAAGAGTAGGAGAGATGTGGGGCGAGGGAGAGGAGGGAGGAGGAGGCCGGATCAGGGGGCGAATCTCCTGATTCTCAGTCCTCAGCTTCCATTCCGAGATCTGACAACAAACGGTCGTATTCGGGCGTCTGTTGGAAGTCTATCCACTTGTACCATGTGATCCAATGTCTCAAAAACGAATCATTCATGGAGGCCGTCAAGTCCTCCATGAGCATCAGTTCGTTAATTTTATCAACCCAATGGGAGAGGTGTGGAGAGGATGTCGTACCCCATAGAACGGGTATACATGCCCTCGCCACTATGATCAAAAACTTCAACAGAGAGCGTTTGTATCTTTTTTCTGGCATATTCGTTAAGTGTAAGAGGACCGCTGCTGGGTCAAGAGGGTCCGTATAGCCCGTCACCCGAGCCACCACAGTCCCCACTCCCTCCCAAAATGTCCTAAGTCTGTCACAGCTCCAAAAAATATGGACCATCGAACCTGTCTCTGCTTTGCAGCGCCAACATTAGGCATCTGCCAATGGGTACATGGCATGCAACCTCTCCGGCACTCTGTACCATCTAGACACGATTTTATACCCAGCCTCTTGTTGTTTCGAACTGATGGAAGTACTGTGGGCTAAACTACAGATTCTGTTTATCTGGGTGTCTGAGAAATTTGTTCCCAGCTCCCTCTCCCATTGAGCCACAAAGTATGGAGGTTTTTGGTCCGGGGGGGAGTTCAGCATCGCATATACCAAGGAAAGAACGTGTCGTATCGGTCCTTTTCCAGAGCAGAGAATCTCAAACTGTGTCAAAGGGTTGACGTAGCAACGCCGTGGTTGAAAGGAGCTCAAGAGGTGTCTTATCTGAAAGGCTCTCCACCATCCCAAGGGGGTGGGTGTATCTAAGCTCCTTAGGACAGTCAGTGATGGCCAGTCGTCTCCCTCTCTAAAAGACTCAACTCTGTCTCTATCTGCCGCGATCCATTGTTTAAACACTCCATCATTTCTTGCCTGACTAAAGCCTGGATGACACAATACAGACGTGAGTCTAGAGAATGTGGGACTCATGAATGGTCTAGTCCATAGGGTCGAACAGTAGTGCGCTGTCGCTCCCAAAGTGGGATGTGTATCTATTTCCCTCTGTGACACTGATAACAACTAGGGATGAGCGAGTCTACTCGCTAGGACTCGTTACTCGGCGATTCTTAAGGGACTCGCTGGACTCGGTAATCGGCGAGTCTTTTAGCGAATACTCGCTCAGTAACGAGTCCAATGCAAGTCAATGGCAATCTTAGTTTTGTCAGAGTTTACTTTATCTCACTCGCTAGACTCGCTAGACTCGCTCTATCACATCGCTATATAGCTTGAATCTCCCCAAACAGCAGCGAGTCTGAGCGAGTCTACGAGTCCGAATCCTAGCGAGTCTGCGATTCCGAGTCCTGTATTCTCTATTCGGGACTCGCGAATCCAGAATCTTTTATGTTACTAGTCAGCATTGCGTGTTAGGTCAGAAAACTTGTGAAGACAGCCAATCATAGTCAGTAATGCCATAGCAGCTTTGGTTGTGTCAGGACTATGATTGGCTGCTGTCCATCGTGATGCCTATGTCATCTATGACAAGGCAAGGCAGTATATAAGGCTTGCCCCCGCCATTTTGGGCACATTCCTGAGAAGAGCTGACCTAGTGCAGGGAGACTTGGAGCAGATCTAGGGACAGTTAGGCAGTGTAGGAGTCACATATAACCCAAAAGTTCTTTTCAGAACTAACAGGACGGAGTGTAGGAGTCAAGATTCCTCACACATAACCCAAAAGTTCTTTTCAGAACTACCAGGACGGAGGATTGCTGTACAGGACTGTAAGGAAGGGGAGATAGGAGCAGCCTTACAGTGAATCCAGCACCATCCTCAGAGCTTAGTTCACCCAGCTTTCCGCAGAGCTGTAATCCTAAGCTTTTTCTTATTTTTGGCACTAGTCTACCAAATAATTTTGGTGCCATTTTTCCACAAAAAATTTCCTGTGCCAGTGCGTTGCTGTACGGTGTCCTGCCTGCAGCTCGCACGGTACTTGTAAACTTGCACGCAGCCAGCACCGCAGCCTAACAGTGCCTGGTTCTGCGTACTAAACAATTTTTTCCTGTGCCAGTGCGTTGCTGTACGGTGTCCTGCCTGCAGCTCGCACGGTACTTGTAAACTTGCACGCAGCCAGCACCGCAGCCTAACAGTGCCTGGTTCTGCGTACTAAACAATTTTTTCCTGTGCCAGTGCGTTGCTGTACGGTGTCCTGCCTGCAGCTCGCACGGTACTTGTAAACTTGCACGCAGCCAGCACCGCAGCCTAACAGTGCCTGGTTCTGCGTACTAAACAATTTTTTCCTGTGCCAGTGCGTTGCTGTACGGTGTCCTGCCTGCAGCTCGCACGGTACTTGTAAACTTGCACGCAGCCAGCACCGCAGCCTAACAGTGCCTGGTTCTGCGTACTAAACAATTTTTTCCTGTGCCAGTGCGTTGCTGTACGGTGTCCTGCCTGCAGCTCGCACGGTACTTGTAAACTTGCACGCAGCCAGCACCGCAGCCTAACAGTGCCTGGTTCTGCGTACTAAACAATTTTTTCCTGTGCCAGTGCGTTGCTGTACGGTGTCCTGCCTGCAGCTCGCACGGTACTTGTAAACTTGCACGCAGCCAGCACCGCAGCCTAACAGTGCCTGGTTCTGCGTACTAAACAATTTTTTCCTGTGCCAGTGCGTTGCTGTACGGTGTCCTGCCTGCAGCTCGCACGGTACTTGTAAACTTGCACGCAGCCAGCACCGCAGCCTAACAGTGCCTGGTTCTGCGTACTAAACAATTTTTTCCTGTGCCAGTGCGTTGCTGTACGGTGTCCTGCCTGCAGCTCGCACGGTACTTGTAAACTTGCACGCAGCCAGCACCGCAGCCTAACAGTGCCTGGTTCTGCGTACTAAACAATTTTTTCCTGTGCCAGTGCGTTGCTGTACGGTGTCCTGCCTGCAGCTCGCACGGTACTTGTAAACTTGCACGCAGCCAGCACCGCAGCCTAACAGTGCCTGGTTCTGCGTACTAAACAATTTTTTCCTGTGCCAGTGCGTTGCTGTACGGTGTCCTGCCTGCAGCTCGCACGGTACTTGTAAACTTGCACGCAGCCAGCACCGCAGCCTAACAGTGCCTGGTTCTGCGTACTAAACAATTTTTTCCTGTGCCAGTGCGTTGCTGTACGGTGTCCTGCCTGCAGCTCGCACGGTACTTGTAAACTTGCACGCAGCCAGCACCGCAGCCTAACAGTGCCTGGTTCTGCGTACTAAACAATTTTTCCCTGTGCCAGTGCGTTGCTGTACGGTGTCCTGCCTGCAGCTCGCACGGTACTTGTAAACTTGCACGCAGCCAGCACCGCAGCCTAACAGTGTCTGGTTCTGCGTACTAAACAATTTTTCCCTGTGCCAGTGCGTTGCTGTACGGTGTCCTGCCTGCAGCTCGCACGGTACTTGTAACATTGCACGCAGCCAGCACCGCAGCCTAACAGTGCCTGGTTCTGCGTACTAAACAATTTTTCCCTGTGCCAGTGCGTTGCTGTACGGTGTCCTGCCTGCAGCTCGCACGGTACTTGTAAACTTGCACGCAGCCAGCACCGCAGCCTAACAGTGCCTGGTTCTGCGTACTAAACAATTTTTCCCTGTGCCAGTGCGTTGCTGTACGGTGTCCTGCCTGCAGCTCGCACGGTACTTGTAAACTTGCACGCAGCCAGCACCGCAGCCTAACAGTGCCTGGTTCTGCGTACTAAACAATTTTTCCCTGTGCCAGTGCGTTGCTGTACGGTGTCCTGCCTGCAGCTCGCACGGTACTTGTAAACTTGCACGCAGCCAGCACCGCAGCCTAACAGTGCCTGGTTCTGCGTACTAAACAATTTTTCCCTGTGCCAGTGCGTTGCTGTACGGTGTCCTGCCTGCAGCTCGCACGGTACTTGTAAACTTGCACGCAGCCAGCACCGCAGCCTAACAGTGTCTGGTTCTGCGTACTAAACAATTTTTCCCTGTGCCTGTGCGTTGCTGTACGGTGTCCTGCCTGCAGCTCGCACGGTACCTTCCATCTCTCTTAAAATATCTTAGCCTCTAGTGTGTACCTTTCTCGAAATAGTACCTGCTACTTGTTTTACAAGCCCCCAGAAAGCCACCAGAAATTATAAAATGTCACACAAAAAACCAAATCCCAAAAAAAGTCTTGCTAAGGGACAGGGACGAGGTACAGGCATTGGTAGTCGTGGCCAACTATCCACCAGTTCGGGCAGACAGACGAGGATTGATCGATCGTTCCTCCTGTCTAACTTTCCCCGTCAGGAAAGTAAACGAGTATTGAGGCCGGAAGACGAACAGCATCTAACGTCTTGGCTGGCAGACAAGACCTCAACAACAGGTTCTTGCAGCACTCAAGGTTCCTTGAGCACTGTGTCTACTGTTGGTACATACCATGCTGGGTCATCTAATCCACAACCTCTTCACAGTTCCTCAGACCAACAGCAGCCCCATGAAAATGTTGACACACACATGGGTCACTCAGATGACTTATTTGGTACATATAATCCTTTACATGAATCCGGTTTGCCAGACTCCGTAGTAGATGAGATACTTGATGAAGAATTGTCCAATCATGGACAAGTTTTAGAGACACCCCGGCCACATGAACGTGTCTTTCAGCAAAGTCTTAGACCGTCTCAGGAGTTGGAGGATGATGATGATGAGACAGTGACACACTTGTCATCTGGGGAGCAAAATCTATCTTGTTATCGGGAAGATTTAGAAGAGGAAGGGGTTGATGATGAGACAACTGATCCCACGTGGAATGTTGCGATGCAGAGCCAGCAGAGCAGCACGGAGGAAGACAGTGTGTATGTCCCACCAACAAAGGCACCAAGGCCGACTCCTCCCACCAGAACTGAAAGAGTCACCACTGTTGCCCAAAATGTGTCCACTGTGGCTCAAAATTTGTCAACTGTTGGACAAAATGTCTCAAATGTGGGCCTCAGTAATCCCTCAGGGAGTACAGTCAAGCCTAGAGGTCGGTCAGCCACTGTGTGGAAATTTTTTAAAGATGGGCCTTCTCAAGAAAATGTGGTCATCTGTACCATCTGCCATGCAAGGCTAAGTAGAGGCCACGGGAAAGGAAACCAGAGCACCAGCAGTATGCGGAAGCACATGGCTGGTCAGCACCCTATTCAGTGGTCAAAAGTGCAGCCTTCCACAACAGTGTCATCTGACCCAAAGACTGCGACGGCAACTCAGATACGTCCGTCACAATCAAGTGTTGCTGAAGCTGGTCCAGCTCATATGTACTCATCACAAGCAGCGGTTGCAGAGAGACTGAACACGAGTGCAGACAGTTCTCGGTCAGCAACATCCTTACAGTTATCAGTGACACAGCTGTACGAAAGGAAGCAGAAATACCACTCTTCCCACCCATTAGCCAAAAAAATAAATGCCCAGATAGCTAAGTTGTTAGCAGTCGAGATGTTGCCGTTTAGGCTTGTGGGTACAGACTCTTTCCGTGAGCTTTTGGCTGTGGCAGTACCACGCTACTCGGTTCCAAGCCGCCACTACTTTTCACGTTGTGCCGTCCCCGCGTTACATGAGCATGTCATTAACAACCTCAAGCGTGCCCTCACCAACGCTGTAACCGGGAAAGTACACCTTACTACGGACACGTGGACAAGCAGTTCAGGACAGGGCCGGTACATCTCGCTCACCGCGCATTGGATCAACGTTGTGGAGAGTGTGCCAAACGATGTTAGTGTAACATCAAACATCCTACCCACGCCACGGATAGCTGGCACAACCTCATTCAGGGTCTCTGCATCATCCTATATGTCCACTACCCCATCTTCCGCTTCCTCGACCAATCCTCAATTGCCCTCAACATCACGGCCAAGTTGGGAGGTTTGCTGCAGTGCTTCAGCAAGACGCCAACAGGCTCTGCTGAAGCTGATCTGTTTAGGTCACACACCGCACACTGCAGTAGAGCTGTTGAAAGGTCTGAAGGAACAGACAGATGAGTGGCTATCCCCACTCCAACTCCAGACCGGTCTCGTGGTGAGCGACAATGGTCGTAACCTAGTGGCTGCACTAAAGCTCGGAAACCTTGTGCACGTGCCTTGCATGGCTCACGTGCTGAATCTAGTAGTGCAGAAATTCCTGCGTACATACCCAGAGCTATGTGACCTACTGGAGAAGGTGCGTCGAGTTTGTGCACATTTTCGTCATTCGTCAACAGCGGTTGGAAAACTTTCATTGCTTCAAAAGCAATTGAATTTGCCCAACCACAGACTCATTTGTGACATGCCGACACGATGGAACTCTACATTCCATATGTTATCGAGGATCAATGAGCAGCAGAGGGCAATATCCGAGTATCAGTTGCAACATGCCCGTCAGACCGGCAGTCAGCCACGACATATTAGTACAATGGAGTGGGTGTGGATCGCTGACACATCTGAGGTTCTTGATAATTTTGACTACTGCACAAAACTGGTGAGCGGTGATCAGTCCATCATCAGTGTCACTATACCCATGCTGTGTCTGCTGAAAGAATCCCTCATTAATCAGAAAAATGAAGCATTGAGAGCCCAGCAGATGGCTATGGAGCCAGATTTAAACAGCGCAGTACCTAGCCAGCAAAGCCAGTATGACCAGGCAACTATGGCTCCTGAGGAGGAACAGGAGCAAGACGATGAAGAGGATTTATTTTTTGTTGGTGCCGATGTCAACCCAGATGGTACTCACAACCCCAGCTTTGTGTCTGTCCACCATGGGTGGCCTGGAGAGGAGGAGGCGGAGACAGACTTTGCGGATACAATGGGTATTGAACATCGTTCTGAGGACACTGAAGACATGACTCTATGCAGCTTAGGACACATGGCTGACTTCATGTTGACTTGTCTGCTAGAAGACCCACGAGTGATTAACATATTGCACAACGACCTCTACTGGTTGGCCACCTTTCTGGACCCACGTTATAAAGATAAATTCACCTCGCTGCTGTTTCAGTCACCACGTGGCTTGACAATTGACTATTACAAGAGGGTTCTTGTGGATAATATGCTTCGAATATCACCGTCAGACAACACTCTGCCCATAGTTAGCAACTCTGTGCAACAGCAGCCTTTGGTCGGGGCACAATCATCCACGCTGTCCAGAAGAGATGCTGGAAAGATGTCCGCAAAGTGGGCTATGTTCAATAAGCCATCGAACCTGCAGCGCCATGTTGCTCCAGTAACCATCTCTCGGAGACAGAAACTTACCAACATGGTACAAGAATACTTAAGTGACAGTACCTGCTTCCTGACTGATGCCGCAGTCCCGTTTAATTACTGGGTCTACAAGCTCCACACTTGGACAGAGCTCTCGTTGTATGCCTTGGAGGTGCTGGCATGCCCTGCAGCTAGTGTGACATCAGAGCGGGTTTTCAGTGCCGCTGGGGGTATCATAACTGATACCAGGACACGTCTTACTCCAGAGAATGCAGACAGGCTTACTCTAATTAAGTTTAATAGGAACTGGATTTCACAAGACTTCTCGAGCCCTGAAGACGACAGTACTCAGAGCTGAAGTGCCACGTTCAACATCAATATGATATAATTAATCATTGTATTATATTGTGTCTTTTTGGTACAAGCAGTATGTACAAGACCAGTAACGATTTGCGTAACCATGTTCCTGCAACCTGGTAATGAGGCTGCTTCATCTTAAACCAAAACTACACCTTAACTTCGGTTTCATTAACCATCACAACACCTTTTCACAAGGAATCAACCTTTATTTTCTGTAAGCAAACATTTAAAAGCCCCTTGGGCTAATTTTTGGAGACACCCAGCCTAAGAGGCTTATCATGGCCCTTAGGCCTGCATTTACACTCAAAATGCCAAACAGCCCCTTGGGCTAATTTTTGGAGCCACCATGGCTAACAAGCTGATCATGGCCCTTAGGCCTGCATTTATACCCAAAATGCAAAACAGCCCCTTGGGCTAATTTTTTGAGCCACCCAGGCTAACAAGCTTATCATGGTTTGGGAGACACCCTGGCTAACAAGCTTTGTATGGCCCTTAGACCTACATTTATACCAAAAATGGGAAACAGCCCCTTGGGCTAATTTTTGGAAACACCCAGCCTAAGAGGCTTATCATGGCCCTTAGGCCTGCACTTATACCCAAATTGCCAAACAGCCCCTTGGGCTAATTTTTTGAGCCACCCTGGCTAACAAGCTGATCATGGCCCTTAGGCCTGCATTTATAACCAAAATGCAAAACAGCCCCTTGGGCTAATTTTTGGAGACACCCAGCCTAAGAGGCTTATCATGGCCCTTAGGCCTGCATTTACACTCAAAATGCCAAACAGCCCCTTGGGCTAATTTTTGGAAACACCCAGCCTAAGAGGCTTATCATGGCCCTTAGGCCTGCACTTATACCCAAATTGCCAAACAGCCCCTTGGG
The DNA here is from genome assembly GCA_033576535.1 of Allobates femoralis. Lineage (NCBI taxonomy): Eukaryota > Metazoa > Chordata > Amphibia > Anura > Aromobatidae > Allobates > Allobates femoralis. The sequence goes on from JARQOC010000005.1 coordinate 181,063,116, forward strand.
CTAATTTTTTGAGCCACCCTGGCTAACAAGCTGATCATGGCCCTTAGGCCTGCATTTATAAGCAAAATGCAAAACAGCCCCTTGGGCTAATTTTTGGAGACACCCAGCCTAAGAGGCTTATCATGGCCCTTAGGCCTGCATTTACACTCAAAATGCCAAACAGCCCCTTGGGCTAATTTTTGGAGCCACCATGGCTAACAAGCTGATCATGGCCCTTAGGCCTGCATTTATACCCAAAATGCAAAACAGCCCCTTGGGCTAATTTTTTGAGCCACCCAGGCTAACAAGCTTATCATGGTTTGGGAGACACCCTGGCTAACAAGCTTTGTATGGCCCTTAGACCTACATTTATACCAAAAATGGGAAACAGCCCCTTGGCTAATTTTTGGAAACACCCAGCCTAAGAGGCTTATCATGGCCCTTAGGCCTGCACTTATACCCAAATTGCCAAACAGCCCCTTGGGCTAATTTTTTGAGCCACACAGGCTAACAAGCTTATCATGGTTTGGGAGACACCCTGGCTAACAAGCTTTGTATGGCCCTTAGACCTACATTTATACCAAAAATGGTAAAAAGCCCCTTGGGCTAATTTTTTGAGCCACACAGGCTAACAAGCTTATCATGGTTTGGGAGACACCCTGGCTAACAAGCTTTTTATGGCCCTTAGGCCTACATTTATACCAAAAATGGGAAACAGCCACTTGGGCTAATTTTTCCAGGCACCAATCCTATGCCTGCATCGTGGGCGGTGCTTGGACTATCATCCTGCTGGAGCCTGTTGAAGGGTCCCACTGTACGCTCCATACAAAACGCGTAGACGCGATGTGTAGCATGTAGACGTCCCAGCCTCTCACGTGTGTTCATAGTCTTGTTGCCATAGCGAGGCATAAAGTAACCCCCCAAACACAGGCACTGTTTGTCAGCAACAGTTGTATGTGGAGTCATGATTTGACACTTAGTAACCAAGGTGACTTCATGCGCCATGCGGGCCGTAAAGTACTTGCTAATGATGCTCTCTCCCCTGTCCCCCACGCCAACTGTCTCGGGGTAATCCTTGACTCCTCTCTCTCCTTCAAGCCCCACCTGTAGTCCCTAACCAAGTCCCTGTGACTCCAACTCAAAAATATTTAACCAATTCGGTCGTTCCTCAATCCTGACACTGCTGAAACACTCATAAATGCCCTCATCATCTCCTGCCTTGACTACTGCAACCTCCTTCTCATAGGTCTCCCTGCCAACTCTCTTGCAACTCTCCAATCTATACTAAACTCTGCTGCCCGGCTAATCCATCTGTCCTCACGCTACTCCCCTGCCTACCCCCTCTGCCAAGCCGTTCACTGGCCCCTCCGGCCCACAGAGAGCTCACTTTAAAACACTGACCATGACATTCAAAGCCTTACACAACCTATCCCCACCATACATCTCCGACATGATCTCCCGATACCATCCCTCACGCAACCTGCGTTCATCCCAAGAACTTGTCCTACAGTCCACCCTCATCTCCTCTTCCCACAACCGCATACAGGATTTCTCCCGGTCATCCGCCATGCTATGGAACTCCCTGCCCCACCTCATCAGTCAGTCGCCTACCCTCTGAACCTTAAAGATACTTATAAAGACTCACCTCTTCCGACAGGCCTACAACCTGCCATGAGACCCCGCTACACGCCCCACGACCGACACCTTCCCCACCCTATTGTATCCCCACCCACCCCTCGTAGAATGTGAGCCCACGCGTACAGGGTCCTCTACTATTGTACCTGTATGACCTTATTGTCTATGTTTATTGTACTTGTCCTTCTCTACCTTTTCCTCATGTAAAGCGCCATGGAACCTATGGCCGCTATATAAATAAATAATTATAATAATTATGATGACTTGAAGCTCAACCAAAAAAAAAAACTCCACATTCATTCCTTGAAAAAAAGACAGACACAAAGCTGGTTTTTAAAACTGTGTTTAAAAAAAAAAAATGGCAGCACTGTTTGGACATTCCAAAAAATACTACCTTTAATTAAGGTAACTACATCAACAACAATAAATGGAGCCCTACAGGTCCTGGTAGGTGGGCTGTCCGTCCTGCAAAAGGTCAAGGGCCCCACGGATGGCCTGGCCGAACCCTTCAGGGTGGATCATCTGAACAGGTGTAGGGAACGGTGGTAGGTCCCTGTTCGCTGGCCACTGGCAGTGAGGCAAAGCCCTGTGGGGTGGGACTTGGCTGTCCCGTGTTGTGGGCCTGCCCAGCCTGTTACAGTTTATTTTCCACCCATCCAAATATTGGAACACATCACCGGGGTCGTTTCCTGGCTGACAGGCTTCCAGCACTATCTGTAATGCTGACCTTGCCCGCAGTAGCCTGTCAAATGGAATATTATCCATGAATGGTATAATACTGCGGGCAAAGTCAGCATTACTCTGTTGCACACTTAATTGTGCAGACCCCGGGATGGGACCATAAGCTGGGCCTGCCGCTGGTGGCGTCGGTGGTGGTGCTGGCCCTGCCGCTGGTGGTGGCGGTGGTGGTGCTGGCCCTGCCGCTGGTGGTGGCGGTGGTGGTGCTGGCCCTGCCGCTGGTGGGGGCGGTGGTGGTGCGGACCCTGCCGCTGGTGGCGGGTGGTGGTGGTGGTGGCGGGGACGGCGGTGGTGGTGTTGATGGGCCTGCCGCTGGTGGCGGCGGTGGTGGTGCTGGCCCGGCCGCTGGTGGCGGCGGTGGTGGTGCTGGCCCTGGCGCTGCTGGCGGCGATGCTGGTGGTGGTGGTGGTGGCGGCGGCGACGGCGGTGGTGGTGGTGGCGCCGGCCGTGGTGGTGGTGGTGGGTGTTCTCCACGCCGCCTTCTGTTTGGCGGTGGAGGGTTCACAGCACGCCGCCCTCTGTAGTAAGCTTCTCTGTGGGTAAAGTAAAAAAAAATTTGGTGAATGCATTGCATTTGGAAACAAAAACATACTGTAGGTCAAACATTAAGTTGCACGCTTTTTAGACTCTGTGTATCTGTGTATTATTAATCAGATATTTGTTATTATTATGAAAGAATAACCAACTGTACATAACATAAAGGAATACGTGACTTTCTTTGCTAATTCCATACTAATACATAATTTTTCACCCCCTGATTAACACCCCCCCCCCCCATCCCATCTAATCTAGACGATCAATAACACCAATGGTTCACATTAAAAAAAAAAGTCCCCCTGACTTCACTTTTTACTTGACATACTTAATTCACAAAACTTTTAGCTTATATCATCTATATAAAGCAGGGAAGGGGTTGAAAGGTATACAATATATATATATATAATCTATTTATATAATCGGGAGTTTGAAATTCCGGCACTGTAGCCTAATCCCAAACTCCTTAGCGTCACTGCGAGCGGAGACGCGTATGCGCCTTCGCGAGCCGCAGACGCTTAACTCACACAGCCGCTATAGCGTTTTCTCGAGCGGCCTCGCGCCCTCCGCTCACAGCAAGACCTGCGCCCCTCACAGCGCCCAATCCGCCCCGGCATGCTGGCATTTGTACTTCCCCCGTCTGTGCACCCACAGGTCTTAGCAGATCACTGATGCTGACAGCGGGGGGGGACAACACAGACAATCAAATCAGGAGGAGGTCAGTGTCAGGAGGAGATGACAGACGCCCGCCGGGGCCTGTGACACTGCAGAGGTCACAGCGGGGCTGTGTGTGCGGACAACGGGGAGGCCGGGGGCTACGGACGTACCGGACACGTCCTCTGCTCCTGGAGATGTGCCGCGGTTCCGCGCTCGCAGCGTATCTGACGCTGGAGCAGCGCTCACCACGCCCACACCACGCCCTCTGCCAAACAACCCACACCTCTCACTAACCTCCTGCAGCTAACCACACCCCATGTTTACCTTTGCCATGATGTCATTTAGCTGCGGCCGCTATCTTTAATAAGGTCAGAAATTATGGCAGTAATCGGATCTCTGCTCCCTCTAGCACGCCCCAACACTGTAGCACCATCTATTAACCCTATTCTCATCACCTATATACTCTGCTACCCACAGAGCCGCCTGTATACTCTGCTACCCACAGACCCGCCTGTATACTCTGCTACCTCAGACCCGCCTGTATACTCTGCTACCCACAGACCCGCCTGTATACTCTGCTACCCACAGAGACGCCTGTATACTCTGCTACCTCAGACCCGCCTGTATACTCTGCTACCTCAGACCCGCCTGTATACTCTGCTACCCACAGACCCGCCTGTATACTCTGCTACCCACAGACCCGCCTGTATACTCTGCTACCCACAGACCCGCCTGTATACTCTGCTACCCACAGAGTCGTCTTTATACTCTGCTACCTCAGACCCGCCTGTAGACTCTGCTACCCACAGACCCGCCTGTATACTCTGCTACCCACAGAGCCGTCTTTATACTCTGCTACCCACAGACCCGCCTGTATACTCTGCTACCCACAGAGCCACGTGTATACTCTGCTACCCATAGAGCCGAAATGGAACCTAATGTATATATTAATAAATAATACTAAATGTACACAACAGTGCTGCAGACACATACCTTGGCATACGGGCCACCGGGTGAAGGAAGGACAGCCGGTCATAAAAGTGGTAGTGGTTGAGCAATGGAGCGGCTCCCGGTTGTCTCTCTGAGTACTGCCGGTACTGCTTCTTATGCTGGTCCCGGCAGCTCCTCCACCGTTTTTTAAGATGGTCAACTGTGAAATGATTTGAAACCGGCTTTAGAGATGTGTAATATTTGAAACAACAAAAGTATGTGTACAAATCAACAATAACATTTTATTCATTTTGTGTGTGTAATGTGTATACAAGGCACAGTGACACGACAGTGTGGAACATCATCAACAGCATTACGGACATTGAGCTCACGTGGCCACAATCACAAATGAGGCAGGACACATGTCAACGCATAGAGAATGTAATAGTGCGGGCACCAGACTCTGGTCATTAGTGGTATTTATATACACCCAACCCCTTGGCCGAAAGAGCCAGGAGGATCAGACATTAAACTCATTGTACTGTTGTGACCCCATCCAAATATAGGCAACTATGCGGTGGAGCATGATAACACATTCAGGGTCCTGTATACCCTGCTATGGGGGCCCTGTATTCCCACTGCTGGGGGCCCTGTAAACCCACTGGGCCACTGTCTACCCACTGCTGGGGGCCCTGTATACCCACTGCTGGGGGGGCCTGTACACACACTGAGGGCCCTGTATACAGGGACTGACTGGCACCCTACAGTTTGGGTCGCAACCCTCCCTCACTGGCCTGACACAGGTGAGGACGGGGGGTGGGGGGGGGTGATGACTGGCGGCCGCCTCACAGTCACCGCAGCTCCCGCATTATCCTATGGCTCGCTCCCAGCCGCAGCCTCGCGCTCCTCACAGCCGCTCGCTAACAGTTGCAGCCGCACGCCACTCACAGACGCTCACTCCCGGACGCAGCCGCGTGCTGATGACGTCATCACGCGGCCAGGAGCTTCCGTTTCCGCCTGCTGCTTCAGGGACATGCGGATTATTCATGCTCCTGCAGCCGCATGACCCGTGGCACCTGGGCCAGTCCGCCCCTGCCTGTATACCACAATATGGGGGCATGTATACCCAGCTGGGGGCCTGTATACTCTGCAGGGGGAGGTGTATACTCTGCTGGGGGGCTGTCTACCAGTGATAGCCGCTGTATACCAGGATGGCGGTGAATATGTTTTCATAGTTTTTCGGGGCAAAAATAGGGGGGTCGGCTTATACACGGGTCGGCTTATACACGAGTATATATACAGTAAATGCAATATATAACGTGTGAACTCATTTAACTTACTTAGATTGCTCTGTTCCTCATGGTCACTCCGATGGAACGCAGGGAACATCTCTTGGGCGATCTCTCTCCAGGCTGTATTAATTAGGGTCGTATCACCATACTCAGGATCTGTAGGGAGCCATAGAAATGGACGAGCCTCCACAAGTGCAATAAGACGCAGTGTGTTCACCGTGCCACGTCCTGCTGCCATGATTGCACTGATGAATGGATCGCTCTGTGTGTGCGCCTGTCAGCGCGACTCGCTTCCTGTTTCCTTAAAGCATGGTGTGTGCTGGAGAATCCCTTCCCTCGCATCATCAGCTACAAGCCTCAAAATAAGAGAAAAACCAGCGAGTTTGGACTCGCACACTTTCAGAGACACATCAGCGAGTTGTAAATGTCATTATTCGCTATTACTCGGGTCCCTATTCATTAACATTGGACTCGCTGGACTCGCAACGAGTCCCGAGTCCTTGACTCGGACTCGTTGGGGTCTTGCGATTCCGAGTCTTTTCGGACTCGCTCATCTCTAATAACAACCAAGGGAGTCTAGTCAAGGGGACAGAGCTAGAGGCCTGCTCTATTCCCACCCAAGCCTTCCCCTGTGCATTCCTGCACCAATCCACTATTCTGGCAAAGTGTACCACAAGGTGATAGAGTTTAAAGTTCGGCAAGCCAATGCCACCTTTCGATTTAGGATGGGACATTATGGCTTTGCCGATCCGGGCATTTTTACCCTCCCATACAAATGAGATCTGTAGAGAGGAGATAGCCTGAAAGAAGGAAGAATGAATTCTCACCGGTATCGCTTGCAGCAAATATAGAAGGCGCGGGAGGACGTTCATCCCAAGCACACGGGAACGCCCCAGCCAGGAGAAAGAGATCTTCGACCATCTCTCACAGTCCCTTCTGAGACTTGCCAGGAGTGTCGGGAAATTTAGCTGAAACAACATGTCCAGGTTAGCCGCTAGTTTCATTCCTAAATATTGAATGGATGTGGCATTCCATTTGAAGTTAAAAGAGTCTTGTAGCACGGTTGTAGTACCCGATTGTAAATTTACATTAAGAACCTCTGATTTTTTAAAGTTAATTTTGAAATTTGACAATCTAGAGAAGGACTGAATTTCTTTCATTAGACTAGGAAGAGATATCATTGGTTTGGACAGGAAGAAGAGGAGGTCGTCCGCGTATGCCGCAATTTTATGGTCTACCCGCCTGCTTACTATCCCAGTAATATCTGGGTTCGCCCTGACTTTCCTCAGTAGTGGTTCAATAGTGAGCACAAAAATCAGGGGTGATAAAGGACACCCTTGCCTGGTTCCATTATGTATCGAAAACAGGTCCGAAAGGTACCCATTCACTCTGACCCGTGCTGTCGGACCGGAGTATAGGGCCATAATCCAATTCATCATATTTGGTCCCAGGCCCAGGGACCCGAGAGCCTCCCTCGAGAAGGTCCAATTAACCCGATCAAACGCCTTCTCTGCGTCAGTGGATAAAAGAATGGAGGGGACTCCCCGGCTCCTGGCCCCATGGACCAAATTGATCGCCTTTACCGTGTTGTCGCGCGCCTCTCTTCCCAGTGTGAATCCCGCTTGATCTGTGTGTACAATCTCCACCATGGTGGGAGCCAGTCTCGATGCTAGAATCTTTGCAAACAATTTTAGATCCACATTCAAAAGTGAAATGGGTCTATAACTTGCACATTGAGCCGGATCCTTACCCTCTTTAGGTATCACCACAACGTGTGCCCTGAGCGTGTTACCATGGGGGGGATGTCCACTGTTCAGGTTGTTAAAAAAAGTAAGAAGGTGCGGGGCCACTTTATCCTTCAGCTTCTTGTAATAACCTGATGAAAAACCGTCGGGGCCGGGTGCTTTACCATTTTTCAAGGAAGCAATAGTCTCTATAACTTCCTGGGCAGAAATGGGTTGTTCAAGGGCGGCTATATCGGACTCTTTCAATTTCGGCATTGCCGCTTGAGTTAGATATTCTCTAATTTTGGAAAGAAATGTCGGGGATTGGGTCAGGGAATTCCCACTATCTACATTGTATAATTTCTCGTAGTACTTCCGGAATGCCTCCGCCACCACTGGTGAAGGCTGGGCCACCTTTTTTGCTGCTGCCTCCTCAATGCTTGAGACAAAGGCCCTAGCCCTTTGTTGTCTCAGTGCTCCCGCCAAAAGTTTACCTGTCTTATTTCCGAATTCGTAGAAATGACGTCTGCATTTTGCCAGCCAGAACTTCGCCTTTTTGTTAAGCATAATCCTTAAGGCGTCTCGCGTCTTACCAAGATCTTTTGCTACATCTGCATCTAATCGTCGTTTGTGTTCAGTTTCTAGAGATCTCAGGTTCGTCAGTAAGTCATTAATTTCCTTGTCCCTTTCCTTCTTCAGTCTCGAGCCGTGTTTGATCAACATGCCTCTGATTACGCATTTGTGAGCCTCCCACACCGAGCTTGGCGAGGTCTCCGGAGCACAATTCTCCCTGAAATAATCAGACAAGGTCTGTCTCAGCTCCTGCATTGTCGTCAAATCCTCTAATAGAGCGGGGTTAAGCTTCCACTGCCACTGTTTCGATGAGACCTGTGGCAACTCTATCTCTAAGGTACAAAGAGCGTGGTCCGAGAAGGTTATATTATCTATGGCTGTTTTCCTGATAAGTGTGAGATCTTTGTGGCCTATGAAAAAATAGTCGAGTCGTGAGTAGGAGTTATGGACCGTGGAGAAGTAAGAGAAGTCCTTGTCAAAAGGATGCTGCAAGCGCCATGTGTCTATGAGTTGATATTCGTGTAGAGTTCGTCTCATCCGTCTCCTACCTGCGGTGGAAATGGCGTGTAACCCTGAAGATGTGTCTAGGTTCGGCTCCAATGCGACATTGAAATTCCCCCCTACCAAAAGAGTGCATTCAGCAAATTCCCCCACTTGGTCTAGAAGCGTCTGTAACGCCTCTGGTTGGTGCGTGTTAGGTAGGTACAGGGAGGCAAACATGAAAAGCTGTGACGCCACCCGAACCTTTACTAGGATCATTCTACCCTGCTGGTCACATCTTGTATCCACCAGCTCCCACGGAACAGAGCGGGAGATGAGGATACTCGTTCCTCTAGATCTCGGGTCAGGAGAGAGACTGTGGTAGGCATCAGGGTAGTGATGGCTTTGTAGCTTGTACATTTTAGTAGCATGTAGGTGTGTCTCTTGTAGAAACGTCACCTGGATGCGCTCTCTGTGTAAGTAATTGGCCAATATAGATCTCTTACCTGGGCTGTGAAGACCTCGGACATTAATGGTACCACACCGTAACGTAGACATGTCCCCGACCGGCATGTTCGTCTATGCTGAAGCGCTCCTCTCCCCCTCTCCCCACCAGGAGGAGGATAGGGGAATTAAGATAGGAGGTGGGTGGATAGAGCGATAATAAAGAAGAGGGGTAGGAGAGATATGGGGGGAGGGAAGGAAGATAAGAAAAACGATAAGAAAATTAAGAAGGTTAGCAAAGATACTAACAATAAATGTTACACAATCAGAAATTCAAATTACAATATAATAAAGAAAAATAAATCCCTCCGGCACCAGCCGAAGGTCTCCACTTCCCCTTCTTTCTCAGATGGGAAGGGCAATAGAGAAAGGACCTTAAATCACAGGCCCTCCTTCTTTCGGGTTGCGTGAAGAGCTATACATCTACTCCTCGCATAGCCGACTATTTAATGATACAATTTTCTGACAATCACACCAGCATGGCATTATTGTTTGTATACGGAGTATTACATACCCTTCAATGAAGAATCTTAAAAGAGAGCCATAATGTAACAGGGGGAAGGTCCTGGGGGAGAGGGCATGTCGAAGAGAGGGGGAGTGTAATATCACTAGCCGGGACGTAGAGGGTAGGAAGTAAGGGATAGGTGAGTGTATGAATGAGAGATGGAAGGGGGGGAGGAGGGGGTACGATAGCCCAAGTGGTAGAGCAACGGAAAATGGAGGGATAATAGGGAGGGCTAAGGGAATGAGTGTGACAGGAGTAACTTATGAGGGCCATCAAAGGGGAGGGAAAGGAAGAGGACGGTATGGGAAAGCATGGGCACGGGGAAGGATTGAGGTCTAGGGAGGGGGGGCTGAGTGTATGTGGGAGGGAAAGGGTGGATATGTGCATAGGGGAAAATGAATATGTATGAAAGGAATAGGGGAAGAGGGGGAGGAAGAGGGGGAGAGGGAAAGGAGGGGGGGGGAAGGAACCAATTAGAGCAATCATACAATGGTGCGAGACTGTATGAGACCATGTGACTCTACAGGGTGCTTCCTAGTTACAAACATACGTTATTTAGCATGAAGACTAGGTATGATTAGACAAAGGTATCTGCCCAGCATCTTTCCTCTATAGTCAACTACAGTTTCAAGTAGGGCTGCGCCTTCGGGACCTACGCTTACGGGGCCTACGACTGTCTGGCATTTCCCCTGATTCCCTTCGTCGTCTCCGGGGATTACCAGCCTGTGTCGGTCTATCACGATCAGGTTGCGGAGGTCGTGGGAGCTCTATCAACAGCCAGTTGGGCACCGGGATAGGTTCGGTGTTCAGAGAGTCAAAAAGCTGTGGGAGCTCCTCCGGTCTTTTGAGAAAGAAATGTTCTTCTCCCTTCCACACAATGAGGTGAAACGGGTGTCCCCATCGGTAGGAAGCCCCCAACTCCCTAATCCTCTGTAACAACGGGGCCAGCAAGCGTCTCATTGCTAAGGTGCAGGCCGATACATCTGGAAATAGTCTGATTTCCACATTGTCCAGAAATAGGCGCCCGTAGTGCCACGCGTGTTGCAGAATCTCTTCTCTATCTGTATAGTAGTGCAGCCTGCATAGTATGTCCCTAGGGCTGGTTGCTTTAGAGGTCTGTTGTCTGGCAACTCTGTGGACTCTGTCTAGCGCGACTCGAGCGTCCTTAGGTTTTTGGGAGACCTTGTTAAAAATGTTGATCACCCTGGCAGGCAGTTCGTTAGCTGGAAAGTTCTCTGGGACACCTTTCAGGCGTATATTGTTTCGGCGACCTCGATTTTCCTGGTCATCCTGGGCTAGTACTAGTTGTTGTGTATAATCTTGGGTATTTACCAGGCTTTTCTCCAGTTTAGAAACTTTCTGCGCAAGTGTGGTATTAGCTTCCTCCAGAACCGAGATGCGGGCTGCGAGTTTGTCTATCTCGCCAATAACTATCGTCAGGGCTTTTTCTTGTGAGGCTTCTAAACGCGCTGCCATAGAGTCAATGTCTTGCTTTGTGGACAGCGATTTCAGCAGATCCATCAGGGACTGATCGCAGCCCATTAACATAGGTGCTGTGGGGGTCCCCCTTACGTCAGCAGTCATGCCATTGTTCAGCAGGTATGAGTCATGCATAGCCTGGTAAGCCGAGTGGAAACTTGTGACAGGGGATTCTGCAGGCAGGGGCATATTGTCCTCTAACAGAATTGTACCTGCACCTCGTGCAGCAGCTGCATCTCTCTCTGTCCCCTGGCACTGCTTAATGTGGTAATTTGTGCTAGGTGGACTGCTTATGGCCCAGCATGAGGTCTGCATTGTGTCCTCTTCTCCTCTCCCCCCACAGACCCCGCACTCCCATCCTGCTGTCCTCCCTGGACACCTGCACTTTGGAATTTTCCATCATCCCTTCCTCCCAGCTTCTGGAGTGAGGAGCCCCTGGGCTGTGTATTCACCAGTGTTTCTCCTACTGCAGCTTGTGCAGGACGTACAGCCAGGGAACCTCCGGTCTGATCTCCCACTATGGCACCCACAGTGCCTGGTACCTCTCCTCCATGTGTCTCCCGTGATCCTTGCTCCCGGTCTGCCGCCTCCACTTTGCCTTGTGTCCTCCTTGTGCCGGGTGTCAGCTGTACTGCTGCGGTCTCTAAGCAGCTCACCGGCGGGGAGGACCCGGCTGGATTTGTCTCAGCTCTCTTCTCCCGCTCCTTCGCCTCGCGTTCCCCTCCTCCTCCAGTGTGTGAGGAGCGGGACGGCGCCATTTTGGGCACCAGATTCCTCTCTGTCTCCAGCTCCCTTCGGATAAAAATCGATCCAGGGGCGTTCCTCTCCGGTCTGTATGCAACTTTGGGGTGCAGGATGACACCCTCCTGCCCCTGGGCATGATTTTTCCCTGGCTCGCTGGGTGGAAATATTAGATATAACGTCGGCTATGGAGGAGCTCCAGGGTTTAGCGTCCACTCTCCTCCATAGCTAAGCCACACCCCCCCTCTAAATTGAATTTAATAAAAATGAACCTGATTAAAAAATACATTCGCTTGTAACAAGCAAGTACACCATATATACATTTTTCAGATTATTTTTTTACTGTAAAAACTATTGTGCTATCTTGCTTCTGCTTTGTAGTTCTTTACATATAAAGGAAATGCAAATGTCTAATTGTAATTCAAATGCAGCATGGCAGATGCCAGATACACCAAAATAACTGATCAATCACACTGCATCTAGTAGCACTTCTCTAATATCTCTCCTCCTATCAATTGAATTTTTATTATTCCTAGATTAGTAATATTATTTTCTTCATTGGTGCAGTTCTACAAAACTTTATTGTCTGGAACATTTGTCTAATGTTTTATGCCTTTCTTCTCTGATGTGTGACACTATCTCATTTCCCTAAATCACGCTAAAATGGCTGCTGCGTTACATACCTTGACATTTGTACAAGCTATAATAGTCCTTCCTTATTGGCTGTATTATACATTGTGATTAGTACTACCATGCTTGGTTGCTTGTTACTCGTAATGAGCAATTGGATGCTCAGATAGGCGCATTTTGAGTACCCGAGCAGAATGGAAGACAATGAAGAACTCAAGCATTTTTCCAGGAACTCTGTCAGAGTTCTCCATTGACTTTCAATCTACTTGGGTACTTGAGTCTCTTGGTGGTGCTCACTCAACATTAATTGTGATGTGATAGCAGCAATGCATTATGGTTGAAGTCCACATCACGCATGTAGTCATGTAAGCCTTCTGTGTCTGATCATCTCTGTAATGTGTAAGATGAAATCAGGAATTTTTTGGGTGATTTGCACAAATTCAATAGCAAATTATTTAAATTTGCCGTGACCTGCAAATTTTCTAACATTCGACTTAAATTACAATTTTATCAAATTACTTATCACAATATGTCATGATAGTAGGATTACAGCTCAGTGAGTAAAATGAGTGCTGTTAAGTTCCTCCATCCCAAAAATAGTTGGATAAAGTAAACATTATTTTCTGTTTTAGTTATCCTATTTGAGTTTCCATTTGTTCTTGTAAGCTAGATTTACACTCTTACTGTATATCTTTATGTTAAGTCAGTATTTATTTCTCTATACTTTTATTTTCAGATTTATAGACGCTGCTGGCTAGTGTTTAAAAAGGCCTCAAGTAAAGGACCAAGAAGGCTAGAAAAATTTCCAGATGAAAAAGCTGCCTATTTTAGAACATTTCATAAAGTAAGTTTATATTAGAGTAAAGCTTTTCTTTTTTTTTCTTTCTTTCTTTCTTTCTTTCTTTTCTTTCTTTCTTTCTTTCTTTCTTTCTTTCTTTCTTTCTTTCTTTCTTTCCAAATTTTGGTTCATCTTTATCAATTCAGTTCAAGAAAATAGGGCTCCAATACATAAGAATGTGATCTTAACTTCAGCTCATACCTATATGGGTGATGAAAAGTATAAGGTCTATTATTCGTGTTTATTAGTGTTATATAAAGCCACACTTTCAATCACAATGTTTTATGTTAAAAATTTAATTACAAATGAACTGTAATAAGTTTTTATTAAAAATATTAATACCAACAATTCCTCAATTAAATTTACATTTGCTTTGATGGTTTGTTTTATAATCTCGGTAGTATTTATAGCTAGAATGGTCCTTTGGGTCAACTTACTACAGTACAAGAATTTTCTAAGAGGCCTTTTTATACAAGTTAGAAATGTTCAACCAAGGTTCAATATCTTAATATTTATGGAACTTACAAAGTTAAAGTCTGTGGCTGTACTACAGAGAGACCGTCTGTTTCTGACCATCATAGCTCTGCTTCGGAGACCTTACCGATGATTCATTTAAATCTATCCTGCACAATTTCATATAGTTACTTACATTTATACACATAGTATTGTTTATTTTGTGTCAATACTGAATCTGATCAAAAATTGATCATAATCCCAAAATAATTTCTAAGTACTATACCTTCAGAGTAGACTTTGCCTCTTTTAATTTAAGCAGTCAGTTTTTAATTGAATTTATTCACAAGATCATGCTATTGTGCAAGATAGAAATTTTAAACAGTTTTATCTTGGATGGGCATAAAATTAATACATTTATCATAGATCCAATTGATGAAAGGGAACCTGTCACCAGGTTCTCCTAACATAAACTAAGGTCGCCATCTTCACCACCGTTTTTACAGCAGTCTACTAACCTGTACATAAACCGCCAATCCCCTCTGCATATCCCAAAAAATACCTTTTATAAACCCTTCATATGGCATGGTCTGGTCTGTAGTCTGTATTGCACATGCGCTGGCTATACTTCTAGGTCATTGGCATGTTTTTGTTTTCTCCCAGCACATGCTCATTAAAAGTACTTTGTTCTGCCCTTAGCAGGGCGGAGCGACCTATGCTTGCACAGAAATGAGATTAGAGATGCTGTGTAGATGAAATAGGATGCATCATACATGAAGTAGGGCAAGAGGATGGCGATTGAAGGGAGAGAGGAGAAGCCAAGCAAGTCCACCAACACCGTTCATAACATACCGCATCATATAAGGGGATTAAAAAAAAACAAAAAAACTTTTTTTTGGTTATGCAATGGAGTTTCGGGGCTAATGTACAGGTTTGTACACTGTTGTAGAAGAGACAGCGAAGGTGATGCCCTTAGTTTATATTGGGTAAGCTTGAATCTTAATGAGTAATTGTTACATAATTTCAATTGATATCTTACTAACCAAACATTATACAGATATCAATAATGCAAAAAAACTGTTGTATTACAGTTAGCCTGAAGGCTATTGGGTGAACATTCAGTTTCCCATCTATTTAAATTTTTATACCTATGAATAGCTTAATATACATCAACAATATAGCATTATTCAGAACCTTAGTAAAAATATTCATAGTTCATACATCTAGTAAATCTGAATAAGCAACTTATTGTATATTCAGAATGTGACTTCTAGTTTACTTCAAGTACTGCAATAGCAGAAGTTCAACTCTATTCATTATTTCTGATATTTCGTGTTGCCGCCATTAAGAGATGCATTCTCCAAAATGATTAGGCATATCTTACAACTGGCATGTGCTTCTAGTAAAATATTAGTCCAGTCAAGGACTAAAGTATATTTATGATGTAAGTTATGTAATGTATCTTTTATAATTTAAGCAAGAGGATTAATCGGTTATAATTAAGCAAACTTTAAAAACCTTTTGTTAGTAATTCACTTAGAAATGAGTAAATGACTCTTCAGACAGACCAACAATACTCAACAAACAGATAAGGCAATGTCAAATGTCCAATCACCAGTACAGGATCACTGGTATTAATGTACAGAGCAAAGAATGGCCTAAAATACAATTATCTGTAAACCCATAGACAACCATACCACGGTAAATATTGCACTATGTCCAGATAAAGAAACCAATCATAAAAAAAGGACTGATCTTACCCAGGGGTCCAGGAGTCAGTCAGGACATGTAGTAATGCAGCGCATGGGTGATTGTCCCAGGAGACACATCCGGAGCAATCCGGTTACCCGATAGTGGCTTCAGCAACACATTTTTCTTGAAAAATGTGTCTGAAGCTAATTGCGTTCACCGCATCCGGATCTGGATGTGGTGAACGCAAGTCACTGTAAAAGTGTGACCCTAGCCTCAATGACTGTAATAGCATAGCTTATATAAAAAAAAAATAATGAGATTCAACTCTCCTTGATCTATTATAGTTTTCTTACTATTATCTACTCTTTTTAAGAAGTTAAAATTTTTAACTTTTTCACTTATAAATAGAAATCACATTCTGCAATACGATTTCTTATTATTTTATTCTTTCTTTTCTACTTTTCTGTAGATTTTAACAATTATTTATTGGCATTGATAAATAGAAAATAAATAACTGAAGTAAAAGCTAAAGTTACTTTATTGTTTTTAATTATTTAGCTGGTTTCCTATGGAACTTTAAACAGTAATTTCTTGTTGGTATTTCTTAAATTCTCAAAAGATAATACATTTTTCTTTGAGGGTTTCCTTCTTGATCAATCCTAAATCTTCATATATTTTCAGGTCACCTTCAGAGGACAACCCTGTATTTCTTTTAATGCATATCCTATATACTTAATTGTCATTCATAGATGGCATCGGTCTGTATCTAGCTGCACAATATACATTTTTAAAACCAGTCATTTTTTCCAGTGACATCATTACAGGGTTAAATACTTGAAGTTAATGTTTAAATCCGCTCTTAAAGGGAACCTGTCAGCTAGATTATGCCTCCCCAGCTATCACTGTCTGTAGCTGTAGCTTTATAATACTATTCTAATCATCCCTCTCTGAGTTCATAGTGTAATGTGAAAGGGGAAAAAAAAGTATGTATACACTTACATTTTCTTATGTAATGAGGCAGTCAGTCTCCAGCTTGGAGGGTGGAGACGGTTTGGTTAATAGTTAACAGTTCAGCCTTATGTTAGAACATGTTGGGAGACCTGATGTGATGTCATAACCATGTGACTACAATAGGTGGAGCTAAGTCCTTATAACAGTTTGCTTGCTTAGCTCCGCCCACGATAGTCACATGATCGCTACATCACACAGGTCCTTTAGTTATGCAAGTTAATAGTGAGTTGACTATTATCCTGCCAGACAGTCTACATCCTCCATGTTGTAGACTGAAATGTAAGTGTATAAATGCTTTTCTTTTACCTTTCACATTACACTATGAGCTCAGACAGGGATGATTAGAATAGTATTATAAAGCTGCAGGTACAGATAGTGATAGCTGGGGGGGGGGGGGGGGGCAAAAAACCACCTGACAGGTTCCCTTTAAATTGTAAAACATGAAAATGTATATTGACAGTGAATGCTTTTTATCAACAATAATAACCCCAAACTGAAAGTGCATAAATCATATAATATTACACAGTGATGCACACAGCATTCTCCCAGGATCTTTTTACTGGGGCAGATTTCCTATCTCAAACAAGTACTGTTTGACAATATAGCATGTCAATTGGCTCTTGTTTTGCTGTATTTACATAGAGCAATCATCAGCACAATATGTGACAGATGAGCCATTAGTGTGATTGTTTGCATTGAGTTTCATCATTGTAACTTTACTGTTTACACAAGCGGTAAACTACTGGTAAATGCTGTTTTTACTATTTGCCTATAGAATGGATTGATGGATAGCTAGACTTGTTTTTATCTTTGGTGTGAAATATTTGTCCACCTGCTCATTGCCCTTAGTAAAACGTCCTTTACTTGGCCACTTCATTGAATAAACTAAACACATTAGATTGTTGACCAAACTAGCTGATATCAACCGGTTTGACCATATATCTAATGTATATGGAGGCCCTGGACAACTGATCAAGGGAGATGTCAATCGGTCATGTCTGATTTTGTACTGGCAGTTTCTCATCTCCCGATAAGGCTAGGGTCACACTTGGCATGAGTTTTTTTTGTGCCTTAAAAAAAAGCACGTGTTTCTGCATGCTTTTTTCATTTCAGCATGCGTTTTTTAAGGTGTCTTGTGGCACCCTGTGTTTTTACATGCATTTTTAAATCAGCACCCAAAAAAATGTTCATGCACCATTTTTTGGTGCTGTTTTAAAAATGCATGCGTTTTTTTAACATAGGCCCCTATGGAAAACGCATGCGTTTTTGGATGGTACTAAATTGTACTAATGTACCATGTGTTTTTGCATGCGTTTTTGATGTCAGCTACTCACATAAGTGCAAAAACTCATGCCAAAAACGCATGGCACTTTAGACATGCGTTTTTGCTATTAGAACATGCGTTTTTTAACATGGGGGCCTATGGGTGCATTTTTACATGCTTTTTTCAAAAACGCAGGTCTCCAAAAAAGCATGAAAAAAAACGCAAGTGTGACCCTAGCGTTAGTCACAAGGTATGTTTTTGTGTAGGCTTTCTCATACAGAACACTGGAGTTCTTGGCCAAACTAGTGCTCCTGTATATGGGAAAGCCACGCAAAATGGTTGTAGGCTGAACAATAGGACAAAACATCGTTTGGCTTATATTTTGCTGTTTACAAATAGTTATGTCTCTCTATTGACTAATAAACTATCATGTCTAATGATTAAATTGTTTTTATTGGAAATTTTTTTTTTTAAATATTCGTTTTAATGATAGTTTCCTGGTTGCTAACCTATTGTAATTAGTGATGAGCGAGTGTAATTGTTACTATTCGCTATAGCACGAATAGTACGGTATTCGCGATACTCATTAGTCGGCTAGTATCGCTGGTGCTCGTGAGTGATCTGTCGATCACTATTGATCTGACACAAGTTGACAGCTCCCTTCACTACGTAAAGTAAGCTGGCACCTCAGTGTGGGCAGATTGAATGTTAGGGTCTCTCTGGGGGGCAGTGCAATGTTTTTTTAGCAGTTCAAAAAGCCCACCCTCCCACCATCTCCTGGAAATACTCATTTTATAACCGGATGTGTGTGGTGGAGTCAATCACTGATTGACTTACATTGTACTCGCTATTTGGACAAATATGCAAGTGTTAAAAAGTATTTGTAATGAGTATAGCAAGTGCGAATATTATGTCACTCACTCATCACTAATTGTAATTATCACAGTGGCTGATTGTATCATGTGAATATAACTGTAGGATTCAAAATAGTGGATGTAGTTATTGGCCATCTATGTAAAAAAGAGAATATCTTCCATATATACAGATACATATTTACAGAATTTCCTACTCAATTAGCCAGCATACTATTTATAACAGGGCAGGTTTATTTTGAATACTTTGCTTTTTTAAAAAAAAATTTGCCAAACAAAAGCAGAAATTCAAATTAATTTTGTTATTATAAGCTTTATATTACTTGATAAGTACCATTATTTAAATAAAGGAGATAGAGTGATTTAATTTGTAAGCCCTATATGACATACAATTTGGACAGTTGTTAAAACTGTAGCCGCTCCGTTGTCTGGGGTCCCCACTCCACATCCTGTTTTCCCCTCTTCCCGATCTGTTACCTGTCCTACCCGGGGTCGGGGTTCCAGGGTGCCGGTCATCCGCAGGCGGCTCCGGGGTTCCAGGGTGCCCTGACATCTGCCTGCTGCTCTGAATGTGCTTCCTGCTTCCTCACTAGGAGGCGGGCCGCTCTCTCAGCTCCTTTTATAGAGTCTGGGTGCTGATCAGTCTGCCCCGCCCTCTGGCCAATCATTGCTGTGCTGCAGGATTATAAACCCTGCATTCACTGCCAGACCTCGCCGGGGCAACTTCATTCCTTGTGAAGCTGCCAGTCCTGGTCCTGGTTGTCTGTTGTTTGGCTTGCTAATCTAATACCTGTATTTTGTTCCTTTTGCAGTTGTGCTGTTCCGTTGCTGCGCCCGGATCTTCCTCGTGCTGCTTCTCTGTTGTCTCACGTCCGACCTTGCATTGGTCCCTCTGCCGTTTCTGGTCCGATCTTCTTAGTGCAACTGCTGGTCCTGGCGCTGACTGCTCCTCTTACTTCTGGGTCCGCTCATTGTTCTTTTTGATTTTGCATTGTATGTCTTGCCCCCCCTAGGGTCGGTGATTCGCAAGTAACGCTCCACTGGGCACCTTGGTTAGCGGGTCCAGGTGATATCCCTGTCCTATGGGGTCACCTATCCTGGGCACCTTACTGAGGGGTACTTGTGTGGTATCCTTGCGGCCTTCCCTTGGGGCCACCTTGCATTTGCCTTTGGCTTTAATAAAGCTTTAAAAGTATTCCGTTGTCCGGTTCTCTGTCATCCTGGTATCTGCATCCACAATAGCTGCGGTCCAGTGGGTCCACATCTCAGGGTACGTCCTAGGGTGTGACAGATTTTGCCCCGGCCATGGACCCCGCTGATACCAGGTTTGATGCACAAAGGGAGCTTGCCGGACTTCGTCAGAGTCACGACCAAGTAGTGTCGTTCATCCAGTCCTTAGAGGCCCGCTTAGGGGCGCTCTCTACCACTGACCCCTCTCTCTCTTCCCAGATGTTGAGTCTCCACCAAGAACTGGACCATCAGAGAGACATACGGACCCGGATGTTATCCTACCTGTCTTCCGTGGATGACCGACTTACCGGTCTACAAAGTGCAGCAAGTACCCCGGGCTCCGTCTCGGTGCCACTCACCGGAGCTGGAGCAGTGTCTTCTCCACGGCTGGCTCAGCCCACCAGGTACTCCGGGGATCCTAAGGCTTGTCGGGGGTTTATTAACCAGTGCCAGCTCCACTTCCGGTTATTGCAACATCAATTCCCGACGGATGAGGCCAAGGTGGCGTTTCTGGCCTCACATCTCGAAGGAGAGGCCCTGGCATGGTTTAACCCATTGTTGGAGAGGGAGGATCCCATTGTATCCAACCTACAGGCATTCCTGGAGACGTTCCGGAGGACCTTTGATGAACCCGGACGGGTGGCCTCCGCCACAGAAGCCCTCTTCAACCTACAGCAAGGTAATCTGTCTGTTGGTCAGTACGCAATCCGATTTCGTACCTTAGCCTCCGAGCTACGCTGGACTGACGAGCCCCTGGTGGGTGTCTTTCGCCGAGGGCTTTCCAGTCGCATTAAAGACGAACTGGCGGTTCGGGATTTACCCAACACTCTGGAGGATCTCATCACCATGGCAGTCCGGATAGATCGACGTCTCCAGGAGCGGTCCAAGGAAAGGATGCAGGAAAGGATCCAGGAGAGAAGAACTCCCCGCCTGGCACCCACGTTCCAGCGACCTCTTCTTCCTGCACCCTCAGCGTCCCCGTCGGGTCCCGAGTCCTTGAAGGTGGATCGTGTTCGGCTGACCGCTCAGACGAGAGAGGAGAGGATCGCCAGGGGCCTGTGCCTTTACTGCGGTGGATCAGGTCACTTCCGTCAACACTGCCCCCGGAGGCCAGAGAAACCCCTCCGCCTAGGCCAGGTAAGAGAGGCCGACCTAGGTAAGGGCGATTCCTCTCAACCCCTTACTATATCCATCCAGGTGAAGGTCGGCGACCAACGCCATTCGGAGGTGGCTTATCTGGATTCTGGATCTGCAGGCAACTTCGTGCAGCAGGAGACGGCTCGGCGCTATGGTATACCCATACATCCCCTGCAGCGTCCTCTCATCATCACCTCCGTGGATGGGAGACCTCTACAGGACTCAGTTGCAGGCATCACGGGTGAGGTTGAGATACAGATCGGAGCTCTCCACACTGAGCGTCTCACCTTTTATGTCCTGCCGTCTCTTTCTCCCCCCTTCATGCTTGGCTTGCCATGGCTTCGCATTCACGAACCCGTGCTGGACTGGCGAACTGGGGAGGTCTTACGGTGGGGTTCGACTTGCCACAGTCGGTGTCTTCTTCCTGTACGTTCCGTCCGGTTGCCTCCCTCGCCGGCGACCTTGCCCGGTCTGCCGTCTGCCTATTGGTCTTATGCCGATGTCTTCGACAAAAAGGAGGCCGAGGCATTACCTCCACATAGACCATATGACTGCCCCATCGACCTGGTACCCGGGGCTCCGCTTCCTAGAGGTCGCATCTACCCGTTGAATCCGCCAGAGACCCAGGCCATGGCCGAATACGTAAAGGATAGCTTGGCGCGGGGGTTCATTCAGAAGTCCACTTCGCCTGCAGGAGCGGGCTTCTTCTTCGTAAAGAAGAAGGACGGGTTCCTCCGACCTTGCATAGATTATCGGGGTCTCAATGCCATAACGGTAAAGAACAAGTACCCACTGCCTCTTATCCCTGAACTCTTTGACCGACTGCGGGGATCCCGGGTCTTCACCAAGCTGGACCTGCGAGGTGCGTACAACCTGGTCCGGATCAGAGCAGGTGACGAATGGAAGACAGCCTTCAACACTCGTGATGGCCACTATGAGTATAAGGTAATGCCGTTCGGTTTGAGTAATGCTCCCGCAGTCTTTCAAGAATTTGTAAACGATGTCTTCAGGGACCTTCTCTATGTATGTGTCGTGGTCTACCTGGACGACATCCTGGTCTTCTCTCCCGATCTTCCCACACACAGGCGAGACGTACGGCGGGTCCTGCTCCGGTTACGGGAGAACCGACTGTATGCCAAGTTCGAGAAATGTGTGTTCGAACGGACTTCATTACCCTTCCTGGGCTACATTGTCTCCGATTTCGGACTCGAGATGGATCCAGAGAAGGTATCCGCCGTCCAGAAGTGGCCTCGACCAGTGGGACTCAAGGCGATTCAAAGGTTCCTGGGCTTCGCCAATTACTATCGGCAGTTCATCCCTCGGTTTTCGGAAGTAGTCAACCCGCTCACCGCTTTAACCCGGAAAGGGACGCCTGCTAAGGCTTGGACTCCTGAGGCCGAGACTGCCTTCCTTACGCTTAAAAATGCTTTTTCCTCTGCTCCTGCTCTCCACAGGCCCATGGCGGACAAGCAGTTTTTCATGGAGGTGGACGCCTCCTCTTCTGGAGCGGGAGCCGTTCTTACCCAGAAGACCTCCACAGGACGCATGGTGACGTGTGGCTTTTTCTCCAAGGCCTTCACAGCCTGTGAACGGAATTACTCCATTGGGGACCGGGAGCTGCTTGCCATCAAAATGGCCCTGGAGGAATGGCGGTACCTCCTTGAAGGTGCAGTACATCCCATCGTGATCTACACCGACCACAAGAACCTGGCATACCTGCAGTCAGCCCAAAGACTCAACCCCCGGCAGGCGCGCTGGTCGCTGTTCTTTGCCCGCTTTGACTTCCGTCTTCATTTCCGTCCGGCACATAAGAACATCAAGGCGGATGCCTTGTCCCGGTCCTTCCTCGTCGAAGACCAGGAGGATGAGCCGCGCTCCATCATCAATCCATCCAATATCGGTATGGTTGCTCCTCTTCGATTGTCTCTACCCCCGCCAGGTAAGACGCTGGTAGCCGAGGCCGATCGATGACACGTATTGAGCTGGGGTCATTCCTCTAGGATTGCAGGGCACGTGGGCATAACAAAGACCCTTCAGTTGATAGCTCGACACTACTGGTGGCCTCAGATGCGACGGGATGTCACCGACTTCGTCTCTGCCTGTTCCTCCTGTGCCCGCAACAAGACGCCCAAGCGGTTGCCCGTTGGTCCTCTCCTGCCCTTGCCGGTGCCCTCTGAGCCCTGGAGGCACATCGCCATGGACTTCATCACCGACCTCCCGGTCTCCTCCGGTAACACCGTGGTATGGGTAGTGGTGGACAGGTTCTCCAAGATGGCCCACTTCATCCCGCTGTCCGGTCTTCCCTCTGCACCCAGATTAGCGGAGCTGTTTGTCCTACATGTCCTCCGCTTACACGGTTTGCCATCTCACATAGTGTCTGACCGAGGCGTACAGTTCGTATCCCGATTCTGGCGGTCGCTCTGCAAGAAGCTCGATGTCACCTTGGACTTCTCGTCTGCTTATCATCCGCAGTCCAACGGGCAGGTGGAACGGGTGAATCAGGTGTTATCCGGTTATCTAAGGCACTTCATCAACGCCCATCATGACGACTGGTCCTCGCTGCTTCCCTGGGCAGAGTTCTCCTACAATAATCATGTCGGTGAGTCCTCCCATAACTCTCCTTTTTTCATAGTCTACGGTCATCATCCAAGAATACCAACTCCCGTGGACATCACTACCTCTAATCCAGCGGCTGAGCAGTCGGCTCGAGACTTCTCCAAGATCTGGACTGAGATGCAGTCTGCCCTGGAAAAGGCATCTAGGCGGATGAAGGACCATGCCGACAAACGACGCCTGGACTGCCCCCTGTTCCAGCCAGGGGATAAGGTATGGCTTTCTTCCAAGTACGTCCGTCTCAAGGTTCCTTCCTATAAGCTCGGTCCTCGCTACATCGGTCCCTTTGAAGTCATCCGGAGGATAAACGAGGTATGCTACCAGCTGAAGTTGCCACCTACTCTACGGATCCATAATGCTTTCCACCGGTCTCTCCTCAAGCCGCTAGTCCTCAACCGTTACTCCCAGGATCCAGGAGCGCAGCCTCCGCCGGTCTCTGCCTCTGACGTGTTCGAAGTCAGTGCGATTCTGGACATGAGAAAGAGGGGTCGCTCTACGTGGTATTTAGTTGACTGGAAGGGGTTTGGTCCTGAGGAACGGTCCTGGGAGCCGGAGGAGAACATCAACGCTCCTCGCCTCCTGCGCAGGTTTCATGCCGGCCTGGTTCCGGGGGGGCGTGGAGGGGGGAGTACTGTAGCCGCTCCGTTGTCTGGGGTCCCCACTCCACATCCTGTTTTCCCCTCTTCCCGATCTGTTACCTGTCCTACCCGGGGTCGGGGTTCCAGGGTGCCGGTCATCCGCAGGCGGCTCCGGGGTTCCAGGGTGCCCTGACATCTGCCTGCTGCTCTGAATGTGCTTCCTGCTTCCTCACTAGGAGGCGGGGCCGCTCTCTCAGCTCCTTTTATAGAGTCTGGGTGCTGATCAGTCTGCCCCGCCCTCTGGCCAATCATTGCTGTGCTGCAGGATTATAAACCCTGCATTCACTGCCAGACCTCGCCGGGGCAACTTCATTCCTTGTGAAGCTGCCAGTCCTGGTCCTGGTTGTCTGTTGTTTGGCTTGCTAATCTAATACCTGTATTTTGTTCCTTTTGCAGTTGTGCTGTTCCGTTGCTGCGCCCGGATCTTCCTCGTGCTGCTTCTCTGTTGTCTCACGTCCGACCTTGCATTGGTCCCTCTGCCGTTTCTGGTCCGATCTTCTTAGTGCAACTGCTGGTCCTGGCGCTGACTGCTCCTCTTACTTCTGGGTCCGCTCATTGTTCTTTTTGATTTTGCATTGTATGTCTTGCCCCCCCTAGGGTCGGTGATTCGCAAGTAACGCTCCACTGGGCACCTTGGTTAGCGGGTCCAGGTGATATCCCTGTCCTATGGGGTCACCTATCCTGGGCACCTTACTGAGGGGTACTTGTGTGGTATCCTTGCGGCCTTCCCTTGGGGCCACCTTGCATTTGCCTTTGGCTTTAATAAAGCTTTAAAAGTATTCCGTTGTCCGGTTCTCTGTCATCCTGGTATCTGCATCCGCAATAGCTGCGGTCCAGTGGGTCCACATCTCAGGGTACGTCCTAGGGTGTGACAAAAACATTTCAGACAAAAATCTTAGGGCTATAACTAAGCAAACTATTTCAAATGTATAGCATCAGGTAAATAATGCCCATACTGTATAATTCTTTAATAAATGGTACATTTATGTTCATTATTCTTCTGTTTTTCATTGCAAAATTATTTAGTTTAATATAACGTTTCAATCCTAATTGATTATGATCTGCTATTAGTAGAGTCTTGAGGGACCAATCAGAACAAATTATTATTAAAATGTTCATCAGATTTTAAAACATATGTTACCCTTAAGTCAATGTAAGAATTCATGCCCTGTTTGGGTGCTTCATAAGATAAATATAAATCACATTAATTTGATCTATGCTTCCAGCGTGATCAAATGACAACACTTCTTGACTCAGTTGATACCTTATGGATGGGGCGGGGAACCATTTTTCTGCAGGGGGCCATTTGGAAATTTCTACAATCCTTCGGGGGCCGTACAGAATTACCAACATGAAAATGACCCGCTATATTTGGTTAACCAATCACCTCACCCCCTACTGTGGTGGCTGGAGCTGCTTCTATCTGGTGTGGCTGATGTTAGGTGATATTGGTCATATTGCTTCTCAACTGCTTTTCCTGGTTTGCTAGACCCCTAGACATCACAGGAGAGACCGGGAGCATATCCCTCACTGGGGAGGCGGAGGCTTGGGCATAGAGATCACTGGGAGCTGGATTTAAAGGGCAGACAGTCGGCAAAACGCGTCTGCCAGTCTGAGCACTGCGGTCACCAGGAATCTGCCTGGGGGCTGCAAAAAAGTCATCGAGGGTTCCCCATCCCTGCCTTATAGTATAAGATAAAAAAAATGTAATTCAACCTATACCACATCCTATCTGCAGGTAAGAAAAAAAGAACTAAATAAACCCTATTTGAATTACATAGTTTTTCATACCCCAACATAATAAAAAAAATATGGCTATTAGAAGGCAAAATAAGTGGGTCAGTTTGAGCTGAATTTCCTGAGGTTTGCTGTTTCACATTAATTTGCACACTCTGCAATTTGAATGATGAGGATTGGCCAAAATAAATATGCTAGACATTATTTCAAACATTAGTGAAGACCCAGAGAGAAGGCAAATGGTGACAGATGTGGCTGTTCATACTTATCCTTAATGTCCTGCAGCAAAAAAGTCAATCACGGGAAGTGGTGACATCAAAAGTAGTGTAAAAGATTAGGGTTCGAAAAAGAATTCATTTTAGGTATAAAAAAGGCATAACACAATCGTGGTGCCCTTCTTCAAGGCTGATGTACCACAATTCTGGATGTATTCGTATCAGTTTATACGTTCCAAGCTAATAATTTGAATTATATCTAGACAACTTCTGTTGTTGGATAGTCGTGACTGTGTACTGATTGATCTGCGATAAACTGCAGTAACAAAAATCTTATTACCGTATATACTCGCGTATAAGCCGAGTTTTTCAGCCCAAAAATTGGGCTGAAAAGTACCCCCCTCGGCTTATACGCGAGTCAGTGCTGTATACCGATGTATACATCGGTACATACCGATGTATACATCGGTATACAGCAGCCCCCGCATCCCCAGTAATGCAGGGCCCCCCCAGGGTCTCTCCGGTCACCTGTAAAGCAAGCTATACTTATCAGTGTCCCGCTCGCACCCGCCGCTGCCGACATCCACGATCCTCCATCTTCATGCGACTCCTCTTCCTGTTTCTGTGCGCGTCGCCGGCAATGACGTCATTCCCGGCGACGCGCACAGGAAACAGGAAGAGGAGTCGCATGAAGATGGAGGATCGCGGATGTCGGCAGCGGCGGGTGCGAGCGGGACACTGATAAGTATAGCTTGCTTTACAGGTGACCGGAGAGACGCTGGGGGGGGCCTGCATTACTGGGGCTGCCTGTATACTACCGCTGGGGCTGCTATATACCTCTGGGGCACTGTATACTACCACTGGGGCTGCTATATACCTCTGGGGCCCTGTATACTACCACTGGGGCTGCTATATACCTCTGGGGCACTGTATACTACCACTGGGGCTGCTATATACCTCTGGGGCCCTGTATACTACCACTGGGGCTGCTATATACCTCTGGGGCACTGTATACTACCACTGGGGCTGCTATATACCTCTGGGGCCCTGTATACTACCACTGGGGCTGCTATATACCTCTGGGGCACTGTATACTACCACTGGGGCTGCTATATACCTCTGGGGCCCTGTATACTACCACTGGGGCTGCTATATACCTCTGGGGCCCTGTATACTACCACTGGGGCTGCTATATACCTCTGGGGCCCTGTATACTACCGCTGGGGCTGCTATATACCTCTGGGGCCCTGTATACTACCACTGGGGCTGCTATATACCTCTGGGGCCCTGTATACTACCACTGGGGCTGTATATACTACCACTGGGGCTGTATATACTACTGGGGCTGGTGTATACTACCACTGGGGCTGCTGTATCTACCTCTGGGACTGGTGTATACCACACTGCTGGGGCTGTATACTTGTGCTAGGGTCCACCCTCGGCTTATACACGAGTCAATAGATTTTCCCAGGTTTTGGGGGCAAAAGTAGGGGGGTCGGCTTATACACGGGTCGGCTTATACACGAGTATATACGGTAGCTGTATTTTTGTTACGTAGTGCAAGTAAGGAAAGTCTGCATTAAACCCCTCATTACTAATTGTGTAACTAAAGCTAAATTTAGAATAGAAATCTTGAACATGTGATTCCTGAGTTTGAGACATGTAATCCAATTTTTCATATCAAAAAAAATCTCCAAAATCTTTAACATCAAACACATCTTTTTTACCTTATGTGCATTCCTTAACATATTTTTTTAGCTGGCTTTACTATTGTCAAAGTTTAATATTAAAGGCATAGACATGTCATCTGAATGCAGTGGTCAGTTGCAGAGGTCTGTTTTTGTATTGTATGTCTACCAAGATTTTCAGGTCCCATATTTTTTTGAGAACTTTAGATACCGTACACCTCATGAACATTCGGCCCACTATTGCCGCAATTTAATTTCCAATCTTGAATCTACATGTAGCAATATTGCAGCTTAGCATTATTGGTTTCCTTAAATTATATTTTAGTTTGGATAAGGGGACGGATCGGCAATATTTACAAATAAAGAAATAAAAAATGTAAAAATAAAAAATATAAAAGATTAAGGTTTCGCATCTCTTTGATTTGATGCATTTAAGAAGTGCTAATACAATATTGCTGACTGTTGCCACAAGTTACTTTCAGTATGTATACTTATTTGTGAAGAGCTGAAGAATTTTAAACCAAGCCCGCCCCCACAATATATGTGAAACTAACTTTTAAAATAGTTGCACACATTTTACTTTTTGCCGACATATTTCAAGACTCTATTTTGGCAACAATACACTAAATAACCATGCTGTCATCTGTTGCTGGCATTTTTGTCAGCATTCCTACCTACTACTTCAAATAATTATAATATATTGAGGTATATTTAAATGACATATTGGAGATACAGACATGCCACATTGATATTACTGGTAGGCTGTTGTTAAATTGTCCTTTTTGCTCACCACATCAATCCTTCCAGTTTTTAACATATCTTTTTAATGTCATATTTTTCCAAAATTCACCAAGTTTGTCAACACAGTTTAGAAATTAATTAAATATTAGCTCTATTTTAAAAAGGTATGCTAAGCACAAATATGGCACAGGCAGCTTGCCTAGTATGGAGATATAAAAAACATTTAACATCTTTGATAAAAATGTGTTAGACGCTGGCAGTAGCACATCCAATACTTTTAGCAGCATGCCTTCTGGCTATAGTAGGTACTGACACAGGAAATATTTGGCCTCTTTTGCCTCTTGATATTCATATTAGGGGTGAGCATCGCCTGATTGCCCTGCACTGCAGTGAAATCCACTGGGCGATTTCAGCGCATCGTGGCGTGTGACAGGGCAATAGCGGTGTACACAGCGATCCTGAAATCAATCCCGCAGGTATGCTTGGATGGTGTTTTTTGCGCCGCATTTGCGGCGATTGGTGGGTGATACTGCATTCCAATTGGCTGGCCGTGTCCGAGGCGCCTTATTTGATGACCTGTGCATTCACACAAGGCTGATCAATGGGAACGCAGTCCCGTCCACCAATAGCAGTGATAGGGGCACAGTGAAACACACTCTAGCACGCCCCTATCGAAACAGTATAGCCACATCGTTGCTACGATTGTGGCGTGTGATGCGGCGATGTGTGAAGGGAAGATCGCTTCCGGTCTTCTGAAGGCGATTTCTGGAATGCAGGAATGCCGAAGATTACATGCTAGATAGCTACGTGTGACAGCTCCAGAGCGATCAGAAAAAAGTGCCCGAAACGTGCACGCTCACGTCAAATCGCCGGCGATATGGAACCCATGTGGCGGCGTGTGACGGTAGCTTTAGACCTTGTAAATTAGTCTACATAGATTAAAATGGTTATATATGGATAAATAGGTGGCTGGTTACCAATAAATAACATTCATTTCCTTGCAGCTTGACATCAAATGGATATTAAAAAGGCTGTAAATTGAATTTTTTTAGTAATTCTCATAGAAACTTTTGAATTTGATTTTCAAAAGATCTGTTCATCTAAGGCTGCCTTCACACTTGCAGATGCATCTGCAGCGTTTTGCAGATGCATCTGCAAGTATCAGCATGCAGACCGCGGTCCCTATGTTTATAATAGGGCGCACCGCGGTCTGAATGCTCTCATTGATTCCTATATGTGAGCCGTAAGCAGGCGTATGCCTGCTGACAGATCACACACTCCCGCCCCGCACCTTGGACGCAACATCTCGCGTCCATAGTGCGGGCGGGAGAGTGTGATCTGTAAGCAGGCATACGCCTGCTTACGGCTCACATATAGGAATCAATGAGAGCATTCACACCACGGCCGTGGTCTGCATGCTGATACTTGCAGATGCATCTGCAAAACGCTGCAGATGCATCTGCAAGTGTGAAGCCAGCCTTAGAAGGTCTTAGAATGAGGTTGACTTAAAACTATACTGAGTATCAAATGCAACAATGGGAAAAATTAGGTGCAGCCTGTGAATCAATAGCTTGTAGAAACACTAATAGCTAACAATAACCTGAAGTAATAGTTTCCTGGATGATCATTCTCTCACATCTTTCTTGCGGAATTTTGGTCCACCCTGCTGTACAATGTTTCTTAAACGCATAACCATCGTTTAAATTTTTATATAATAATAAGGTAGAACATGTGATTATAAATTTTCAAATATACTTTATTAATGAAATCTGATTGAAAACCATTCGTAAACCTTCCACAAGTTGTCCCCACTACACTATGTGTGAATTAGACATATGTTCATTTTCAGTCAGATCCATCTTCACACTGAATATGGGGCATGCAACTATATAAGGGAGGGGGCACTGTAGACTGCAGCTGATGAGGAGACAATGTATCAGATTACAGCACAGTGTTGGGCAATGTCAGAATGTCAGGATCACTGCCAATTCCTCTTTTCTTGGCACAGGCTTGTCTGATATGTCATCTGGCTACATACAGCTCAGTCACGATCTCTGTTAACCCCTTCTTTCCTGTCACATTGCACTGTTCCCATTCAGCTGCTGGCCACGCCCACACAGCCATAAAATGACATTTTTAAAAGAGCACAGGAAAATGTGAGAAAAGTCATATGGCACAAAAAAGCATTAAAACAGGCCATAAAAAAGAGGGCACTCACCCATTTAGTGCTTCTTAAGAATTTATTTCCTTTGAAGGGTTCCGTTCAGGATTCCATACAGTACAATGGAGGGAGGGGGGGACATGGAGGGATGCCGGACAACGGCCCGTTTCGTGCCCTGAATGGCACTTCTGCTGGTCTGACAAAAAAGCATTATCTTAGCTGCTATGTGGCTTAAAACATATATCAAAGAGGATTATTTTCTAAAATGTAACTTTTATTTGATTTTGTTAAAAAGGAAACTATAGTTCCTGTGATGCGGTTTATGCAATCCAAACCTTACCAAGGGGATCTAGGGGGGTGGGAACGCTGTCCCTATACTCTCCCTATCTCACCCTGCCTTGCAATGGAGTTTTAGACATGTAAAAAAAATCTTGCTGGTGTCCCCATACCACGGCGTCTGCCCCTCCTAACCCTGATTGCACACTAGGGTGAGGGGTTGTGGGTCTCACAATTTTACACTAACCTAAAGACCTGTTTGTCTCATATATGTGTCATGGAAGTGCAAAAAGAGGTCCTACTAGCAAAGTCCAGGTCAATCCCCGTTGCTCAGTGGAAAAAGCCACATAGGACGTGTTTGTTCAGAAAAACTGTTTCTTGTGATAGGGGACCCCTCTATCACAGGGTGTGTGTATGGGGGCGTGTTAGTGTGGTGACCTATTTTCCAATACCAGCAATAGTTGGCAATAAACCAAATCTCAAATGAGATATATGTCACACTTTACCTATAAACAACACACACCCATAAGATATGTACATAAAAACACTGTCAGAGACCAAAATCTGGCCCAGACCATTGCATGTAGGACCTATAAGACATACAACCGTGCCACTGAGGGCACCTGTAAGGCAGGGGTATAATACCCAAAGTAGCTAGCCAGGAGTCACTTAGCTTAGCATGATGATGCTGCGTCCTTCACTACGCGTTTCCCCCACCGTAGTTCTCGTCGGCTTGTTCCTCAGGAGTGATCCTCCGCAGCACCGGGCACCGGTCTGTGCCCTGGGTCGCCCAGGTTGAAGGAGATGATGATCCTCCTTCTCCCCTTCAGTATGGTAAATGGCGACCCACACGTGCCTGAATCCCTGCCTTTTATACACTCCTTAGCTGTGATGTTTAGTTAGGGGGCGGAGTCAGTGGGTCACCACGCCGACCCCCTCATTATGTCTGATTACCATAACCTGCGGTGCTGCTGGCCAATAATCAAATGTCCGCACCTCTCAATCTTCCCCCATGTCCAGCGTGTGCATCCAATATCTCCACTACTTCCCCTTTTTTTTTTTTTTCTTTTTTCCTCTCCCTTCTTTCTCTCCCTCTTCCTGTTTACTTCCAAGGATGGAAGTGCATCACAGGCACCCGATCACATGACCGCATTCTCATCCAATACATTCCATTGTTTACAACCAGGGGCAGGAAATGCATCACTTGTACCCAGTCATATGGCCACGTCCATCTCCAAAGTCCTTCCCCAGCCCGGGAGTGTGCGAATATGAACTGTGTCCCCCGGGAAATAGGTCTATACTAATTAATTCCACACGTGTGAAATTAATACCACACATGTTGATACATGATCTCTGCATGCCGAAATAAGATATCAAACTACAGGCAAAGTTCAGAGCGCACCTATGATCCTAAGGGGGGGACACCAGACTCGGACTAGGTACCGTGCAGGTATTCATCCTACCTCCTGGTCAATCGCACCAGGAGGGAGCCCTGCAAAGGAATGTATGGAAAGGAACCCTAATATCAAGGGTTCCCCTAGATGAGAAATGGTGGAAGAGGGGGGGGGGGGGGGGAGAGGGAGGGTTAGGGGGAGGGGGGAGGGGAGTCCAGGGGAAGAACAGATACTGGATCGCCGGGGGTCAGAGAGAGTTCGGACAAAGCAGCAACACCCCATATAAGACATAATATCCCACATCACAAAATCGGGGGTACAATTCCCCAGGGACCAGACAGTGAGTGTGCACGGAGATCATCATACCGGATAAGCGACAGTGAGTCGCTTTTTAGTTCGTATGCATATACAGAGATGTTGTTTTACTGATGCTTATGTCATATGATAATGACATCCTCGTCGCCCATAGTCATATATCCTATTATGGATCAATGGACCATCGAGCAGGTTCCTTGTACTGGTATCTAGACCACATAACATTAGTTACTCAAAAGAGGGAGCTGGGGGCAGGGATCCCTCCCCAGTCACACAGACACCCCTATAAGACCGGGGTAAAGGTTAGTTGTTCATTCAGGCCATGTCCACCCACCGACCCCATCCTATAGATCCACCTTGTCTCCTTCTTCAGGATGGTCTTATCCCAGTTGCCCCCCCTAGTCGGTTTGTCCACCACCTCCATGATTTGGAAGCTAAAGCACCCTACATCCCCCCCATAGATATCTCTCACGTGACGTGAGACCGGGGTATCCCTTGAGTGTAGAATGTCCCCCAGATGTTCCCCTATCCGTTTCTTAAGGGGCCTCTTGGTTTTTCCCACATAGTCCATGGGGCAGGAGCACTGGAATAGATCACTACACCCTCTGTTCTGCAGTTCCCAAAGTGTCTACAGGTGAATTTTTCACCTGTCGTACTACTCTGGAAAGTGTCCGATCTCCTTACAAATTTACAGAAGGGTGTACTGAAGGGGAGAAGGAGGATCATCATCTCCTTCAACCTGGGCGACCCAGGGCACAGACCGGTGCTCGGTGCTGCGGAGGATCACTCCTGAGGAACAAGCCGACGAGAACTACGGTGGGGGAAACGCGTAGAGTGAAGGACGCGGCATCATCATGCTAAGCTAAGTGACTCCTGGCTAGCTACTTTGGGTACTATACCCCTGCCTTACAGGTGCCCTCAGTGGCACGGTTGTATGTCTTATAGGTCCTACATGCAATGGTCTGGGCCAGACTTTGGTCTTTGACAGTGTTTTTATGTACATATCTTATGGGTGTGTGTTGTTTATAGGTAAAGTGTGACATATATCTCATTTGAGATTTGGTTTATTGCCAACTATTGCTGGTATTGGAAAATAGGTCACCACACTAACACGCCCCCATACACACACCCTGTGATAGAGGGGTGCCCTATCACAAGAAACAGTTTTTCTGTACAAACACGTCCTATGTGGCTTTTTCCACTGAGCAACGGGGATTCACCTGGACTTTGCTAGTAGGACCTCTTTTTGCACTTCCATGACACATATATGAGACAAACAGGTCTTTAGGTTAGTGTAAAATTGTGAGACCCACAACCCCTCACCCTAGTGTGCAATCAGGGTTAGGAGGGGCAGACGCCGTGGTATGGGGACACCAGCAAGAATTTTTTTACGTGTCTAAAACTCCATTGCAAGGCAGGGTGAGATAGGGAGAGTATAGGGACAGCGTTCCCACCCCCCTAGATCCCCTTGGTAAGGTTTGGATTGCATAAACCGCATCACAGGAACTATAGTTTCCTTGTTAACAAAATCAAATAAAAGTTACACTTTAGAAAATAATCCTCTTTGATATATGCTTTGAAAAAGTTTGGATTATATAAAAACCAGAAAATCGGTGAGCAACTATATGTGGCTTAAAATTAAGAACCAGTGCAGTATTTGGTTTTTTTCAATGAAATTACATTTAGACTTTAAGTTTGTCGAGCTTTGTTTGCAGTTAATTATAAATTGCTCTGTTAAGGTCCTGCCACACCTTTTTATTTGGAATGACAAACAAATCACAAAACTATTGATTTGTTTATTTAGATGCAATTTTGCAAACTGTAGCCATGCCATGCTATTTTTAGAAAGAAGCTGTCTTCTGGCAATTCGACAAAACATGTCATACTTTTTCATTTATTTTTCATGTTTTGTCTGAACATTTAACTTGCTGAGGCACTTAGTCTGAGCTGCAGTACCTGGTTTTTTTTTGCATTATCTCTGAGCATGGACTGGCCTTGGGTGATTTTGCTTGGATTTCCACCCTTGGGAAGATTTTCAACTGTCTTAAATGTTTTCAGCTTGTAAAACATCTTTGTCACTGTACAATAATGGAATCTAAATCTGGAGATGGTTTTATAATGCTTCCCAGTTTGATGGGTAGAAACAATTGCTTCTATTAAATCATTGCTAATGTCTTTCCTCTTTGAAACCGTTACCAAACATCTCAATATTCCAGACCCACAAAATGTATGCTTTTATAGAGAGGATCACTTTTTCTGAAGAAAAATGATTAAAGGTATTGATTAACAACTTCACAACCATGGATGTACCCATATGTCTTAGGTCGGTGGTACTTGCTGACCTTGGATGTATAGGTATGTCTTGGCGATTTTGCGGCACAGTAGCTGCAATGGGATCGATAGCCACTGGGTCTCCAGCTGATGTCACAGCCAAGACTCAGCACTCACTGCCTGTAAAAGTGCATGCGCCACTCTAAGCAGTTTCCACCCCTAACTTCTGTGATTGATATTAATCACAGCATTTAGGGGATTGGGAGAGAGATTATGCTCCATTTCCGCTTCAATCGTTGCCCCCATGATGTAATCACAAAGGCCCAATCGTTGCAATGGGGTCCCGACATCATCGTGATGACTTCCGAGTCACATGACTATGGCACACCTAATTGATCATGCATGCAGCATGACCTGTGCGGCTTGTGACAGAGCAACTTTGATAGTTGCACTGCATGGCAATGAGCAAGCATTGCAATACAGTGCAGCTATGATTACTATAAAGAGACTAAGTAAAAAAGTAAAAGAATAAATAAAAATAATGTAAAAACATTCTTATAAAAGGAAAAAATAAATAGTTATAGCTGTGCAAAAAAACAAACAAAAAATACACAAATTTGGTATCACCGCTTTTGTAATTATCTGCTGTCACACTAGTTATTACTTTCACCATAAAATATTTTAGCAAAAACAATGTATTTCAATTGTGAAGCTAACAAAAAAGTGAAATAAAACACGATCAAAAAGTCATATATGAATAAAAATTGTATGGCTGAAAACATCATCTTGTACTGCAAAAAACATGCCACCATACAGCTCCATCATGAAAAAAATAAAAAGCTAGAGCTCTCAGAATACAGTAATGCAAACACTTTTTTTTTTTTAAAAATAGTTTTTATGGTGTAAAAGCTGCAAAACATAAAAAAATAACAGAAATGTAGTCTTTAGTGATGGGCGAATCCTAAATTACTCGGAATCGCTTGACTCTAGCGAGTCCGAGCCCGGGACTCGCTACTCGTTGCGAGTCTAGCGAGTCCAATGTTAATGAATGGGGAAGCGAGTAATAGCGAGTAGTGTGCGATTTACAAATCACAGATGTGTCTCGGAAGCTTCAGCCTGAAGCAATCCTAGTTTTGCCATTGATTTGCATTGGACTCGTTTACTGTGCAAGTAATCGCTGGGAAACTCGCACAGATAAGAGTCCGGCTGTCTGCTCTGTGTGCAGGCTGCCGCAGCTCCAGGGTCCTAGAGCCCGCAAATCAATATCAATCCTAGTTTTGACACAGACTCTGACAAAACTAGGATTGCCTTTGACTTGCATTGGTCTGATTACTGTGCAAGTAATCACAGGGAAACTCGCAAAGTAACTGCTGTTACTTTGCGAGCCGAGTCCAGCTGTCTTCTCTGTGCAGGCTGCTGCAGCTCCAGGGTCCTAGAGCCCGCCTGCTCACAGAGATGATGTAGCAGAGCTGAGATTGTTCTCAGTCTGCTCATTCCCTGTGCATAGACATCTATATCTATGCACAGGGGATGTAGCAGAGGGGACATCGTGTTTTGGACTGCGTCGGACGGAAGAGGATTTTTTTAATTAAAGATGGAGTCCCTAATGGCTTTTTTTTTTATTTCTAATAAAATTTTTTCTCTGTGTTGTGTTTTTTTTAAAACAATTTAATAGAAATTCATGGCAGTCATGTCTAATATTGGCGTGACTGCCATAAATTTCGAGCTTAGGGCCAGCTGATAATACAAAGCTGGCCCTAACCCCTTTATTACCCAGCGTGCCACCGCCACCAGGGCCGCTGGAAGAGCGGGGTTCAGCGCCAGAGGATGGCGCTTCAATGAACGGGCCATCTTCTGGGGCGGCTGCGGGCTGCAATTTGCAGCGGGGGGTGCCCAGAAAGCTTGGGCATCCCTGCGCTGCGGATTCCAGCCCCCAGCTGCTTAGCTGTACCTGGCTAGACATAGAAATTGAGCGGGGCCCCACGCATTTTTTTTTATTATTTCATTAAATTCATGAAATAATAAAAAAAAAAGGGCTCCCCTATATTCTTGTGTCTGGCCAGGTACAAATAGGCAACTGGGGGTTGGGGGCAGCCCGTCGCTGCCTGCTGGATCCGGCTGGTTCCAGAAAGACCATGTAATTTTTTTTCTGAAAAATCAATAAAACAATCCTAAAAAAGGGACTGCATCTTTATTAACCCCTCGCCCATGGTCCAGGGGTTAATAAAGATGCAGTCCCTTTTATTTACATTGTTTTATGGATTTGTCAGAAAAAAATTTCATGTGGGCTTCGCCGTATTTCTGGAACCAGCCGGATCCAGCAGGCAGCGACGGGCTGCCCCCAACCCCCAGGTGCCTATTTGTACCTGGCCGGACACAAGAATATAGGGGAGCCCTTTTTTTTAATTATTTCATGAATTTCATGAAATAATAAAAAAAAAAATGCATGGGGCTCCGCGCAATTTCTATGTCTAGCCAGGTACAGCTAAGCAGCTGGGGGCTGGAATCCGCAGCGCAGGGATGCCCAAGCTTTCTGGGCACACCCCGCTGCAAATTGCAGCCCACAGCCGCCCCAGAAGATGGTGCGTTCATTGAAGCGCCATCCTCTGGCGCTGAACCCCGCTCTTCCAGTGGCCCTGGTGGCGGTGGCACGCTGGGTAATAAAGGGGTTAATACCAGCTTTGTTATACAAGCTGGTATTAAGCCCGAGATTCTTAATGTCAGGCCACGTTTGACCCAGCCACTAAGAATCTCCAATAAAGGGTTAAAAAAACACAACACAGAGAAAAAATTTTATTAGAAATAAAAAAAAAAGCCATTAAGGACTCCATCTTTAATTAAAAAAATCCTCTTCCGTCCGACGTTGTCCAAAACGCGATGTCCCCTCTGCTACATCCCCTGTGCATAGATATAGATGTCTATGCACAGGGAATGAGCAGACTGAGAACAATCTCAGCACTGCTACATCATCTCTGTGAGCAGGCGGGCTCTAGGACCCTAGAGCTGCGGCAGCCTGCACAGAGAAGACAGCTGGACTCGGCTCGCAAAGTAACAGCAGTTACTTTGCGAGTTTCCCTGTGATTACTTGCACAGTAATCAGACCAATGCAAGTCAAAGGCAATCCTAATTTTGTCAGAGTCTATGACAAAACTGGGATTGATATTGATTTGCATTGGACTCGTTTGCTGTGCGAGTAATCACTGGGAAACTCGCAGAGTACCGAGTCCTGCGAGTCCCTTACTACTCGCCGAGTAACGAGTCCTAGCGAGTAGATTCGCCCATCCCTAGTAGTCTTTAAAATTCAGTAATGAAAAAAACATTTATTTTGTAAACAAAAAATGTGTTTTAAAGGTACCGTCACACGTGGAAACATCTCCGGCAACTAACGGGAGCGCGCACGTTTTTGGCCGCTGGCCAAGATCGCTGGTGAGCAGTCAGACAAGGAGACATCACTGGCAACGCAGCAGCGATGTTGAAAGCAACTATCGCTGCCAGGGTTAAATTCAACCCTGGCAGCGATCCTTAACATTGGACTCAATGGGGGAAATTGCTTGCAACATCGCTGTTGCGATGTCACACTGGGCGATTCAGGCAGATTGCCTGAGCAACATTGCCAGGTTTCATGACATTGTCCTGAAACCAGGCGATGTTACTGAAGCAACTATCGCCGCTGATATCACCCTCTTACACGGGGCAATTCTCCAGCGATGTCGCTTCAAAATGGCAACGCCCCTGAGTTGGAGGCGATGTTGCCGGAGATGTTTCCCCGTGTAACGGGCCTTAAGTGTGAGAGTGGCCAAACCTTTAAAAAATGCTATAAATCTGGTATTGCTTTAATCGTACCGACTTGATTTCAGTGGACCTAATTCTCGGATCAACAGGCACATATAGTGCTACGGGTTGTCATACAGCTTTTAGATAAAATCATTAGTTCTTGATAGTTTTTAGTACAGTAATGTTCAAGTATTTACAACCAAGAACACAGGGTGGGTATGAAGTAATAAATAGATTAACATAAATGTATCTGGAAATATAATGCAGAGATTCATTTTGTCATTATAATCAGATTTTCTTCAGTGTATAATTTAGAATCAAGGTATAGTGGATGCCTTATGAAAATTAATTATATCACTGTAGATAGATTTTCATTAGTGTACAGACTGGCATTGATATATCCAGGTACAAAAAGGACAAAAATACCACAAAAGGATTTGTTTTACCACTATAAACAAGTCTTTCATTAGATTTATTCAGGTAAGCTGATTCTGTAGATCAGTACATGCAAACAATCCATTGATTTTTTTCACAGGTCAATGTTTAAAATTCTGTTAAGTTCCTGGGGGTTCAAAGAGCTCACCAAAAATTTAGATAAAATGTTTGAGGGTCTAGCTTCCAAAATGTGGTCACATGTGGGGTTTTCCAATGGCTAGGCTTAATAGTAGCTCTAAAAATGCCTTCTGAGCCCTACCTTGCTCCCAAACATGTTTTTTTTGCAACATGTGGCCTATCGATGTACCAAAGAGAATTTACTCAACAAATTCTATGGTGCAATTTCTCCTATTATCCTTGTGAAAATGCAAAATTTGAGTCTAAATTAACACTTTTGTTTGGAAAATGTAAAATTTTCATGTTTTTCTCTCCACATTGTTTTAGTTTTTGTGAAGCAACTGAAGGGTTGCTAATCTTACTGGGTGTGGGCTTTGAACAGTCTAAGAGTATATCGTTTTTAGAATGGTGTCATTTTTGAGCATTTTCTGTCATATAGTTCTCTCAAAGTCACTTCAAAAGTGATGTGGTCCCTAAATAAAGTGGCTTTTTAAATTTTGTTGGTAAAATTAGAAATGGCCGATTAAATTTGAACCCTTCTAACTCCCTAACAAAATAAAAATTGTGTTTCGAAAATTGTGGAGGTCTAAAGCAGACATGTGGGAAATGTTATTAACTATTTTGTGTGATATAACTTTCCGGTTTAACAGTATAAAAATGCAAAGTTTGAAAATTGCTAAATTTTTGCCAAATATCTGATTTTGTTTCACAAATAAATGCTAAAAATATTGTCTTAAGTTTACCATTAACATGAATTACAATATGTCACAAAAAATAATCTCAGAATCATTTCAATCCGTTGAAGTCTTCCCTAGTTATAACGTCGTAAAGAGACACTGGTCAGAATTGAAAAAAATGTCCTGGTCATGAAGGTGCAAACAGGCTGGGTGAAAAGGGGGTTAATAACATCTAACTGCTGCTTCCCTTCTATGAAAATAGTAAAAGGTACTTCAATTTTTCACAGAATGTTTTTGTGTTTTGGCCTGTTTTTTTTTAAATAATCACATTTTGTAGTTTGATATATGGAGTTGTATATCTCTAATTCAAGGACTTTCTAAGCGCCAAATATTCTTCTTATTATTATTATTAATATTATTATCATATATATACAACTGTTACACACAGCAAATAGATCATTATGCTGGATTTTGTATTAAATCACTAGTCAGACACTTCCCAAGCGTCTAGGACTGTGTGATATATCGTTGAATGATGTGTTCAGAGCCCAGTAGGGTGGCCTTTGGCAGCTGAAAAATTGTTATTTTGTCAACTCCAATTGTTTTCAAGAGCTGGCCAAGGTTTTTACGCACCACACCCAGTGTGCCGATTACCTCTGGGACCACCTTCACTGGCTTGTGCCAGAGTCTTTGCAGTTCGAACTTTAAATCCTCATATCGTGTCACTTATTCCAATTGCTTCTCCTCAATCCTGCTGTCTCCTGGCATGGCCACATTGACGATCCACACTTCCTTTTTTCTTACAATGGTAAGGTCCGGAGTATTGTGTTCCAAGAATTTGTCAGTCTGAATTCATAATTCCCTTAGTAGTTCCCTTAGTAGTTTTACCAGACCTTCAGCGTCTCCCACTCCCACACCTCCTCCTCACCCTACCCCCTTTCTGTCGGAGTCCCCCAAGGTTCGGTCCTGGGACCCCTACTTTTCTCCATTTACACTCTCGGCCTAGGGCAACTCATCGAGTCCCATGGCCTCCAGTACCACCTCTACGCCGACGACACCCAAATCTACCTGTCCGGCCCTGACATCACCTCCCTACTCTCGAAAATCCCTCAATGCCTTTCCGCCATCTCATCCTTCTTCTCTGCCCGCTTCCTTAAACTCAACATGGACAAAACTGAATTCATAGTCTTCCCCCCAAGAAATTCCACCCCACCTCCCAACCTATCCATCTGCATCAACGACTGCGCCCTCTCCCCAGTCCCCCAAGCCAAGTGCCTCGGGGTAATCCTCGACTCCTCCCTATCCTTCAAACCCCACATCGAGGCCCTCACCACATCCCTCCGGCTCCAGCTCAAGAACATCTCACGGATCCGCTCCTTCCTCACCCACGACACCGCTAAAACACTCATCCATGCTCTTATCATCTCCCGCCTTGACTACTGCAACCTCCTTCTCAATGGCCTCCCGGCTAACTCCCTCACACCTCTCCAGTCTATCCTCAACTCCGCTGCCCGACTCATCTATATGTCCTCCCGCTACTCCCCTGTCTTCCCCCTCTGCCAAGCCCTTCACTGGCTCCCCGTCTCCAAGAGATCCCAATTCAAAACACTAACCATGACGTACAAAGCCATACACAACCTGGCCCCACCATACATCTCCGACCTGGTCTCCCGATACCTACCCTCACGCAACCTCCGCTC
Organism: Allobates femoralis; assembly: GCA_033576535.1. Lineage (NCBI taxonomy): Eukaryota > Metazoa > Chordata > Amphibia > Anura > Aromobatidae > Allobates > Allobates femoralis. Next base: position 181,104,766 of record JARQOC010000005.1, read on the forward strand.
CTCCCAAGAACTCCTCCTCTGCTCCCCCCTCATCACCTCTTCACACAACCGAGTCCAGGACTTCTCCCGGGCATCTGCCTTACTCTGGAACTCCCTACCCGAACACGTCAGACACTCTCCTACCCTGAGTAACTTCAAGTGTCACCTGAAGACTCACCTGTTCCGTCAAGCCTACAACCTGCCATGAGACCCAGGCGAACATTCCCCCATCCTACTGTATCCTAACCCGCCCCTCGTAGACTGTGAGCCCTCGTGGACAGGGTCCCTGCCCCTCCTGTACCTGTACGTCCTGATCGCCTAGATTTAGTGTACTTGTTCTTGTCTCCCTCATCCTCATGTAAAGCGCCATGGAGCCCAATGGCGCTATATAAATAAATAATAATAATAATAATAATAATGCTCATTTTCAATAACCTATTATTATTTTTATAATTATTACCTGATATGTCAAACCATAGAACTCTGTGTGTGTGCTAGTCTTCCTCATGACATTATAAATACTTATATAGAGGTCTCTGTGGATGGTAGTTCATGGTATGATAGAAGCACAGATTTGTTATTAAAAGCAATCAAATCATTTTGGTTCATTATGGGAAACTCTAGAGCTCAAAATTACTATGTTGTTTATTATGGAGATCCAAAATTTAGCCTCGGTGTGACCTACTGCTATTGGCTTAAAACTCTACTAGTTGTCATCATTGTATTACTTATTTGTATTTATTTGCTCTTTTCTGCTAATAGCAAAATGTTAATTTTCAAGTTCTTCTAAGTATTCATTTGTCTATTATATATTTATATTATCATATTATTTGCACCCATTTTTTTTTTTACATATAATTGGTAACAAAGACTGCCCATACTGTCAAGTGCTAGGACATAAATTATTTCTAGATACAGGTTGGCTTATAAGAATTAAAATTGTTAAATTAAATCTACATAACTATAATTTTTTTACAATCTGTTGAAATATTTCTTAGCATGAAAACCATATAATGCTAATTCTGCCCTATAAATAAAACAGTGAATTTAAAAACAACAATCTTTTCTTTTTAAAAATTCTAAATGTTCTGTATTTAACATTTAAATATAAATTTACCCACATAGAAACAATTGAAAGCATTTTTTTTAAATAAATGGATGCAAACTATTATCTAATTGCAATAATAATGTTTAGGAAGATAACAAGTAATACAATTTTATCCCAAGTTATGCTTAGACTAAAAGTCATGTAGACTTACTTTACAAAGATCTTTGCAATTGCCTATTATAGCAACTTTCAGGAGCTTCCAAGCAAAGAAAATAATTTATGATGATGACATTTTGTTGTTTTAAGGTGCCTAGTACACATTTTTATAATACTTATATGCTATGAAAACTTTTGATTGTTTTTAAAAATGTTTCCATATACAGGTCCTAAAAATGTAAACCTGACTGTAAATGAAAATACCCTTAGTACTGATTTAATATAATTAATGAAATATATTATACTTTGGAAAAATACATATGCTCACAGTTGATTAAGTAAAGTGATTAGATAGATGAAAAACTGCCAGACAAAATTCAGACTTAATTTTAAGAATGAAATAATCCTCTCACCAAATTTATCAAAGTTCTCTAATTTAAACTAGAAGTAATTAAATACATTTTATATTAATACTTTTTTTACTTACAAATGCTCACTTTAAAAAAATCCACACATTAATGTATGTACCCAGATGGACTCATTTTAAGCTCCCCAGCTCTTATAAGTGATAGCCAATTTCAAGACAGCTAAATATATCATCAATATACAGTTTGTACGGAAAGTATTCAGACCCCTTTAACCCCTGCTGTTCTGTTCGGGTCCATATGACCTGAAATGAAATTTGAGAGCCTGCAGATTATTTATTATGCGGATCTGAAACTTGTGATTAATTGACTTTTCCTCATTTGAGGGATTCTTACTATGAGTGTTGTTTTTTTGTTTACTTTTCTACACGCTGATTGTTACACTTGTACTATTCGGGTCTGTACGACACGATAACATTTTATACTGTTCAACAGGTCATTAATTATTTCTGCCTGCACAATTTATTTGTTTTCCTGTGACCTTCATCTCATTATTCAAAAGGGTGGAGGTTTCACTGTTCTTATCAGTGAGCAAATACTCATCCAGTCATTTCTCTTTCAATTCTGTGAGAGAGGACACAAGTAGTTTCACATTCAATCCTGAGAGAGAAGACATTCTGTGAGACATGACACTGAGCTGTCAATACACATCTTTATAGGTATGTAGCATATAAGCTAAGCTATTATTATATAATATTGCTGAAGCAGTATCTGTTGATGAACAAGTGGTGGCATTCCGAGGTGGTGTCCGTTTAGACAATACATACCGAGTAAGCCAGCAAAGTACGGCATCAAGTTATGGACAGTTTGTGACAGCTAAAGTTCATACGTTGTAAATGCTCAAGTTTATACAGGAAGAAACCCTGGAGTAAGACCTGAACAAAATCAGGGTATGCAAGTTATACACGATTTAAATCTTGGACTAAAAGGACAAAATGTCACATGTGATAACTTTTTCACATCATAACAACTGGGCCAGATGTTGCAAAAAAGACAACTTACCATGCTGGGTACTATAAGGAAAAACAAGCCAGAACTGCCGCAAGGTATCCTTAGTGAAAGAGATGTGTATAGTTCTACTTTTTACTCTACTGGAGGTACAACAGTTGTGTCTTACATTCCCAAAAAAATACCATGTAATTCTAATGAGCACAGCACACCTTAACAATGCAATAAGTAATCGAGAAGACAGAAAGCCGGATATATTAGATTATAATGCCACAAAAGTGGCAGTTGATACACTAGATCAAGCAATATCAACATACACATGCAAACATAAAGGCCACTTCACACGCTATGATATCTGTGAACGATATCGTTAGCTATGTCGCGTGACCGCGATCCTTACGACATCGTTAGTGCGTTGTCACGCGCAAGGATATCGTTACCGATCTTAAATTTGGCAACCCGCCAGCTATTTGGAGAAGATCGTTTGAATGATTTTACAAAGCGGCAGGAATAGGAGAAATATGAATGACATCGTTCAAAAAGATGTCACATTGAACGATGTTGCTGCTTGACAGATCCTTAATTGGATGACAAACGATAGATTTGAGGTCCTGCTCTCAAATTTGATCCAACGATTTCTCGTTCAGACATCCTGCGTTTACAACAATGCACAAACGAGATCATAGGAACGATCTCAAAAGCGTGACGTTTCAATGATATCGTTTCATAAATCGGAGCGTGTGAAGTGGCCTTAAAACTAATTGTTGGCCAATGATAATATTTTACAACATTCTGGATGCATACAACACGTTTGTTTTATGGAGAGAAATCAACCCCAATTGGAACAGAAATAAGCTGCATAAACGAAGAATTTTTATTGAAGAATTAGGAAAATCCTTAGTTAGACCGTATATCGAAGCCAGAAAAGTAAACCCCATATGTGAAGGAGCAGCAGCCATTGTGAAGAGTGTCCAGCAGCATGCTCAACAAAGAGACTCCACTGCCAACACCAGCACAGCTACCAGCCAAAAAAGGAAGAGATGTAGCTTCTGTCCATCTTCTTGTGACAATAAAACAAATCTGACGTGCTGGGTGTGCAAAATATCTATGTAAAGTACAAGTGTTTTATTGTTGTGTAATTGTGTATTGTGTAAAAATGCATGAACCTGTTCACCCTTTTTAAGAAATAAAAAAGAAAAACTGAAGTGTGCATTATTTTTCATTTGTTGTTTTATAAAATATGTTAACACAAAGTTATATTTAGTTAGATTTCATGTTATAGTAATCGAAATTATTATTATTATTATTATTAGGTATTTATATAGCGCTATTAGAATACATGGCGCTTTACATTTTCGAGGATAGACAGAGACAAGTGGCCAGAGATGGCCACACACGAAGACAAACAACGACAAATCTACAGTTAATCATACGGGTACAAAGGGCCGGGGATCCTGTCCGCGAGGGCTCACAGTCTAGAGGGGGTGGGGAGGGAAACAGTAGGAGGGGGAGAGGTGAGGTGGTGCAGTGGATAGGGTCTCAGTGTGTGTTGTAGGCTTGTAGGAAGAGATGGGTCTTCAGGTTTTTCTTGAAGGTTCCCAGGGTCGGGGAGTGTCTGATGGGGTGGGGGAGGGAGTTCCAAAGTCTGGCAGAGGCACGAGAGAAGTCTTGTGTGCGGTTGTGGGAGGTGGAGATGCGGGGGGTTGAGAGAAGGAGTTCCTGAGAGGAGCGCAGGTTGCGTGAAGGGAGGTAGCGGGAGACTAGGTCGGAGATGTAGGGAGGGGACAGGTTGTGTATGGCCTTGTATGTCAGGGTTAGGGTTTTGAAGCGAGATCACTGGGGAAGGGGAGCCAGTGGAGGGCTCGGCGGAGAGGGGAGGCAGGGTAGTAACGGGGAGATAGGTGGATGAGTCGGGCAGCAGAGTTGAGGATGACGCGGAGAGGTGCGAGGGAGTAGGCAGGGAGCCCGGTGTACAGGAGGTTGCAATAGTCCAGGCGGGAGATGATGAGGGCGTGGACAAGTGTCTTGGTCGTGTTGTGGTCAAGGAAGGAGCAGATACGGGCAATGTTTTTTAGTTGGAGTCGGCAGGCAGTGGCGAGGGCTTGGATGTGGGGCTTGAAGGAGAGGGAGGAGTCGAGGATTACCCCAAGGCACTTGGTGTGGGGGAGGGGTGAGAGTGTGCAGTCATTGACGGTGATTGATAGGTCAGGAAACGGGGCGGGGTTGTTCGGAGGAAAGACGATGAACTCGGTCTTGTCCATGTTGAGTTTTAGGAAGCGGGTAGAAAAGAAGGATGCGATGGCGGATAGGCAGGGGGAATTTTGGATAAAAGGGAGGAAATATCAGGGCCAGACAGGTAGAGTTGGGTGTTGTCGGCATATAGGTGGTATTGGAGTCCATGTGACTCGATGAGGTTGCCTAGGCCGAGGGTGTAAATGGAGAAGAGTAGTGGTCCCAGGACTGAGCCTTGGGGGACACCTACAGAGAGGGGGTGAGGTGAGGACGTGGTGTGGGCGTGGGTGACGCTGAATGTCCTGTCCGTTAGTTAGGAGGAGATCCAGGAGAGGGCAAGGTCAGTAATGCCAAGAGACTCAAGAATTTGGAGTAAGAGGGAGTGGTCAACAGTGTCGAAGGCAGGGGGACAGGGGAGGCAGGGGTGGGGGGAATGGGTCGGAGGTTGAGGGGGTTACGAGGGTTGATGGAGGGTCGTCTGAGTGGGATGGAAAGGAGTGAGGTGGTGAGGTGGGGTGGGCCAGGATTGGGGGAGATGTCAACAGAGAGAAGGAGGAGCAGGGAGAGGGTCAGGTGGTGGGAGCAGGGGAGCTTGCGTGGTGGGCGTGTACGTCTAGAGATGGTGGGTTGAAAGTGGGAGAATAGTTCAGAAGATAGGGTGAGGAGGGTTGGAAGGATGGAGGGGGAGAGCAGAATTCCTTTGCACGGTGGGGGGGTGGGTGGGGGTAGTAGGAAGTGGAGAAAGATGGGAGTGAAGGTGAGGAGGAGCAGGAACATGGTGGGGAGAGAGGGTGGGAGGGGTAGATGGGGTCAGAGATAGCCGGGGAACTGGTGTGGAAAGGGCAAGTTCAAAGTGATGGGTGGTTAGCCGTGTTTGAGGTGCGGCCAGGTGGTGAGATGCAGTCCGGGGGAGGAGGTGCAGTTCAGGGGTGAGGCAACCGGAGGATGAGCTGGAGCAACCGGAGGATGAGATGAGGCAGCCTGAGGATGAGCCGAGGCAGCCGGAGGGTGAGCCGAAGCAGCCGGAGGGTGAGCCGAAGCAGCCGGAGGGTGAGATGAAACAGCCGGAGGATGAGATGAAGCAGCCGGAGGATGAGGTGAAGCAGCCGGAGGATGAGGTGAAGCAGCCGGAGGATGGACCGAAGCAGCCGGAGGATGAGATGAAGCAGCCAGGGGATGAGATGAAGCAGCCGGAGGATGAGATGAAGCAGCCGGGGGGTGAGATGAAGCAGCCGGAGGATGAGATGAAGCAGCCGGAGGATGAGCCGAAACAGCCAGAGAATGATCCGAAGCAGCCGGAGGATGAGATGAAGCAGCCGGAGGATGAGATGAAGCAGCCAGAGGATGAGCCGAAGCAGCCGGAGGATGAGCCGAAGCAGCCGGAGGATGAGATGAAGCAGCCGGAGGATGAGCAGGAGCAGCCGGAGGATGAGCAGAAGCAGCCGGAGGATGAGCAGAAGCAGCCAGAGGATCAGATGGTGTAACCGGAGGATGAGATGATGCGATGATGCAGCCAGAGGATGAGGTGATGCCGCCAGAGGACAGGGTTTCGTAGCCAGTGGTGAGGTGGCACGGTCAGGGGTCTGAGCCGGTCTGGCGTTGGATGTAGGAGCAAGATGATGAGATGCAGTCAGGATCAGGTGTAGCTGGGGGTGAAGTGCAGCCAAGGGTCAAATGCAGCGAGGGGGTCCGTATGGCAGAGGGTCCGTGAGGCCAAGGGGCCAGTGCAGTAGGGCAAATGTGACTGGGGCATCAGTGAGGCAGCCAGGGTCAGTGAGGCAGCCGGGGTCGGTTGCAGCCAGAGGGTCCATGCGTCAGAGGGTTCACTGCAGCCAGGAGGGTCTGTGAGGCCGAGGGGGCCAGTGCAGTAGGACCAGTGCAGTCGGGCATCAGTGAGGCAGGGGGACCGTGAGGTAGAGGGGTCCATGCAGCTAGGGGTCGGATAGGACCAGGTGGTCAGGGCCCACAGTCTTGGTGTAGGAGATGGGCACCTCTGACCAGTCAGCGGACTGAGGCAGGCAGGGGCTTCTACGGTGCTAATGCGGAGCGTGCGGTGTCACTGGACCCCGCACAGCCTACTGTTCCATGCCGTTGTGGAGGGACCCGAGGGAAGCACTGCTGGCCCCACTGGGTCCACAGCTTAGTGGGCAGTAGAGGGCTCTGTGGGTAGTGCCGTCTGTCCCCCGCCGCTGCCGCAGCTATGCAGCATCGTGGGGGCCTGGCACCGTCACCGGAGCCCAGGAGTGGGGCCAAGCAGGCCACGGTCGGGGTCGCAGCGGTGGTGGGGAGAGGTGGAGGGCAGGGGTGGCGGCACAACACTTACCAGTGGTGTCTGCGCCGGGTTGGCCGCACGTAGGTCCGGGCGCTGCTGGGAGCTGCTGCACAGCTTCAGCCGTCGGGATTTCTGGAAGGCCGCGGGAGCGGGCCGCGGCGGCAGTTCGGGGCACTGGGGCAGGACGTGCCCTAAAGCATGTCTGTTAATTGTGTGCAGAATGCTATAAATATAATATAAACATAATTGCAATCAGCTCGTGTTACCTTTTTCTGAAAAAAATAAATAAAAATTAAGTTTTAATTTAATTTTTCATTTCTTTATGATCAACCATATTCACATACAGTTTAATAATGAAATATGTATTCAAATAAAACACTTACAGTAGCTAAAATCAACATTTTTGTAGTTCGGGTCATATTGACCCGAAACACTGCAAGTGTATAGTAAATGCTATAAGAACAGCAGGGTTACCTTTTTCACTCTTTTTCTTTCATTGCAGCCATTTGGTAAATTAAAAATTTTTTCTCTTTAAAGTACACTCTGCACCCCATCTTGACTGAAAAATAATAGAAATGAAGACATTTTTGCAAATTTATTAAAAAAGAATAACTGAAATATCACATGGCCATAAGTATTCAGACCCTTTGCTCAGTATTGAATATAAGCACACTTTTGAGCTAGTACAGCCATGAGTCTTTTTGGCATGATTCAACAAGTTTTTTACACCTGGATTTGGGGATCCTCTGCCATTCTTCCTTGCAGGAGACAAACTGGTATGGTGTCCACGGTCCGCGCTGCTGCTTTTTACCAAAGGATTTCACAAAGAGGTTATTACCATCATAAGGTCCTTTATTTCATCACACCTACGCGTTTCAGTGCTGTCCCAGCACCTCCCTCAGGGTTTACCTTTGTTATTTTATCTGAGTGCTTAAGGTAATTGTCTTGTTGGAAGGTGAAGCCACGGCCAATTCTAAGGTCCAGAGCACTCTGGAAGAGGTTTTCATTCAGGATATCTCTGTACTTGGCCGCATTCATATTTCCTTCAATTGCAATCAATCGTCCTGTGCCTGCAACTGAAAATCACCCCCATAGCATGATGCTGCCACCACCATATTTCACTGATAGGATTATATTGGGCAGGTAATGAGCAGTGCCTGGTTTTCTCCACACATACTGCTTAGAAAAAAGTTCTATCTTCGTCTCAACAGACCAGAGAATATTATTTCTCCTAGTCTATGAGTCCTTCATGTGTTTTTTTGTAAACTCTAAGTGGGCTTTCATATGTCTTGCACTGAGGAGAGGCTTACGTTGGGCCACTCTGCCATAAAGGCCCAACTGGGTCTACAGTGATAGTTGACTTTGTGGAACTTTCTTCCATCTCCCTACTGCATCTCTGGAGCTCAGCCACAGTGATCTTGAAGTTCTTCTTTACCTCTTTCACCAAGGCTCTTCTCCCATGATTGCTCAGTTTGGCTGGACAGCCAGGTCTAGGAAGACTTCTGGTGTTCCCAAACCTCTTCCATTTAAGGGTTATGGAGGCCATTAAGAAACCTTGAGTACTGCAGAAATTCTCTTGTAAGCTTGGCCAGATCTGTGCCTTGCCACAATTCTGTATCTGAGCTCCTTGGGCTGTTCCTTTGACCTCATGATTATCATTTTGTCTGACAAGCACTGTGAGCTGTGAGGTCTCATATGGACAGGTGTTTGCCTTACCAAATCTAGTCCTATCAGTTTAATTAAACACAGCTGGACTCCAATGAAGGAGTAGAACCACCTCAAGGAGGATCAAAAGGAAATAATCAGCATGTGGCTTAAATAATAGTGTCTGGGCAAAGGGTCTGAATACTAATGACCTCGTGATATTTAAGTTTTTCTTTTTTTAATAAATTTGCAAAAATGTCTACATTTCTAGTATTTTCCAGTCAATATGGGGTGGAGAGTGTACACTAATGAGAAAAAAATGAACTTTTTTGAATTTACCAAATGGCTGCAATGAAACAGAGAGTGAAAAATTTAAAGAGGTCTGAATACTTTCTATACCCACTCTATGTCTTCCATTCTGGTATATGTTCCCTATCCTTGTATATGGACCTGATCCAGGTATATGTTATATATGTTTATATACTGTATATGGTACATATATATATATATATACCGTATATACTCGTGTATAAGCCGACCCGTGTATAAGCCGACCCCCCTACTTTTGCCCCCAAAACCTGGGAAAATCTATTGACTCGCGTATAAGCCGAGGGTGGACTCCAGCACAGGTATACAACCCCCAGCAGTGAGGTATACAGCAGCCTCCCCAGTGGTAGTATACAGCAGCCTCCCCAGTGGTAGTATACAGCAGCAGCCCCAGTGGTAGTATACAGCAGCCCCAGAGGTATATGCAGCCCCAGAGGTATATGCAGCCCCAGAGGTGTATACAGCAGCCCCAATATACAGCAGCCCCAGTGGTATTGCAGCCCCAGTGGTATTGCAGCCCCTATATACAGCAGCCCCAGTGGTATTGCAGCCCCTATATACAGCAGCCCCAGTGGTATTGCAGCCCCAGTGGTGTATACAGCAGCCCCTATATACAGCAGCCCCAGTGGTATTGCAGCCCCAGTGGTATTGCAGCCCCTATATACAGCAGCCCCAGTGGTATTGCAGCCCCAGTGGTATTGCAGCCCCTATATACAGCAGCCCCAGTGGTATTGCAGCCCCAGTAATGCAGGGCCCCTATATACAGCAACCCCAGTGGTATTGCAGCACCAGTGGTATTGCAGCCCCTATATACAGCAGCCCCAGTGGTATTGCAGCCCCAGTGGTATTGCAGCCCCTATATACAGCAGCCCCAGTGGTATTGCAGCCCCAGTAATGCAGGGCCCCTATATACAGCAACCCCAGTGGTATTGCAGCCCCAGTGGTATTGCAGCCCCTATATACAGCAGCCCCAGTGGTATTGCAGCCCCAGTGGTATTGCAGCCCCTATATACAGCAGCCCCAGTGGTATTGCAGCCCCAGTGGTGTATACAGCAGCCCCTATATACAGCAGCCCCAGTGGTATTGCAGCCCCAGTGGTACTGCAGCCCCTATATACAGCAGCCCCAGTGGTATTGCAGCCCCAGTGGTATTGCAGCCCCTATATACAGCAGCCCCAGTGGTATTGCAGCCCCTATATACAGCAGCCCCAGTGGTATTGCAGCCCCAGTGGTATTGCAGCCCCTATATACAGCAGCCCCAGTGGTATTGCAGCCCCAGTAATGCAGGGCCCCTATATACAGCAACCCCAGTGGTATTGCAGCCCCAGTGGTATTGCAGCCCCTATATACAGCAGCCCCAGTGGTATTGCAGCCCCAGTGGTATTGCAGCCCCTATATACAGCAGCCCCAGTGGTATTGCAGCCCCAGTGGTGTATACAGCAGCCCCTATATACAGCAGCCCCAGTGGTATTGCAGCCCCAGTGGTACTGCAGCCCCTATATACAGCAGCCCCAGTGGTATTGCAGCCCCAGTGGTATTGCAGCCCCTATATACAGCAGCCCCAGTGGTATTGCAGCCCCAGTGGTATTGCAGCCCCTATATACAGCAGCCCCAGTGGTATTGCAGCCCCAGTAATGCAGGGCCCCTATATACAGCAGCCCCAGTGGTATTGCAGCCCCAGTAATGCAGGGCCCCTATATACAGCAGCCCCAGTGGTAGTATACAGGCAGCCCCAGTAATGCAGGGCCCCACCCTCATGCTCCGGTCTCCTGTAAAGCAAATTATACTTATCAGTGCCCGCTGCCGTCCGCGCCCGCATCTGCCGACATCCCGATCCTCCGTCTTCATGCATCTTCTTCCTGTTTCCTGTGCGCGTCGCCGGTAATGACGTCATTGCCTGCGACGCGCACAGAAGCAGGAAGAAGATGAATGAAGATGGAGGATCGCATGTCGGCAGCGGCGGGCGCGGACGGCAGCGGGCACTGATAAGTATAACTTGCTTTACAGGTGACCGGAGCATGAGGGGGGGGGGGCCTGCATTACTGGGGATGCGGGGGCTGCTGTATACCGCTGTATACAGCAGCCCCCGCACTGACTCGCGTATAAGCCGAGGGGGGTACTTTTCAGCCCAATTTTTGGGCTGAAAAACTCGGCTTATACGCGAGTATATACGGTACTGTGTATATATATATATATATATATATATATATATATATACACATATAAGCAAAAAAGCTGCAGAGCACTCAAGATATAGTGTGAACTGGTGCAAGCTGCGATGCTGGAACAAACAAGCAGAAAAGAATTCACTGCAGCACTCAGTTACTACCAAAAATGTACATATGCTAATAAGCGGTTTATATATGAGGAACAAATTTAAAAATTTACGTTTTTTTAAAAAAAACTCAATATTCTTATCATTTTATTTACTGGGGTTCTTGGTAGGACTCATCAGATCTGGGGTCACCGTGGAGTGGTTGATGAGCAAACAGATATTGGCCTATATATGTACCCAGAACCCCAGTAAATAAAAAGATAAGAATATTGAGTTTTTTTTAAAAAACGTACGTTTTTACAGTTTTTCCTCATATATAAACCACTTATTAGAATGTGTACATTTTTGGTAGTAACTCAGTGCTGCAGTGAATTTTTTTCTGCTTGTTTGTTCCAGCATCGCAGCTTGCACCAGTTCACACTATATCTTGAGTGCTGTGCAGCTTTTTTTCTGTGTATGTCTAATATGTGGAGTTGCTGGCTCCACAGCTACACTTAGCTCCCTCATGGCCCCCAGGTGGTCTGAGATTGAGATGGTGTCCACCCACTTAGAAGTGGGATAGGGAGGACAAGGAGGACAGGGATGTCAGCGTAGGACTCATCAGATCTGGGGTCACCGTGGAGTGGTTTATCAGCAAACAGATATTGGCCAATATATGTACCAAGAACCCCAGTAAATAAAAAGATAAGAATATTGAGTTTTTAAAAAAAAAAACGTAAGTTTTAAAAAATGTTTTCTCATATATAAACCACTTATTAGCATGTGTACATTTTTGGTAGTAGCTGAGTGCTGCAGTGAATTTTTTTCTGCTTATATATATATATATACTATATAATTGCCTAATCGTGTCTGTCTGAGGCTCAAATCACCCGCCAGCGCTTATTGGTCACTGCCAGCCACGGCAACAATTGAGCGCAGCGTATGCAAAACAGCTGCGCGGATTCAAAACCTGGCGACGTATTAGAGACGCGGGATTGCCGTGACAGTGCTACACTCATATAGCGGGCGGGAAAGCCGACTTCACTGTCGGCTTTCCCGCCCCGCTATGTTAAATGAACAGCTGTTCATTCAGAGTAGCTGCCCGATACCTCCCTGCTGCGCCCACCTTCACCCGCTTTCCTGCTCCCCCGCCGCTCACCCCAGCATTCCTCTTTTCTTTTTTGGTGCATTGATGTGCGATAATGAAAAGCTGCAGGGGGGCGGGTTTAACAGAGGGGGCGTCATAATGCGTGTGACTGAAGACATGCCCAAAACATTAGGGCAGTGTTCTCAGTCATGCCCATTACTACACCCCCTCTTTTAACCCCGTCCCCTCTGCCTTTCATTACCGAACATCAATGCAGCAAGAAAGAAAAGAGGAGGAAGAGGAACAATGTTGGTGTGGGTGGAGCCTTCTCCATCCTGCTATTCACCCCCAACTATCCCTGCTCACCCCTTTCACCCCACACTGCCCCCACACTACCCCCACTGAACCCTACTGTCACCCGCTCAGCACCCAGTCACCTCCTCTCAGCACAAAGTCACCTCCACTCAACATCCACTCACCTGGCTCAGCACCCAGTCACCCCCCGCTCAGCACCCACTCACCCCTGCTCAGCATTCACTCACCCTATTCAGCACTCACTCACCCCTGCTCAACTCCCACTCTCCCCTGCTCAACACCGCTGAACACCAACACCGCTTTACACCGACACCGATGCACACCGACACCACTGCACACCGACACTGCTACGGCCGCTACCAATCAGTGATATTGGCGCGGGAATTATACCCAGCTTCACATTGCATTAATCTTACATCTTCATAAATAAACTACGGTACATTCATATTCTAGAATACCTAATGCGTTAGAATCGGGCCACCATCTAGTTTTATATATATATATATATATATATACGATCCTGTTCCTATTAGCATACTGGCACTTTAAGGGTATACATGAGAACTAATTAATTGGTGCAATTCTATTGGTGCAATTCGCTTTTAATATGTCATGTTTTAACTGAGCCTCTGTATCACCCGAGGAAGACATCACCACGGCTGTCAAAACATATTGTGGCTTTCAGAGGTTATTAATAAAGAGGTTTGTAAACCTTTAATATATTGTGCTCGACTATTCTAGTGCTCCGGAGACTGCTGTTTCCCCCTTTTCTTTCCAATCTTGTAAATGACCCTTTTCCTGGTATTGGGACCCCCATCCTGTATATGTGGAGCCCACTGGGACGGGGTACTTAGTACCGGACCGTGTTGCTGCTGGGGGATGTCACGGAGGTCCTGGTCCGGACCGTGTCCCGGGTTCACACAAGTAAAAGGGAATATATACAGGGGATAAAGTTTGTCGTGATGCCACCCACGGTTTGTGGTCAGTAATGGGACCGCCGCTGCTGCAGAACCTCCGGGAATGATGTTTGGCAGCTTTAGATTAAACGACTCCCCGCAGGTAGAGCCTGGTTCCCTGGGGCAGTGGTAATTTAATTCTATGATGGATGCTATAGATGTGCAGGATAGGGATGATAGTGGAGACGGTGGCTGCTTGTGAGGGAGTTGTGAGGGAGAGCAGGGTATGCAAGGATTATAATGGGGGTTGTAGTCGACTCAGTCACTTACTTTGCAGTTGCAGCAGTGGTTGTCTTGGTGCTGGATGAGGTATGGTAATAGGTGTAATTCACTTACTTTCCTGCTGCTGCAGCCTTGTGTTCGGCTCTGCAGATGGGGATCTCTGCTGTTGAATATAGGGCAAAGGGTGCAATTAACACACAGACTCACGGTTTTGTAGTTTTCCAAAGCTTTACTGTAGTTGTTGTTCAGCAATTACTGTCCACGGAGTCTGTAATCTGTCCAGGTTGCTCCCACCCTGTCCGGGTCCTTGGCTTCCCACTGCTGCGCTCTGTGTGTGGCCCTGCTGCTGCTTTGAGCTGAGCTGCTTGCACTGTCTTTCCTCACAGGTACCCCCTTTGCTAGGCAACTTGAGTCTTCCATGTGCTTCTGACCCCACCGTGTTGCTTTGCTGAGGTACAGTGTAAATCTACAACCTCCACTATCCCGGTATTTACTGTGCTGTGTGTGTCAGTCACAGTTTCGGATCCGGTATCCGATCTGTGCACTCCTCCAGGGCGAGTGATGATGTCACTCAGATTCCCAGATGTGTTCCTCTGTCTTCTGTACTCCTTCCCCTAGACCCTGGCTAGGCCTGGAATCCAAGAGCAGACTATAGGGAAGCCTGACGCTACAGTCTCTCTCTCAGTTCTCCCAGGAACTGGACTCTTCACAGTACTGCTATGTACTGAACTAACTACTTCCTCTTGATCCGGAGTATATAGGGGAGCTGGTTTAGCTCCCCCTCCTGGCCCAGAGGTGCCAGTGTAGTGTCAGTATTGTGTGGGGAGGGAACCCATGTGATGTTACTGTGGCACATTAACCCTTGGGGTGCCACATATATGCCCCCATCCTGGTATATATCCAATCCTGGTATTGGGCCCCCATCCAAATATTTGGCCCTAAACATGGCGTACATTTATATAATAAGACCTGGTCGCTGAGAATAGCACTAACTTAAGGTTAGGTGAGATCACAGCCATCAAGTCTACCAGTTTTTGCAACCTAGTGAATTTAATGGTGCTTTAAAAGAAAGTTTTTAAGCTTCTTTGAGTTTCCAGGTGTTGGGACACCTGCAGGCTGTGAATCTTCTTTAAACATCCCTTTGAGAGAGCTTTTAATTTTTTTTTTCTTTTTAATTATTTATTTATTTAATTATTTTGCAAAAGGTCAGCAGCGTGTGAGGCCGCTTCTCGTACACTTATCTGCTAGCAATTCATATAAAAAGCACATGTCTATTATATGCCTAACATACATGGTTTATAGGTCTATTCACACTCGTGAAACACCATAATATGGATATTACTTATTAAAAAATGTGCAATCCTTTTATTTAATTTTCCTTCCATACATTTAGAATACAGATTTTTGGCATGTGCACAAGTGTGTTTTGTATAGCATTAATCGTGGACCTATCCATGCATTGCCTATTAGCCTTATTCAGTATTCCAGATGAATTGGTGGTGAGCTAAAAAATTTACTTTCTTTTCCTTATTTTTCCTCCAAATATGTCAGGCTTCAATAATCCATACCCCCAACTGCAAGCCCAGTTGTTACCTGTGGCATGAGGATTGAGATTTGTAAGTCAGGTGCTTTCTGCTGCAAACCCCATGGAGGGTTTAATGAGGAGCAAGGCAAAAAGATTGAGCAAACAAAAATATCCTGAAAGCGATTGTATCATGGCCATTTTGGAATTGCCATACAATGCAGCAACACTGTGTACCATGTGCCTGCTGTCTGCACTTTAAAGACCTGATGGATCCACGCCAAGAGATACCTGCTCTGGAGGACATGATTTTCCTCACCAACCAAGTGTCTAAGGTTGCTTTTGCACAACCATCATGTATATGAGCTGGAGTATGACTGCACTCCCTGCAATTGGCCTGATATGCAATAAGGTCAAGATCCAGTGCTGGTCCTGCAGAGGTCCCACCGGAACAGAGCTCAAAGTCTGGAGATGAGCAATTCCGTATGCCAGCCAGGGCCACCACAGGTCAAAGGCAGAATCTTGCAGAATGCCTGGCTTTATTAGCATTGCAGCTGGTGGATTTGCAAATTCGAGGATGAGAAGGTAGTAGTGGGAGAAGCTCTGTTTCCTTCCCTTCTTTAGCACCCCTGCTAAAGGCCTTTTGACTGGGAGAATGCCATGTGAGACCCCTTACACCCTCCCAGCAACTATCCTCATAGGCATAAACCACCTGAGAGTGGTTGCAGGGGCCTAAGTGAAAAGAATGTGAGGAACAATGTTACCAGGGATTGCTGAGTCTTATGGACTGTTGTGTGAAAAGGGGAAAAATTACAGTACTCGACAGATCAGGTGGGTGATTTGTTTGCAATGTTCAAGAACTGTGCCCTGGGAAGGACTCACTCATATGCTGATGCTCCCTGTGTTGTGCTATTGCTAAGTCATAAAATCAAATCAAATACCTATGTGACCCTCTGTGGACTTTGTGCTTCTGTTGAACTATTGGCCTGTTTTATGAAAAAATGGACTTGGACTATACAGTTCTGGGGTCTCAACCCAGTGAAATTGGGGTTGGGATGAACGAAAGAAAGGACAAAAACTTTTCACAATGATTTACCTGTGAGTTAAGTGCATGATGCCTTCCTGTTGTACACTATGGCCAAAGATGGCAAGAGGGGCGGTATTTTGGGGGTTGTCTAGTGCCCCATGAAAACTTTGCCCCCTGAAGACATCACTGTTACTCTCTCTCTCCTTCTCTCTCTCTCTCTCTCTATACATATATATATATATATATATGTATATATATATATATATATATATACAGTTGTGGCCAAAAGAATTGACACTCTTGCAATTCTGTCAGATAATACTAAGTTTCTTCCAGAAAATGATTGCAATCATAAATTCTTTAGTATTATTATCTTCATTTAATTTGTCTTTAATGAAAAAACACAAAAAGAATTGTCCTAAAGTCAAATTGGATATAATTCCACACCAAACATAAAAAACGAGGTGGACAAAAGTATTGGCACTGTTAGAAAAATCATGTGATGCTTCTCTAATTTGTGTAATTAACAACACCTGTAACTTACCTGTGGCACCTAACAGGTGTTGGCAATAACTAAATCACACTTGCAGCCAGTTGACATGGATTAAAGTTGACTCATCCTCTGTCTTGTGTCCTTGTGTGTACCACATTGAGCATGGAGAAAAGAAAGAAGACCAAAGAACTGTCTGAGGACTTGAGAAACCAAATTGTGAGGAAGCATGAGCAATCTCAAGGCTACAAGTCCATCTCCAAAGACCTGAATGTTCCTGTGTCTACCGTGCGCAGTGACATCAAGATGTTTAAACCCAATGGCACTGTGGCTAACCTCCCTAGATGTGGACGGAAAAGACAAATTGACGAGAGATTTCAACGCAAGATTGTGCAGATGGTGGATAAAGAACCTCGACTAACATCCAAACAAGTTCAAGCTGCCTTGCAGTCCGAGGGTACAACAGTGTCAACCCGTACTATCCGTCGGCGTCTGAATGAAAAGGGACTGTATGGTAGGATACCCAGGAAGACCCCACTTCTTACCCCGAGACATAAAAATGCCAGGCTGGAGTTCACCAAAACCTACATGAGAAAGCCTAAAACGTTGTGGAAGAATGTTCTCTGGTCAGATGAGACAAAAGTAGAGCTTTTTGGGCAAAGGCATCAACATAGAGTTTATGGGGAAAAAAAAGAGGCATTCAAAGAAAAGGACACAGTCCCTACAGTCAAACATGGCAGAGGTTCCCTGATGTTTTGGGGTTGCTTTGCTGCCTCTGGCACTGGACTGTTTGACCGTGTGCACAGCATTATGTAGTCTGAAGACTACCAACACATTTTGCAGCATAATGTTGGGCCTAGTGTGAGAAAGCTTCGTCACCCTCAGAGGTCATGGGTCTTCCAGCAGGACAATGACCCAAAACACACTTCAAAAAGCACAAGAAAATGGTTTGAGAAAAAGCACTAGAGACTTCTAAGGTGGCCAGCAATGAGTCCAGACCTGAACACCTGTGGAGAGATCTAAAAATGGCAGTTTGGAGAAGGCACCCTTCAAATATCAGGGACCTGGAGCAGTTTACCAAAGAAGAATGGTCTAAAATTCCAGCAGAGCATTGTAAGAAACTCATTGATGGTTACTGGAAGCGGTTGATCGCAGTTATTTTGGCTAAAGGTTGTGCAACCAAGTATTAGGCTGAGGGTTCCAATACTTTTGTCCGGAACATTTTTGGAGTTTTGCGTGAAATGATCAATGGTTTGCTTTTTGCTTCATTCTCTTTTGTGTTTTTTCATTGAAGACAAATTAAATGAAGATAATAACACCAAAAAACTTGTGATTGCAATCATCTTCAGGAAGAAACTGAGTATTATCTGACAGAATTGCAAGGGTGTCAATACTGTTGGCCACAACTGTACATTTATATATATATATATATATATATATATATATATATGTATATATAACTAGAAAAAACAGAAAAAAGTACTCTGCAGCACTCAGCTACTACCAATGATGTACAAATGCTAACAAGCTATGTATATTTGAGAAAAAAGTTTAAAAACTTACGTTTTTTTCAAAAAACTCAAAATCTTATTTTTTTATTTCTGAAGTTCTTTGTACACACATTGGCCAATGTCTGTTTGCTCATCAACTACGACAAAGTGACTTCAGGCATGATGAGTCCTACGCTGATATCCCTACCCTCCTTGTCCACCCCCCCACTTCTCAGTGGGCAGACTCCATCTCAACCCTAGATCACCTGTAGGTGATGAGGGTGCAAATTGCAGCATGGAGCCAGCAACTCCATAAGATACAAAACAGAAAAAAAACTGCACAGCACTCACAGACAAATGTGAACTGGTGCCAGCAGGGACGCTGGGTCAAATAACTAGAAAAAAGTACTCTGCAGCACTCAGCTACTACCAATGATGTACAAATGCTAACAAGCTATATATATCTGAGATCTAGCTGATCTGGAGTTGATTGGAGTCTGCCCACTGAGAAGTGGGGGGGTGAACAAGGAGGATAGGGATATCAGCGTAGGACTCATCATGCCTGAAGTCACTTTGTCGCAGTTGATGAGCAAACAGACATTGGCCAATGTGTGTACCAAGAGCTTCAGAAATAAAAAATAAGATTTTGAGTTTTTTGAAAAAAAATGTAAGTTTTTAAATTTTTTTCTCAAATATATATAGCTTGTTAGCATTTGTACATCATTGGTAGTAGCTGAGTGCTGCAGAGTACTTTTTTCTAGTTATTTGATCCAGTGTCCCTGCTGGCACCAGTTCACATTTGTCTGTGAGTGCTGTGCAGTTTTTTTTTTCTGTTTTGTATCTTATGGAGTTGCTGGCTCCATGCTGCTATTTGCACCCTCATCACCTACAGGTGATCTAGGGTTGAGATGGAGTCTGCCCACTGAGAAGTGGGGGGGTGGACAAGGAAGATAGGGATATCAGCGTAGGACTCATCATGCCTGAAGTCACTTTAAAATATAAAAGGGAGGGGGACAAGAGGCGCAATAGTGCCCTATCACTAGGAAGGCGCCGGGTGTGGCGCTGAAACGCGTAGGAGAAGGAGGAATAAAGAGGATGAAAAGTTGATTGGCTCTTTGGTGAGTTATTTTGAACCCAGAGCAGCGCGGACCGTGGCACACCATCACTCCCATCATTTCTCTGAAGTCACTTTGTCGCAGTTGATGAGCAAACAGACATTGGCCAATGTGTGTACCAAGAACTTCAGAAATAAAAAAATAAGATTTTGAGTTTTTTGAAAAAAACATAAGTTTTTAAACTTTTTTCTCAAATATATATAGCTTGTTAGCATTTGTACATCATTGGTAGTAGTTGAGTGCTGCAGAGTACTTTTTTCTAGTTATTTGATCCAGCGTCCCTGCTGGCACCAGTTCACATTTGTTTGTGAGTGCTGTGCAGTTTTTCTTCTGTTATATATATATATATATATATATATATATATATATATATATATATATTACAAAAAACGAGAAGCAGCTGAGCCCGCTGGCTTTTTTAGGGAATAGTGCAAAGCGTACTCAGGAACTCCTCTAGTTTCTATATTACGTACGATTCAGATGAAGAAGTCCACAGCACTCTCAATATGATGCAGCAATGATCTTTAATCCAGCTTAAGGCACATGGCAACGTTTCGAGCCGAACATGCTCTTTTTCCAGCCTTGACTGGAAAAAGACCATGTTTGGCTCGAAACGTTGCCATGTGCCTTAAGCTGGATTAAATATCATTGCTGCATCATATTGGGAGTGCTGCGGACTTCTTCATCTGAATCGTATATATATATATATATATGTATATATATATATACACACACTGTGTGCAGAATTATTAGGCAAGTTGTATTTTAGAGTATTATTTTTATTATTGATCAATAACTATGTTCTCAATCAACCCAAAAGACTCATAAATATCAAAGCTTAATATTGGTGGTGTTTACTACTCAATTCAGAGGAGAGCTGAAACAGGCTCTAACCAGAGTAGAAAGAAAAGTGGGAGGCTCCGCAGCACAACTGAGCAACAAGACAAGTACATTAGAGTCTCTAGTTTGAGAAATCAACTCCTCATAGCTTCTCATGTGGCAGCTTCATTGACTAGTACCTGCCAAAAAGTCTGCAAAGCTGTAATTGTTGCAAAGGGAGCATTCTTTGACGAAAGCAAAGTTTAAAGGAGAAAATTATTATTTCAAATAAAAATAATTATCTCTAACCTCGTCAATGTCTGGACTATATTTTCTATTAATTTTGCAATTCATGTCATAAATCAAAGTATGTGTTTTAATGGAAAACACAAAATTGTCTGGGTGACCCCAAACTTTAGAACGGTAGTATACAGTTGTGGCCAAAAGTATTGACACCCCTGCAATTCTGTCAGATAATACTCAGTTTCTTCCTGAAAATGATTGCAATCACAAATTCTTTGGTATTATTATCTTCATTTCATTTGTCTTCAATGAAAAAACACAAAAGAGAATGAAGCAAAAAGCAAACCATTGATCATTTCACACAAAACTCCAAAAATGGTC
>JARQOC010000005.1:181804063-181823061 GCA_033576535.1 Allobates femoralis
GAAAAGTGAGTCTAATAATCTGCAAAATACTGTATACAATTCTAGGTTACCTGTCACAAAGCCTTTTTAAAAATAAGTTTGGGAAAGAAAGAGAAAGGGAAGGAAGGAAGGAAGGAAGGAAGGGAGGAAGGAAGGAAGGAAGGAAGGAAGAATAGTTTTGCAATTACTTTGTATATGATCCATTAACCACTGAATAAAACCTGTATGAGTACTGGCATGACTGCAGTTGAATCATTTCTTTTCTAATTCGATTCCTCATTGGAGGATATGTGTTCAACAACAGATTGTACTGTCACTGTGTCACAGCCTGGTGTCTGCTTATCTGCCTTGGCACTCTGATAAGGGCTCTGTAGTTATGGCTTCAGAAAGCTGCTGACTGACAAACACTGACTTGTTTAAAATGCAGTTTCACTTATCCTCAAACAGAAGTGTAATCCCTGGCTTCCTAAGCTTCCTTAGTTTATAACGGACGATTTGAATGTAAAATGTAAAAGTAATATTAAATTAAAAAGCAAATCAGAGCAAAAAAACACAACTATCAGCTCAGGAAAAAAAGATAATAAAATTAATAAAATTGTTGCAGATATCTAAAAAGTGAGACCTATGGGAATGTAGACAAAATCATTTTTGTTTTCCCAAAACCTACACGAGCATGGAAGTACAAGTATAGGACAGGTTGCATGAATTGACCAGCAATTTGTTCAAAGAAAATAGGTAATGGTCTTAACCTCCATGACCTACAGTGGAATGCAAAGGTTTGGCCACCCCTGGTCAAAATGATTGTTATTGTGAACATTTAAGCAAGTTGAAGGTGAAATGATCTCTGAAAAGCATAAAGTTAAAATGACACATATCCTTTGTATTTTAGGTATACAAAAAATATTCATCTTTTAAATTTTAAAAATTACAAAATTACCCATTGCTGGATGTTCTCTGTTGGGCCCCATTCCCTGCGCAGTTTTTACCACAGTTACGTCACTTGACATCTGGTAGGGTTTTTAAATATTTGATGCTAGGATAAGATTGTCCCGATGGGGTCACCTTGACATGGTGGGATGGCTTTTACATTTTTTTTTAATCAAAATAATTTTAACAAATAATCTATTTGTATTTCCATGTGCAATAGCAATTTATTAATTTTACTTATTTTCGGGTATATACTCATTTTTGTTCCTTTTCTTTAGTTTTGAGGGAAAATGTTTTAAAGAGGACCTGTCACCAAACCAGGCATGGTGATCTAATTACAGCACTGGATGCAGCATGTCTGCAGCATCCAGGCAAGGGGTCCCCCAGCACTTGAGCAGCCCTGTACCCCGAGATAATACAGCTAGAAAACTTACATGCTCCAGCCACTAAGGGGGTGGCTAGGGGCTGCAGCCAAGGGCAGATTCACACTCCCTGCATGTTTAATCTGCCCACAGCTGCCAATCACTCTCTCCCTCTTCAGCAGCATTTAAACAGAGTTTTTTTTCCCCAGAACTTGCCGTTTGGCTCCGCCCCTCATGGGGCGGGGCTAAACAGACTTTCTGGGAGAGAGAAAAAAAAACTCTGTTTAAATGCTGCTGAAGAGGGAGACAATGATTGGCAGCGGTGGGCAGATTAAACATGCAGGGGGTGTGAATCTGCCCTTGGCTGCAGCCCCTAGCCACCTCCTTAGTGGCTGGTGCATGGAAGTTTTCTAAGTGTATTATCTCGGGGTACAGGGTGACTCAAGTGCTGGGGGACCCCTTGCCTGGATGCTGCAGACATGCTGCATTCAGTGCTGTAATTAGATCACCATGCCTGGTTTGGTGACAGGTCCTCTTTAAGCAAAAATTTGAGAACCATGCAATGTTAGTACCTAGTATCAACCCCTTTTTCCAGGATCACAGCTTGTAAATTATTGTTGTGGCCAGCAAAGAGTCTTTCAATTCTTGTTTGAGGGATTTTCAACAATTCTTCCTTGGAAAAGTCTGTAAGATTCTTGGTTCGTCTTGCATGCACTATTCTTTTGAGGTCTAGACACAGATTTCCCATTATGTTCAGATCTGGAGATTGTGAGAGCCATTGTAAAACCTTTAGCTTGTGTTCCTATGAGGTAGTATATTGCGGATTTTGATGTGTGCTTAGGATCATTATCCAGTTGTAGGAGCCATCCTCTTTTCAACTTCAGATGAATCGTCTTTTACAGATGTTATGTTTGCATCAAGAATATGTTGAAATGTCACTGAATCCAATTTTCCCTCTACCCGTGAAATGTTCCCCGTGCCATTGGCTGCAACACAACCTCAAAGCATGATTGATTCACCCCCATGCTATACGGTTAGCGAGATGTCCTTTTCATGAAATTCTGAGCCATTTTTTCTCCACACATATCTATGATCATTGTGGCTGAACAATTCTATTTGAACCTCCTTAGTTCATAGAACTTGTTTTCAAAATGCATCAGGCTTGTTTAGATGTTCTTTTGCATATTTCTGAAGCCGAATTTTATGGTGAGGGCACAGGAGAGGTATTCTTCTAATGACTCTTCCATGAAGGCCATATTTGTGCAAGTGTCTCTGAACATTAGAACAATGTACCACAACTCCAGAGTCAGCTAAATCTATTTGAAGCTATTTTGGGTCCAGATTTGCCTCTCTAGCAATCCTACGAGCATCTTTCACTGAAATTTAGCATTATCTTCCAGACTTCATCTTTGCCTCCACTGTTCCTGCTAACTGCCATTTCAAAATTACATTTTGAACTAAGGGCAACGGCTGACCGCGGTTTTTTTCGCGGCCGCATCTGCCGCAAGTGCAAAACCGCACTTGCCGCACCTGCCGCAAGTCCCCCTATACTTTCTATGGGGATTACCGCAACCGCGCCGCAAGTGCAGCGGTTATGCGGCAATCGCGGCAGATGCGTTTTTTTCACCGCATCTGCCGCGATTTCAAATAAACGCAGATGTGAAAGGGCCCTAAGAAAAGGTAATCTTTATTTTTCAAAAAGCTTTGCCATCTTCTTATAGCCTTCTCCTGCTTTGTGGGCCTCCACTATTTTTCAATTTTTCAATTTCAGACTGCTAGGCAGCTGCTTAGAAGAAACCATGGCTGCTGTTTTTTGGGTACAGAGTTAGAGGAGGCTAGGTTTTCATAAAGATGTGAAATTTGCATCACCTGGCCTTCCTCAACAATGATAGTGAACAAGCCAAACCCCTAACAGGTTAAATAAGGTTTGAAACCCTTGTCAAAGTGTTTTGAAAGCAAAAATTTCCATGGATGTCCAAATTTTGCATTGGTCCATTTTCCTTTTTGTAAGTTACAAAATATTAAAGGAGAAAATATTTTTTTTTGCCTAAAATACAAAAGGAAAATCTAAGTCACTTACTGTAGTGGGATTTCCCAGATCCCATGACAGCACCACCTGAGGTTCCGCCCATCCAGGACAGTAAACCCACTTAAATAGTGACGGCACCTCTTCTCCACATCAGTTGGTTACAGAACATGAAAGGACCTTCAAACAATAATCAGCACATATCTACACCAATACACCAAACTTCAAAATTACTCACTCTCACCGAAAGAGTCACTGGGTGGAGGAATATAAGCATGCTGTCATGGGCTGTGGAAAAACCCATTACCGATAAGTAACTTAGATTTTTCCCTTCACCCAGAACCACATGAGAGATTTAAATAGAATAATCAACCACCTACGGAGGGACCACTTCTTGCAGCAACTTTCTATCAAACGTTAGCTCAGTTGTGGAGGATAAATCCAGCCTGCAGTGTTTATATAAGGTCGAAGGAGAGGACCAAGTTGCCACCTTATGTATCTGGTGAATAGATACATCCGGTGTTCTCTGCCGAGGAACATAGTAACATACAGTAACATATCGTAACATAGTATTTAAGGTTGAAGGAAGACCTTAAGTCCATCTAGTTCAACCCATAGCCTAACATGTTGATCCAGAGGAGGGCAAAAAAAACACATGTGGCAACACTAAGCTCCACATTGGGGAAAAAAATTCCTTCCTGACTCCACATATGGAAATCAGACTAGTTCCCTGGATCAACGCCCTAACAAAGAATCTAGTATATATAACTGGTAAGATTATATTTTTCAAGAAAGGCATCCAGGCCCTTCTTAAATTTTAATGTCATTACAACATCATGTGGCAGAGAGTTCCATAGTCTCACTGCTCTTACAATAATAAATCCATGTCTGTAATTATGATTAAACCTTCTTTCCTCCAGACATAGAGGATGCCCCCTTGTCCCAGTCTCAGGCCTAAGAGTAAAAAGATCATAAAAAAGATCATTAAAAAGGTCTCTGTACTGTCCCCTCATATATTTATACATTATTATAAGATCACCCCTAAGCCTTCATTTTTCCAAGCTAAATAACCCCAAGTTAAATAACCTGTCTTGGTATTGCAGACCCCTCAGTCCTCTAATAACATTGGTCACTCTTCTCTGGACCTGCTCTAGTTCAGCTATGTCTTTCTTATACACCGGAGACCAGAATTGTACACAGTATTCTAAGTGTGGTCACACTAGAGACTTGTATAGAGGTAAATTTATGTTCTCCTCATGAGCATCTATGCCTTTTTTAATGCAACCCATTATTTTATTTGCCTTTGCAGCAGCTGCCTGACACTGGCCACTAAATGTGAGTTTATCATCTACCCATACACCCAGGTCTATTTCAGTAGTAGTTTTGCCCAGTGTTTTACACTTAAGCACATAATTATACATTTTATTTCCTCTGCCCAAGTGCATGACCTTACATTTATCCCCATTAAAGCTCATTTGCCATTTATCAGCCCAAGCTTTTAGTTTACATAAATCCTCCTGTAATATAAAATGGTCTTCCTCTGTATTAATAACCTTGCAGAGTTTAGCGTCATCTGCAAATATTGAGATTCTACTCTGAATGCTGCCTACAAGGTAATTAAGAAATATGTTAAAAAGAAGTTGTAATCTGTCAAGTGAAATGAGCATTAATGTCTTCTGGTATTAACACACTACTGGCAGAATAAGCCATACTAATGGCCTCCCTATTCCACCATGCCAAGGTGTTTTTTGAGACTTTAAGCCCCTCAACAGCCCCCTGAAAGAACATAAATAATGATTGGGTCTGCCTGCACATCTTATTTGCTACAGGTTTTCTACTTTGCAAAAGGGTAGATACTAAATTCTGGGAGTACCAATGCTCTAGAGCAACTCTACCTCAAAATGCAAGTTGTTACATGGAGACCTGAAACCTGAGGGTAATAAACTGAGCCCTGGGAGAGCCGATCCGAGATTTCCAGTATGATCCAAGTCTCTGAAATTGAAATGTTTCTTATTCAGCAAAATCATGCTGTCTTGGGTCATAATGAAGCAATAAATATCACACTTGCCCGATCTTTGATCTTTCTTTGACCTGATGGTATAAGCGTCATGAAAGTAAAGGCATAAACTAGACTGGACCCCCCATGGTATCTGAAAAGCATCCACTGAATGAGGGTCCACCTTTGGGATTATTGAATAGAACTGGTCAACTCTCCCACAATCATTCTCCAATCTCTTTGAAAACTGTGGGTTTTAAAGCGAACCTGTCACCCCCCCGGGCATCAAAAGCTCTAATAGCCACCTTCTGCAGCACTAAGGCTGCATTCAGGGAAGGTGACTATAGCCTTTTGATGCCCTTTGTAGTCTGAAATATGAAGTTAGGTAAATGCTTACTCTTAGAAAGACCAGAGACCGGGAGGCGGGGTTTCACGCTGCTCCGGCCCGCCCCCTCTTGTCAGTCATGGTGCGCGCCTGCTGCTGCCTCCCCTCAGTGTGGAAAATGAACGCGCGTCTCCGTTCTCATGCACGGAGCCGCGCATGCGCTGTGTGCCCGGTGTCGATGACTTCCTGGACACCGGGTGCACAGCGCATGCGCGGCTCCGTGCATGAGAACGGAGACGCGCGTTCATTTTACACACTGAGGGGAGGCAGCAGCAGCCGAGCACCATGACTGACAAGAGGGGGCGGGCCGGAGCAGCGTGAAACCCCGCCTCCCGGTCTCTGGTCTTTCTAAGAGTAAGCATTTACCTAACTTCATATTTCAGACTACAAAGGGCATCAAAAGGCTATAGTCACCTTCCCTGAATGCAGCCTTAGTGCTGCAGAAGGTGGCTATTAGAGCTTTTGATGCCCGGGGGGGGTGACAGGTTCGCTTTAAGGACCATTCCACTTGCCTATTTGGTTCCCGCTCAGGAAATCTGCCCTGTTATTTCCCTTCACTTTAACATGTGCCATCAGGGAGGAGAGGTGCAGTTTTCCTGTATGTAAGATGTCCCTTGTTGTCGTCATTAAGGTGTGAGATCTTGTTCCCCTCTCATAGTTCAAATATGTCACAACATCCGGTTATCTGACAATACGCAAACATGACAGCCCGAAGAATAGGGAGAAATCTCTCTAATGACATTCTTATTGCTTACAGATCTTTCATATTGGAAAAATCCTTTCCTCTCCTGGTTCACCCCTCACAATGGGCAAATCACTCTTAGGATCCTATCATGCTTACATCTGTTATAACATCGATTATTGGAGTTACCCAGGGGACCCCCACTGACAGACTCTCCATCTCTAACCATCACAGCAGGGAGTCTGTTGTTGCTAAGAAAAGTTTTATCCTTCCTTCCAAATGCCCTATTAATTGCCATCTTAAAGGAGTGATGAATCAAAAAAATTGTTCAGTCTTTTAAATATACAGTGCCTTGTGAAAGTATTCAACCCCCTTGAACTTTTCAACCTTTTGCCACATTTCAGGCTTCAAACAAAGATATAAATTCTAATTTTTTTGTAACGAATCAACAACAAGTGGGACACAATCGTGAAGTGGAAAGAAATTTATTGGATATTTTAAACTTTTTTAACAAATAAAAAACTGAAAACTGGGGCGTTCAATATTATTCGGCCCCCTTGAGTTAATACTTTGTAGCGCCACCTTTTGCTGCGATTACAGCTGCAAGTCGCTTGAGGTATCTGTCTATCAATTTTGCACATCGAGAGACTGAAATTCTTGCCCATTCTTCCTTGCAAAACAGCTGGAACTCACAGAGGTTGGATGGAGAGCTCTTATGAACAGCGGTTTTCAGCTATTTCCACAGATTCTCGATTGGATTCAGGTCTGGACTTTGACTTGGCCATTCTAACACCTGGATACATTTATTTTTGAACCATTCCATTGTAGATTTTGCTTTATGTTTGGGATCATTGTCTTGTTGGAGGATAAATCTCCATCCTAGTATCCGGTCTTTTGTAGACTCCAACAGGTTTTCTGCCAGAATGGTCCTGTATTTGGCTCCCTCCATCTACACATCAATTTTAACCATCTTCCCTGTTCCTGCTGAAGAAAAGCTGGCCCAAACCATGATGCTGCCACCAACGTGTTTGATAGTAGGGAGGGTGTTTTGAGGGTCATGAGCGGTGTTGCTTTTATGCCAAACATATCATTTTGCATTGTGGCCAAAAAAGTTTGATTTTGGTTTCATCTGACCAGAGCACCTTATTCCACATGTTTGGTGTGTCTCCCAGGTGGCTTATGGCAAACTTCAAACAAGACTTTTTATGGATATCTTTGAGAAATGGCTTTCTTCTTGCCACTCTTCCATAAAAGCCAGATTTGTGCAGTGTACGACTGATGGCTGTCCTATGGACAGACTCTCCCACCTTAGTTGTAGAACTCTGCAGTTCATCCAGAGTGATCATGGGCCTTTTGGCTGCATATCTGATTAGTCTTCTCCTTGTTCGAGATGAAAGTTTAGAGGGACGGCCGGGTCTTGGTAGATTTGCAGTGATCTGATACTCCTTCCATTTCAATATGAGATTGATTGCACACTGTTACTTGAGATGTTTAACACTTGGGAAATCTTTTTGTATCCAAATCCGGCTTTAAACTTCACCACAACAGTATCTCGGACCTGCATGGTGTGTTCCTTAAAGAAGATGGGAGATCTTCCGTTTCCGGCGCCGCCATGACCAGCCGCGTTTAGCAGGGCTCCGGGACTCGCCGCGGCAATCCGGCCTCATCCTAGCGCCTTCAGGGCTCCCGACTCTACCACTAACAGCCGGCCGAGGACGGTGCAACGGTGCACCTTTCTGACCTCGCGATGGATCGCTTCGTGACGCGGAAAGGAGGTGAGGACGGATCTCCCTCCCAGCGCGAGGCCGCAGCTAATGGCGCTCAGAGCGCGAGCGCAAGCTGCACTGAGGAGCGGGACACTGGCATCGGCCAGGAGGTATGCGATCTACCCGGGCAGATGACTGAGGGACTGGGGAGTACCGGGAAACGGCAGCAAGGAGCGCGGGACGGCGGAAGCCAGGGGAGGAAACTTAACCAGGATGGGGAGCATCTGCTGGGCCTTGTAGAGGTCAGTCCACAGGATCAGGACCGGGTTGACATGGGGCTGGAAGAAAGAGCGCAAGGAGTACATGACACGCACACTGGTGGACGGCAGGAGATGCCAGTCGTAAATTACAAGCTACTGGCCAAAGAGCTGGCCACACATATGGCTAAGGAGTTTAAGACAGTTATTGCTGATATGGTGGCTGCATCCACGGCAGAGCTTCAGAGAAAAACAGAGACTCATGGTCAAAGATTAACAGAGGCAGAATCTAGAATAGGCTCGGCCGACGACAGAATTCGGGAGCTGGAAGATCAGGTAGAGGCACTAGAAAAATGTTCAGAATATGCTCTATCAAAACTAGAAGACCTGGAGAACAGGTCGAGACGGAGCAATCTCAAATTAGTGGGCCTGCCTGAAGCTATCCCAGCAGACCAGCTAATAGAAATCTTCGAAGTGGACCTACCTAAAGCCCTGGGCCTACAACATAGGTGCAAAACAGAGCGCACCCATAGACTTGGGCCACCTAGAGACAATGCGACCACCACAGCGGCTACCCCAAAAAATCCTTCCCTCTCTGAAAAGCATACCGACAAACCGAGGCACTCCATTGCAAAATATTTGAATCACAGGGACAAAGAAGAAATCCTCAGGGCTTATAAGGCCCGAAAACTCCCTCTGTCATTACATGGCCAAAGAGTGTTAGTGTTTGCGGATTATTCGCCAGAAGTCTCCCGCCGCAGAAGAGCTTTTGCGAAGCTTGCTCCATACTGTACAAGAGAAACGTCCGTTTCCAGCTGAATTTCCCAGCCATCCTGAGATTCAGGTCTCGAGACGGGACACTTTTGACGTTCACAGACCCAGACGATGCTATGGCTGCAATTTCAGATAACACTCGATCGCCAAGAGTTGTGACACCCCCAAGTGCTGCCGCAGAGAAAACACCATTAATACGAAACTCAGAAAGAGAGACGGAGGAAGAAGGTGAATCGGTGAGATCATACAGGCTACGTTCCAATGCCATGAACGAGGGTTCAGCATCCAGAAGTGGAACTCCCAGACAGCAGCGACAGATGGGATCTCGCTGGCAAAAAAAGAAATAACACTGAAATAATCTGCTAGACAATGTGGACTTATCAAATACAGCTGCTGCTGACATAGGATGGAAAGGAAAAGTCTTTACAGTTGGTTGGACACATTACAAACACTTGGACGTAAACAGCGATGTCCTCTCAGATGCTGCCACTGACTCAGATGTCTTTCAGGATCTTCGGCCCTAATCCTCACCCTCTTCGCTGAAGAGTCTCAAGCGGCTCTCCCTACCATCATTTCTGATTTATACATCTGTTGCGGATGTCCCTCCCCCCCCCCCCTCGACATACCCTGTCCGCCTCTCCCCCCCTCCTTTTTTTTTTTCTCTTCTCCCCCTCTCTCATTCTCTACCTACAGGTCTCGCGCAACAAGAGATTGGAGAGAGAGAGGCGAGAGGGGAGATAATCAAGCTACCACCTACAGACAGGACAAGCAAGACTCGACTCACGTCAGGTTCTTCTCTGAGATAAACTATGTGAACTCTGACAATAACTATGGGTTACTTATGGGGAGGGAGAAATGGGAACTGTGGTCATCATTACTGGCAACACAACGACAGATGGTTATTTGAGAGTTCGCTGTGATTGCCTTATATATAACCTCACGGTTCGAGGATTATGATGTGAGTTCCGGAGGGAGGGGGGAGATGGTGTTGGGGCTGGGAGGGGAGTGAAAGTTGAGATGTGAAACCTATGATGTCTGTTAACTGGGGGGGGGGGGGGGGGGGGGGGAGGTTGAGGGGGGAACAACGGGAGACGACCTAGGACACATGGCGGAACTAATGGTTAAAGCTAATAATTTGCCGGTTGCTGCGGCGAGGTACGATGTAGATATATGGGCTGCATTGGAGGGAAGAAGAGAAGTCTTGCATTAGGACGGACAAGGAGAGGAGAGGAAAACAAGTTCATGGGGGCGAAGAAAGGGTGGGAAAGGATACCTAGCAGCATTCTCAACAGAGCAAATTCTTATCAGTGTGCTACATGGAATTTAACAATCTTCTCTTGGTTACGGCTAGGGGGAAAGTTATATAGATGGCTTATGGAACATCATCTATCAGACAATCCACAAGAGGGGGGTCGAGATGGTTAGGTGGGTCTCCTGGAACGTAAAGGGTATGCGCTCTCCAGCAAAGCGCATGATGATCCTACGCCATCTTCAAAGACTTCGTACGGATGTTGCTTTGTTGCAGGAGACCCACCTGACGTCAGAAGACTTTTTTCGACTCCAGAAGTTATGGGTGGGGGAGGTCTATGGCTCCGGAGGGGTGGAGAGAAAAGCGGGGGTACTTATCCTGATTCATAGATCTTTACCACATAAGGTTCTGTCTACACAAATAGATGAAGCAGGTAGGATGATCCAAATGAATATTCAAATCCAGAAAGATGTCTTTTCTGTGTATAACATCTATGCCCCAAATACGAATCAAAAAACTTTCTGCCGGGAATTACAGGCCAGACTCTTGACAGACAATGGCCACAACAGAATAGTAGGGGGCGACTTTAATATGGTACTAAACGAGGAGGAGGATAGGAGACATTCAATGCCCCGGAGACGTGAACCCCAGTCATCAACAAAAGCGCAAGCTGACGACTTCCTAGACACTCTCTTCACGGCTGTAAATATGACAGACGCATGGAGAACGATACACCCTCTCGACAGAGAATTTACCCATTTTTCCCACCCCCATGGGTCCTGGTCTAGAATAGACATGTTCTTCATTTCTCTTAATGCACTACAGAGAACGACGGATGTCAAAATTGAGGACGTGGTGATATCTGACCATAGTCCGTTGGTGTTGGAATACAAAGACACTTACGAAAAAGGTACAGATTTTTTGTGGAGGTTTCCGGACACTTACACAAAAGATGAAAATTTTGTTTCCTTACTCAGAGAATGGTGGTCAACTTATTCGAGAGATAACGAAGTTCATCGCTCCGAACCGGGTCTGTTCTGGGAGACTGCGAAAGCGGTGTTGAGAGGTCAGATAATGGCATACAGCATGGGGATAAAGAAGAAAGCAAAGGAGCAATTTATAGCGGCTAGCCGTGAGGTGAGAAATGCTTATTCTCATTACAAAACCACTATGACTGACCCAGATAAGGAAAGATGGCAACAGGCAAAAAGTAGATTTGATATGTGGGCGAGTCGTAGGGAAAACATATATAAGAACAGAATGGAACTTAGTCTCCATAAATTTGGAGACAAAGCAGGCCGCTTGCTAGCGAGACTGTCGCGTGGTAAGCAATTATCCCCTCCAATACAAACTATAATTGATAAACGGGGTAACGTCTGGTCCAATCCTAGAGACATCAGTCGGGCCCTGGGAAAATTTTATGCATCTCTGTACTCGGAAACAGACTCTGCCGCACCCGAACAGCCTGACTTGGTACGCTTGATACAGCTGCCGAGGGTGACGGAAGAGGACAAACAATTCATGAATGGGCCTATCACGGCAGATGAGATAGAGAATGCCATACGAAACATAGCCCCGGGCAAAGCTCCTGGACCGGATGGCTATAATGGTGCATTTTTTAAGGCCCTCAAAGAACAGGTTTTCCCGATTCTGACTGACTTCTTTAATACGATACTCCAGGGAACTCCCATTCCGGAAGGAACAAATTTGGCCCACATAAAACTCATTCCTAAAATCGGAAAAGTACCAACGGACCCTGCAAGTTTTAGACCGATCTCCCTGATAAATCAGGACCTAAAACTCCTCTCTAAAATAATGGCAGACAGACTGGCGATAATCATGCCTAAACTGATACCCCCCCATCAAGCAGGATTTATTAAGGGAAGATCAACCACGACCAACATTAGAAGAACAATGTTACTGATTGATCTCATGGGAAAGAGAATAGATTCGGAAGGAGGAGACCCAGCCGTGATCACCTTGGATGCTGAAAAAGCTTTTGATAATGTAAGGTGGTCATGGCTGGGAAGAGTCTTGGACTCTGTTGGAATAGTGGGTCCATTCAGACAATATCTTCAATCTCTATATAGCAATCCAAAGGCATGTGTCAGTACCCCAGGGTATTTGTCAGACTCTTTTACTCTACAGAAGGGTACGAGACAGGGATGCCCACTTTCACCACTATTATTCAATTTGGCCATAGAACCCTTGCTCTTTACCTAGAGCAGAATTCCCTTTATGAAGGTTTTAGGGTGGGAACCAAAGAAGCCAAACTGTCACTTTTTGCTGATGATATTGTCCTGTATATGCGAAACCCGGAAAGAGATCTTCCCCATGTTCTTGAAAGCATTGACACTCTAGGTAAATAATCAGGTTTCCGACTAAATAAGGAGAAATGTGAGATAATGTTCCTTAACTCAAAAAGTCAACTATCACGCCACTCGCAATTTTGTAACATCCCAGTCGCTAAAGACAGTATTAAGTACTTGGGTATCCATTTGGCCAGAAATCCCACTCAGACCTACAAACTGAATTTTATACCAATTCTCCTGAAAATCGAAAAGGAACTTGCAGGGTGGGCCAATTTGCCACTTTCCTTAATGGGTAGGTGTCATCTACTAAAAATGATTAGTTTCGCTAGACTATTGTATCCGCTCCAAAATATCCCCATGTTGTTAAAGCATACAGATTTAAATAGATTGAACAAAGCTTTCTCGAACTTCCTATGGAAAGGGAAGAGACCTAGACTGACTTTCAATGTACTGATACGATCAAAACGAGAGGGAGGCCTGCAGCTCCCAGATATCCGTGGCTACAACCTGGCATGTATCCTACGCAATGTCCTTGACTGGGTCAGGGGCACTGGCAGACACTCGGACACAGTCCTGGAGGGAGAGTATACTAGACCCTGGGAACTATCAGCTTTACTACATACGCCATTGCCTCAATTACCCAAAACCATCAAGAACTCAATAATATTTAGGAACACGATAGCAACATGGAAGGGGGTAAGGAAAAAACGTAATATGTCCTGGAAGATTTCTCAATCGCTCAGCCCTTGGAAATGCCCGGCATTTCCGTTAGGCCGCGAGAATCAATTGTTTTTGGCGTGGAGAGAGAAAGGAATCAAAACACTAAAAGACCTCATGATCCCAGGAGAAAAAAGATGGATGACTGAAAATGAGGTCCTTCATACTTACAACCTTCCTGGATATCAGGCCATGCAATACCGCCAGATTCATCATTACCTCCTCTCACAATTGAAGGATATAACGAAAGAGGTCAGTGATAATCTGTGGTCCAAACTGCTGGCTATGAATATAGAAGATATCTCTATAACCTCTCTCTACGCTAACTTACAGTTGGTTTTGCGTCCAGCAAAGAAAGTAACCCTTTTCACAAAATGGAAAAAACATATAGAGGACCCTGACCTTGCACAGAAAATTTTAGAGGGTTGGGGGACCTGCAGACGTTTTGTACAGAATGAGCGATGGAGGGACTCCCAATTTTAGGATTATGCATGGGACAATTTTGGCATTCAACATACCCCGACACCGGGAAGGCAGGAGAAGTGGGTTCACTGCCCTAAATGCAACGCACACATGACAGATTTAGAACACGGCCTTTGGTCCTGTCCGGCTTCTCAAATACTCTGGAAATCAGTGGATAAGTGGGCGAGAGGAATATGTGCAGGACTAGACAAGATGAACCCAATGCTTTGGCTTTTCCACTACCAGAACGACTTGATAGGGAAAAAACAACCACATGTACTATTTCATTATATTGCAATAACTGCAAAGAGATTGCTGCTACAGTTCTGGTTGAACGATAGACCCCCTGACCTGTCACAGATTAAGAATTCACTGCGACAAACACTTGCAATAGAATCCTTAGATGCCGCACGTAACCCTAGAACACTGACAAAGAAATTTTTTACTAAATGGAGAAATTTTGTTGAACAGGAATTCACTGATGAAGAAATAAGGTCTCTCATGGTGTCTCATAAATCTTCAGCATGGTACGCCAATGAGGACTTGGGAGATACTTTGGGCAGGCTTAAATATGTCTGCCAGGTATAACACCGCAAAACGAAATTTACAGTAAAATCAACTATGTACAAGACCTGTTGAGATGCATGCTAGCAAGGGAAGTGGGTGGGTTCGGGAGTTACTAGTTACTATGTTATGGAATATTACTATAAAACAGTTGGTGACGACAGTGTATTATGTCATACTGTGCTGTATCATTTCATTATTGTCATTTGATACCAATGTGAATCTTACGTTAAGTTTGTAATTGTACGTTTATTTACAATGCAAAATAAAAAAAAAAGATGGTTCAAAAAAAAAAAAAAAAAGAAGATGGGAATGTAGCTTGATCCCTGATGAAGGTGCCAGGACAGGCGCTGAAACGCGCAGGAGGAAAAAGAATAGAGCTTGGAAATCTGCTTAATGAAAGTTTGACTCTTTGGTGAGTTTTTAAGGCTGGAGCAGCGCGGACCGTGACACACCTGCATTCCCATCTTCTTTCTGGATTTCACCACTGGTTAGTGGTCGGTGGAGGTCTTGCAGCAGCTCTTGATTACCTCACGCTTTCAAACCAGTTGTGGGGATCACAACCACACCAGGTGAATGGCTCCATAACACCACCCTGATTCACAGTGTCACTAGTGATAGGGCACTATTGCGCCTCTTGTCCCCCACCCCTTTTATATTTTCTATGGTGTGTTCCTTGGTCTTCATGATGCTCTTTGCACTTGAAACAGAACCCCGAGACGATCACAGAACAGGTGCATTTATACGGAGCCTTGATTACACACAGGTGGATTCTATATAATTACCAGTCATTTAGGACAACATTGGATCATTCAGAGATCCTCACTGAACTTCTGGAGTGAGTTTGCTGCACTGAAAGTAAAGGGGCCGAATAATATTGCATGACCCACTTTTCATTTTTTTATTTGTTAAAAAAGTTTAAAATATCCAACAAATTTCATTCCACTTCACGATTGTGTCCCACTTGTTGATTTTTCACAAACAAATCTGAATTTATATCTTAATGTTTGAAGCATGAAATGTGGCAAAAGAATGAAAAGTTCAAAGGGGCCAAATACTTTCACAAGGCACTGTAGTAATTGTCCTGAAGGTTGCATGCTTATTTTTTTTGTTATTAAAAAGAGGGGGGAATAGAATCCTTTGCCTTCCTCCTCCTTGGGAATCTCTACAAGGACTTCCTTCTGGACTAGATTCATCGCTTCCATCTTAAAGGACAATTATTTTTCCTGTGACCTCCTGACAGATGTTATTATTAGATTCCCTTGAGGTGTAGAGTGAAACTCTAGCTTCAGACTGGCTTTAATTATATTTTGTAACCAACTGCTCGATGAAATTCTTTCTCAGGGCAGAAGAAAGTATGAGAGCCTCCATCCCTCTTGGATAATGGAATCATTGGGAGGTCTACTTCACTTCTGAGGAGGGAGTACCAAACATAAATTCGGGATTCTTTCTCTTCTTATCTCCCCAACTGTCCTTACTCTTGAGAGGCTTATGTCTGATGCAGACTGAGGAACCATTTCTATTTATCTCCAGCCTTTTCCAGGATGTAATCCAATGTTTATCCAAAGAGGAATACTCCCTCACAGGGAATGAAGCAAGATGTAGGTTTCGACTTTGTGTCACCGTCATCTGGTCAGCATTTCAAACACAATGCTCTACTAGCTGAGTTCTAAAGAGCTGCAGATCTTGCTGCCAACCTGCTGATGCGTCCAGTAGGAAGGCCGCTGACCCTTTTACAAAGATTACATTAGACAGGATTCTCTCCTTAGGGATATTGTCTTTAAGCAATAGCCATTCCATCATAAATCTGGTAATGCAAATACCTGCTATTGCGGTTCTCTGAGCCCCTCAGGAAGCTTTGAGCCTTCCTCTCTAAGGGTATGTGCCCACAGGAAGGTTTAACGTCGGTTTAGCAGCAAAAACTGCCGGCGGTTTAGCATAGGTTTTATTTAAATTTATGTAAATCCTAAGCAGCGTTAGGACTTACAAGTAACCCTATGTAATTTAGAAACCGCTGTGCACACAGTCGGTTTATGTGAGCGGATCTGCCCGCGGTTGAGCGGTTTCCCAGCGGTTTAACAGCATACAGCATGTCAATTCTTCTCAGCGGTTTTTGATCGGTTCCATGAACAAAATCCTCCATAGAAAACCGCCGGAAAAAACCGACTGAAAAACGCTGTGCACACGCTGGAAAAAACCGCCGGAAAACAGCTGGAGACTTCAGAGCTCAGAACTGATAATTTCCAGCGGTTTACTGACGGTTTGAACGCCACTAAAACTTCCTGTGGGCACATACCCTAACTATTCCGTAAGAATACCCAGGTCCTTAAAAGATAGAGTAGACCTTTTCTAAGATTTAGCCACTGCTGCATCAATCTTCGGACTTTTATCCCAGAATAAGGAAGCCTCCTCCTCAAACAGATATTACTTCTTCAATAATGAGGAGAGCGAGGCCTTCTTATTAGGTCTCTGTAATATGCTGTAAGATTACTCATGGATCTATTTGCAAATGGGAGCACAGACAACACGCAGAAACCAAAGTTTTAGGGTGAACAAGTCTATAATTATCACAAATACAGTTAAGTGCGACAAGAGTAAGTTCATTAACCAGGCAGGTAGTGAAAGTCTCATGAAATAGTTCTCACAAATAATTAACTCACTGCAGCCTGGGAATGAATATGCAAATAAAGTCTGTGGAGCCTCATTTAGGAGTATCAACACAGCTGCCCACAGTGTTTTCATGGACTGGTCTCCCTGAGATAAGTGATTGCTATGTGCAGCCTGGGAATGGGAATCCACAGAAAAACAAGTCCAAACACTATTTACTGCAGCTTTAAAAATATTCCCTATGTCAACAGAGCTGCACACAAACAATAGTGAACAGAGTATTCAGATAAGATCTCACAAGAGCAGTTTGAGCTCAGCAGGATACCTGTATGAGGTAATTTGAAAGTCTTATCATCTGTATTGTAAATGCAGTCTAGGCCACGCCCCCTGAAGACAGAGGTGACTAAGAATGAGCTTCACACACAGCCTGCTAAGGACATCTTGTGGAAGATTTTTTAATGGTTTTCTTTCTGATTTCATTAATAAAGTACCGTATTTTCCGCACTATAAGGCGCACCTGATTATAAGGCGCACCATCAAAAAAGGGCTGCTAAGCGTCTTGGTCCACATATAAGGCACACCTTATTACCATAAATAAAACAAAGCTCAGACCCCCCCATCATCCTCCACTATCCCTCTGTAGCCTCCCATCATCCTCCGCTATCCATCTGTAGCCCCCCATCATCCTCCATTATCCCTCTGTATCCCCCATCATCCTCCGCTGTCCATCTGTAGCCCCCATCATCCTCCACTATCCAAATGTAGCCCCCCATCATCCTCCAATATCCCTCTGTAGCCACCCCATCATCCTCCGCTGTCCATCTGTAGCTTCCATCATCCTCCACTATCCATCTGTAGCCCCCATCATCCTCCACTATCCCTCTGCAGCCCCCCCATCATCCTCCACACATACACACACACACACACACACAGTCAGACACACACACACACATACCCACACCGTGTTTCCCTGAAAATAAGGAACACCTTGTTTGTACCCGCCGTCCCCGCTGTCTGGTGCCCGCCGCTGTATTCTGTATGCTGCATTTTCCTATTTCAAAACTGAGCCAGCAGCCGCGCAGCTCACAGCCCAGGAGCCCAGCAGCCAATCACGGCGCAGAAGCCCTGAGCCAATCACGGCGCAGGAGCCCTGAGCCAATCACAGCGCAGGAACCGCAAGCCACTCAGAGGCTATGGACTGACGTCAGCTGGCCTCAGATTGGCTCACGGCTCCTGCACTGTGATTGGCGCAGGGCTCCTGGGCAGAGATTGGCACACAGCTCTGGAGCTGTGATTGGCTGATGGGCTTCTGGGCTGTGTGCGGCACGGCTGCTGGCATACTGACAACAGTGATGCTGAGTACAGCGGCGGGCACCGGACAGCGGGGACGGCGGGATCAGTCACACATGCATGCCCCGGTCGGTGTGATCGGTGGCATGCTGATCAGGTATGCCTTATTTTCTGGGGGGTGCCTTATAGTTGCAGGCACATGGCACCCCCTAGCATCCAGTATTTTAGGGGAAAAAAACAAATATAATGCGCACCTCATTATAAGGCGCACTTTTGATTTCTAAGAAAATCTTAGTCTTTTAGGTGCGCCTTATAGTGCGGAAAATACGGTATATGTGAAAGATTATAATAACTTGCTCTACATTACTATTAAATAAAAATTGAAACGACGGTTAAGATAGGAGCTATTTGAGGTGGCGTTTTGACAGGTACACTTTAAATAAATTTCACTAAGCATGTTCAATATTTTTTCTATTTGCAATTTTTCATTATTACACAACTTAATTTATTGACATCTATGGTGTGATTTCTTTGGGTGGATCAGACAGGTTGTTACAGAAATCTTGTGATTCATTTATTTCAATAGCACCATTAGAAATATATTTATTTTGAAAATTGGTGGATGTGTTCAATACTTATTTTACGCGCTGAAATCATACAGCCAGCCAATGTCTGATGTGGTTTGGGCAGCGTGTTTCACTTG
>JARQOC010000005.1:181823161-181879193 GCA_033576535.1 Allobates femoralis
TCTCCTGGCTCTCTTCCTATCTTTCTGACCGTTCTTTCAGTGTATCATTTGCTGGCTCTACTTCCTCCTTTTTCCCCTCACTATTGGGGTCCCTCAGGGTGCATTCCTGGGACCTCTTCTCTTCTCTCTCTACACGGCCCCGATTGGACACACCATCAGCAGATTTTTTGCTTCCAGTACCATCTCTATGCTGACGACACACAATTATACACTTCAGCCCCTGACCTTACCCCTGCAGTTTTAAAGAACAACAATGACTGTCTAGCTGCAGTTTCCAACATCATGTCAGCCCTCTATTTAAAACTCAACCTTTCCAAAACTGAACTTCTTTTGACCAGCCCACCACTAACCTCCCTAAATCTGACATCTCTCTCTGTGTGCGATACCACGATAACACCTAGGCAACAGGCTCGCTGTCTGGGTGTCAAGTTTGACACCGATCTCTCCTTCACCTCTTATATACAATCTCTCGTCTGCTCTTGTCGCTTACACTTGAAGAACATCTCTAGAGTCCCACCCTTTCTCACCATGGAAACAACTAAAACCCTTACGGTGGACCTAATCAACTCCCGCCTTGATTATTGCAATTTTCTATTAATTGGCCTTCCCCTCTCTAAACTTTCCCCACTACAGTCCATCCTTAATGCAGCAGCCAGGATCACCTACCTGGCCAATCGTTACTCAGATGCCTCCGCTCTGTGCCAGTCATTGCACTGGCTGCCTATACATTACAGGATAAAGTTCAAATTGCTTGTTCTCACGCACAAAGCTCTTCACAATGCAGCACCTACCTACATCTCCTCCCTCATCTCTGTCTATCACCCCACCCGTTCTCTACATTCTACAAATGACCTTCGACTAACATCTGCACTAATTCGATCCTTCTACTCTTGGCTCCAAGACTTCTCCCGAGCTGCACCAATTCTCTGGAATGCTTTTCCCACAGAAATCAGGACTATCCACAACTTGCATGGCTTCAGACGCTCACTAAAAACACATCTTTTCAAGGCGGCCTATCATGCTCCCTAACAAAATTCCTTTCTCCTGTACATAGCCCATTCACTATCTCTCTCGACATAACTGTTCTTCAAACTCCACCAAACCCAAAAGCTCTACACAGATTGGCTGGTGACCATTCATGTAACTTTATTTCTTTCCCCCATTTCCTCAAGATGCCTTAACCATCAGTGTTATAAGCCCCAGTACTTTGTATAATCCCTTTCTCATTGTAGATTGTAAGCTCTTTTAAGTAGGGTCACCTTTATTTTTGCTTTATCTATTGTATTGTATTTTTTACATTGATTCTATGCTTATTGTATTGTTTCCTGTTATTGTACTATATTCTTTCTCTACTGGAATTACTGTATTACACTGTGTATTTTCTTACTGTATTATACCATGTATTTTCATCTATTACCCACTGTATTGTAAAGCGCTGCGGAATATGTTGGCGCTATATAAATAAAGATTTATTATTATTATAAATAAAAATGCAAACGGCAGTTACACTTTAAGTAAAGCCATATTGAGTGTACATGAGGAATATCACTATATTTGACCATTATCGGACTACCTCCACCTGTAGACCCTTATCAGGAAAAGCCTCATCAGGTTGTTTTTTGTGTGTGCTTTTCCTTTCTCCCCATCTTTTTCCTCTCCATTTTCTATAGGGAGCTGACTTTTGTTTGATCTGTTTGAGTCTTCACTACAGATTTGTGCAGTTTTTGACAGTAAATGATCAGTGGGGAGATGAGAAGTCAATTACAAGTGGGGATGAGATTTTTTTCCATAATAATATTTATTACAAAGTTTCTTCTTTTGTACTATTAATGTATTAAATAAAAAAAACTCAGTTTGCTTGACCAGAAGACTGGTGAAATGTCCAAAATATGCAGCTTAGTGGAAGGTTTCCGCTTTCCTCTAAGATCTCTGCAATATAATTAGCAATGAAAACATTGAGGCTTGGTTTTCTTACCTGCCTCTTCTCCTTGAGAGTATTTTTAGGTATAATGAAGCTATGGAGAGCGCTAGATCTATTAATGATGTATTGCTTGATGGCTAATGATGA
Source organism: Allobates femoralis (assembly GCA_033576535.1). Classification (NCBI taxonomy): domain Eukaryota; kingdom Metazoa; phylum Chordata; class Amphibia; order Anura; family Aromobatidae; genus Allobates; species Allobates femoralis. The sequence continues at coordinate 181,825,230 of JARQOC010000005.1, forward strand.
ATACTTTGCAGCACTTTCGAGCTCTGCAGCTGCAAGCATTTTACAGAACTTGGCTGCGGAACTGATATTTTTCTTTATGTAAAGTCATTTGTTTAACGGCATTGATGTTAGTGCATTGTTACCAAAATGTGAAGAATATAACATGTGTTTCTCTTTTACAGCTAATCGCAGATTAGGTAAAGTGGGTTGCAAATGTCACCTTGTGATTCATTGTTCTGTGCTATTAATTTTATTTGTAGGTTTTAAGACCAAAAATGTCAATCACCGTTTTCATTCCTTACGTAATTCTTGGGCGAGTGTATCACCAAGGCACGCAGTTAATTTTAATGTTTCTTTTTAGAGTCCAAGTCCACTACTCAATCTAATCGTGCAGAAAGAGCAACCGGCCAAAAAGGACTTGGATGATGCACAAGCAGCTGTGCGGCAGCATCTGCAGAAAGAGCTGATGGTGTTTTTTAACACGCTAATGCTCTGTTTAACTTCAGTTACTGATCGGTAAGTGCCAACTTGCATTTTAAATCCAGATTTTGAGTATGCCGGATTAGTCACACAGGGCTTTAAGGACATTTGACTTTTGTGTGTGATTTATGAACCATTAAGATTGGAACGTTCTCATTGCTTACTTGTTTGTTTTTCACCAAGCAGTAAATTAAGAGCTGTCCCTTTTATGTGTAAGTGTACTGAACCTTGCATCATCGTCTTTTAATTCTTATATACCAATTATAAAGATTGAAAATATAACGATGCTCATTAGTCCAAGTAAATTACAGCTTTTTTTCTGTCTGATCCAAGCTTCTTAAATGAAAGCCTATGCCTGCTGATTGTAGTATTGATTTTAAAGTTTTGTTCAGCGACAATAAGTTATTACTTAGCTTCAGTGATATGTGTTAATTTCTAGATAGGTGGGGATCTGAAAGCTGGGACCACTCTGGTTTGTATGAACTTGTATCCCCTCTAGAATGTAGCAGCAGTAGTGCACATTCCCAACTCATGCTCCATTCATTTCCTATGGGACTACTGGAGAAAGCCAAGCACAGTTCACAGCAGCCTCATAAAGAATTAACAGAGCAGAGGTCGGGCATGTGGAATGACCTCCGTTCTAATGGGGATAAAAATGCCCAATTATGCCACTTTGGGTGTGTCCCAGTGATTGCACCCCTTCGATCTAAAAATGATCACCTATCTTCATTGGCGAACACCTTCAACTGGGATGTTAGATTATGTCAGATGCCTGCATACTCAGTATTTCAGAAAAGCTGCTTTTGTAGTGGTGCTTCCTTTACATTTTTATTTTTTTTTTAATTCTAATGACAAAAGTTCTCTGAGAGTCAGTAGTTACATATTTAATAAAGGGGCAGACATATAGCCAGTGCAGCCAGTGTAGTTGCACCATGGCCCATAGTGGATTGGTCCCTCACAACTAGAAGTGGGATATGAACTCTACTAAATACTGTATATTGATACGTGCGAATGATTAACAGGAATACTGCTGAATACCGATGGGCCCAAGAACCAGTAAGGGCGGCTTCAAACCACGGTTTTGGTCTATCGGGTTCTATCCGGAGTTTTGCAGGAGCGTCGGGCAGAACCTGGCAGACCCAGATAGAACAACCAGCAATCCTGTTTTCTGCTGGAATCGGCAGATCGCTGCTTTCAGGAGCTGTCCCTGCTGACATTTCAAAATTGCAGCTAGCGGGCGTTAGCCGCGGTCCTGAAATGCCAGCGCTGAGCCTCGGCACCCTGGATCCGGGAGCCGGACAGATTTTATGTCGGAACTGGCGCCATAGACTCCCATGTTAGGGGGCGCCAGATTCGGGATGATCCGGTTTGTTCAGATTTTTGCCTCGGACAGAAAATCGCAGCAAGCTGCGATTTTATGTCTGGGAGTAAAACACACATTCTCCCAGATCCTCCTGGACAGATGGGAAACCAGATGGCAAATAGCTGCCATCCGGCCCCATAGGAATTCTATGGGGCTGATATCAGATCTGAGGCTGTCCGGCTCACACCGGACAGCCCTGGATAAGCAAAACCGTGGTGTGAAGCTGCTCTAAGAAGCCCTTCCTATTGAAAAGCTTCCCAGAAGCTCTGCAATAAATTCCCCCCTACACTACACCCCCGGCTGAGTGAGAGACCTACAAAATTAAGGGGGTATGAACTCTTATTAAATGTTGCATATTGATATGTCTAACTGATTTATCAGAAAATTGTTGAATCCCGATGGTCCCCAGAACCTTTAAGAAGCTTTTTCTATTGAAAAGCTCCCATGAAGCTCTGCAATTAACTCCACCCTCCTCCGTTGAGTTAGACTGCAGGGGAGAATATTGCTGGGACTTGCCGCTCAGGAGAGGATGGAAGCTGCAGCATCAGCAGCCAATGATGAGAACAAATGAAAGAAAAAGGGGGAAGGGGAACAAGAGGCGCAATAGTGCCTTATCACTTAGACACTGACAATCCGGTGGTATAAAGGAACCACTCACCTTTTTCAGTTGTGCGACCCACAACTGGTATGCAGACATGTAGTGTTTTATCCGGATGGCTGCTGCTGGACTCCCACCGACCACTTGCACGTGGAATCACACAGTAAAAATGGGAAATTTTTTACTGAATGATGAGAACAGGCCTGCAAGAGAGGAGGACAGAGTTGAGGAGACATCAAGAAGATGGAGGTCGTACAGCTCCATATCCTGTCCACTTCACATAGTAGGAGAGGAAGTACAGATGCAAGCTCCTTGAGGTCTTCTATAACACATGAAGGAACACAGAGGTAAGTATACTATTTGGATCTGGTTGTTTCTACATACAACCTATGCTGCTTGTATGGTATATATTTGTGTATGTGTCTGTATGTATTTAGCATATGTATGTATATGCCTGTATATAGGATGTATGTATGTGCCTGTACATGGGTGTATCTAATATATAAAATTGAGTGTACAGTTGTGCTCCAATGTTTACATACGCTGGCAGATTTTTTGTTTTCTTTGCCTTTTTTTCAGAGAATATGAATAGCACAAAAACATTTTTTTCTGCTAATGGTTATTGGTTGGGTGAAGCTTCGTAATACCATATATTGCCCCTCTAACATCAATGACAGCCTAAAGTCTTTTATGGTAGTTGGGGATGAGCCTCTTTATTTCCTCAGATGGTAAAGCTGCCCATTTTTTTGGGCAAAAAACTCCAGTTCCTGTTAATTCCTGGGCTGTCTTGCATGAACTGCACGCAGAACCTATACTTTGTTCTGCTGTAGCCAATGACAGGTCTGCTTTGCCTGGTATTTGGATCATTGTCATGTTGGAACGTCAATGTGCACCTTCCGCTCTGATGAGTGCAAATTTGTCTCCAACATTTGCTGATAATGTGCTGCATTCATCATTCTTTCAACTTTGACCAAGTTTCCTGTGCCTTTTGTAGCTCACACATCCCCACATCATCAGCGATCCACCTCCGTGCTTCCATTTCCATTTTAATAGGATGATGGTAGTTTGGGGTTTTTATTTGCATCTTGAACAATTTTCCTGGTGGTTGTGGATGAAATTTTTGTTGGTCTGCCTGATTGTGGTTTGGTTTTTACAAAATCCCTGATTTTCCATTTGTTAATCAGTTTGAACACTGACATTATCAATTCCTTGGGTATCTTTTTGTATCCTTTTCCTGTTTTATGCAGTTCAACTATCTTTTCCCCGTAGATCCATTGAAAATTCTTTTGCTTTCACAACTCCATAACTCACAATCCAGAAATGTCAGTAGATGGATGAAAGATGCAAGAGTCTGTCTGGATCCCAGAAACTCACCCAGCTTTTCTGCGCGCACACACACTACATGTTACCTTTATTAGCCATTCAAACTTGTTTGTGTCAACTTCTGTGCATGTTATTAGGTCAAAATCGCCAAGGTATATGAACTATTGATCAGGGTCATTTGGATGTTTTTGGTTTTCGTTAAGCACAACTGTATGTGTGTGTTTGTATATGCACTAAAAAAATCCACACCGTCGCATTTACAATCATGACATTTTGCACAACCACCTCATTTGACTTGGGGAACATCATAGACTGTTTTGAGGGGACATTTTAACCCTGCACTTTACAGTCATTCATCAAAAAAAGGCCTATTTACTATTTGTGTGTAAATTGGTAAATAGGTTTGTGTGAGGTAATATATACTGCGTTGGCTGTTTTGAGAGTTAGCCTGGATATTTATCAGGTTGCCTAGAGCAACCCATCACAGCTCAGCTTCTGATGGGTTGCTATAGGCAACAATGGACATTCATAGTATATAACAGCTTATGCATGTCTGTGAAACATTCAGGGAAGCTTGCCAAAGGAAAGGACTTCAGACCCCAGCATACAGCAGGAGGCGGCACTCTGACCCCAGCATACTGCAGGAGGTCACATACAACCCCTGTATACAGCAGGCCATCGCTCACAGCCCCCTGTTTACAATAGGAGGCCGCACACCATTCCCAGTATATATCAGGAGCCCACATGCAACTCTAGTGTACAGCGGGAGGCCGCGCGCAGAGCCCCGTGTCTTACAGTGGGAGGCCCGCACAGAGCCCCCTGTCTTACAGCGGGAGGCCCGCACAGAGCCCCCTGTCTTACAGCGGGAGGCCCGCACAGAGCCCCCTGTCTTACAGCGGGAGGCCCGCACAGAGCCCCCTGTCTTACAGCGGGAGGCCCGCACAGAGCCCCCTGTCTTACAGCGGGAGGCCCGCACAGAGCCCCCTGTCTTACAGCGGGAGGCCCGCACAGAGCCCCCTGTCTTACAGCGGGAGGCCCGCACAGAGCCCCCTGTCTTACAGCGGGAGGCCCGCACAGAGCCCCCTGTCTTACAGCGGGAGGCCGCACACAGAGCCCCCTGTCTTACACTTGCAGCTTGTGCCTCGCATAGCCCCTGTAGTAGAGCCTTTGCCCCAAATAACCCCTGTATTACACTAGGAACCCACACACAGCCCCTCTATTACACTTGCTGCATGTGTATCAGTAGGGAGAAGCAAGACTTTGTTAACTCATTCAATTTTGTTATAGCTAACTTTAGTTAGTTGCTATAACAGGTAACGCTGGGGACTACAGCTAGTATATTATACAGTTGAAACCAGACGTTTACATACACTGTATAAAAAGACACACATGCATATTTTTCTCATCTGACATGAAATCAGAATAAACTTCCATTTTAGATAAATTAGGATTACCACAATTTAAATTATTTGCCAAATGCCACTATAATGAGAGCATTTTACAACATTTGTATTACTTTCTGCAAAGTCACAAGTTTACATACATTTCATTAGTTTTTGGTACCATGCCCTTAAATGTTTGACCCAAGTCATACAGTTTTGGATTTCCTTCCAAAAGCTTCTCACAATATTTGTTAGGAATTTTGGCCAATTCCTCCTGACAGAACTGGTTTAACTGAGCCATGTTTGTAGGTTGCCTTGCTCACACCTTCCTTTTCAGCTTTGCCCATACATTTTCATTAGGATTGAGATCAGTGTTTTGTGATGGCGACCCAAACATTGATTTTGTTATCCTTAAGCCACTTTATAACCAGTTTGACAATAAGTTTTGGTCATTATCCATTTGGAAGACCTATTTCCGCCCAAGCCTTAAGTTCCTGGCTAATGTCTTGAGATGTTGCTTCAGTATTGCCACATAATCTTGGCATCTTCCCCTCCTCCTTCAAACACTCTATTATTACTCCACTACTAAAGAAAACGTCCCTTGACCCATCCTGCACAAATAATTACAGACCTGTCTCCAATCTCCCCTTTTTCTCAAAACTCCTGGAGCGCCTGGTCTACACCTGCCTCACCCATTACCTCACCACTCTTTTTTAGATCCATTGCAGTCTGGCTTCCGCCCCTTACACTCTACAAAAACTGCCCTTATCAAAGTGACCAATGACCTTCTGACAGCAAAAAAAAAAATAATAATGACCACTCTCTCCTTATCCTTCTTGATCTCTCCGCAGCCTTTGACACTGTTGACCACCATCTCCTATCTCTATGCTGCACTCCATTGCCATCAAGGACACTGCTCTCTCCTGGTTCTCCTATCTTTCTGACCGCTCTTCAGTGCATCATTCACTGGCTCCACTTCCTCTCCTCTTCCCCTCACTATTGGGGTCCCTCAGGGTTCAGTCCTTGGACCTCTTCTCTTCTCTCTCTACACAGCCCCGATCGGACAGGCCATCAGCAGATTTGGCTTCCAGTACAATCTTTACGCTGATGACACACAACTATACACTTCCTCCCCTGACCTTACTCCTGCTCTAATACAGAACACCAATGACTGTCTAACTGCAGTCTCCCATATCATGTCCGCTCTCTATCTGAAACTCAACCTTTCCAAAACTTCCAGAACTTCTTCTGCTCCCACCCTCTACCAACCTCCCTAAACCTGATATTTCCCTCTCGATGTTCGGCACCACGATAACGCCCAGTCAGCAGGCTCGCTGTTTCGGTGTTATGTTGGACACTGATCTCTCCTTTACCCCATATATACAATCTCTCACCTGCTCCTGTCGCTTGCACCTGAAAAATATCTCCAGAATTCGCCCTTTCCTCACCATGGAAACAACTAAAACCCTCACCGTGGCCCTGATTCATTCCCGCCATGATTACTGTAATTCTTTATTAGCTGGCCTCCCCCGCAGTAAGCTCTCCCCTCTCCAGTCTATCCTCAATGCAGCAGCCAGGATCACCTATCTAGCAAACCGCTACTCAGATGTTTCTGCACTATGCCAGTCACTGCATTGGCTACCCATACACTATAGAATCCAATTCAAATTGCTTGCTGTCACTCACAAAGCTATTCATGGTGCGGCACCTCCCTACCTCTCTACCTAAATCTCTGTCTACCACCCCACCCATCACCTTTGCTCTGAATGCGACCTCAGACTAACATCGGCATTAATCCGAACCTCCCATTCCTGACTCCAACACTTCTCTCAAGCTACACCAACCCTCTGGAATGCTCTACCCCAAGAAATTAGGACCATCCACAACTTGCATAGCTTCAGACGTTCCCTAAAAACACACCTCTTCAGGGCAGCCTATCGTTCTCCCTAACAATAGTAATTTAGACATAAGATATTCATTGTTATAAGCCCCTGTACTTTGTGCTCCCATCCCGTTTTAGATTGTAAGCTCCTTTGAGCAGGGTCACCTTTATTTTTTGCCTTTTTATTGTATTTCCTACATTGATTCTATGTTTATTTTATGTAACTACTGTTCTGTATTACCTACCATTCTGTATCGTATATTTTTCCTATACGTACCATTGTACTGTAAAGCGCTGCGGAATATGTTGGCGCTATACAAATAAAGCTTTATTATTATTATTATAAACTTCTTTCCTCATTATTCCATCTATTTTGGGAAGTACACCAGTCCCTCCTGCAGCAAAACAAACCCACAACATGAATCTGTCACCTCCTTATTTCATAGTTGGGATCTTAGACTTCTAAGCTTCTCCCTTTTTCCGCCAAATGTACTGATGGTCGTTATACCCAAACGGTTAAATTTTAGTTTCATCAGACCACAGGACAGGTCTCCAAAAGTTTAGGTCTTTGTTCCTGTGTGGATTTTCAAAAATGAATCTGGCTTTGTTTCTTCTTGAGTAATGGCTTCTTCCTGGCAAAAGTGGCTTTTTAGCCCATGTTGATACATTATTGTTTCAACTTGTTTAGCACAATCTTACCAGCTTCCGCCATCATCTTCACAAGGTCCATTGCTTTTGTTCTTGGGTTGATATGCACATGTTGGACCAAATCGCTTTGTCATCTCTTGAACGCAGATCCCATCTCCTTCCTGAGAGGTATTCTGGCTGGACATTCCCATCTTGTTTGTACTTCCATATAATTGTTTTGTTCAGATGCATGAGGCACCTTCAGGCATCTTGAAATTGCACCCAGGGATGAACCAGACTTGTGCAAGTCTGCTTCCTGATATCTTAGATGATTTCTTCATTTAGATTTTCCCATGATGTTACACAAAGAAGCAGTGTGTTTCAAGTGTGCATTAAAATAAATCCATAGGTGTGTCTGTAAATAACTCAGATGTTGCCAATAAACCTATTGGAAGCTTCCAAGCACATGACATTATCCTATGGGCTGTCCCAAATTGTTTTAAGGCATCGTAATATTAGTGTATGTAAACATGTGAGTTTGCAGAAAGTAATAATGCCTTAAAACATTTTCTCTTTCTCTTTCATTATTCTGGCATTTGACAAATATTAATAATTATGGTTATCCTAATTGACCTAAAATGGGAAAAGTGTTCATAATATTTGTGGTGTGTTCACTGTGCTCGGGACATCTCTCATGTATGTGCCCAACATGATGATGATGTATTAAATAATTTTACTTAGAGACTTTTTGTTTTAATTATTCTAATGCCCTTTGATTTGTTTTCCCCCTAGCACAAGCCTGAGTTACTTATCCCCCTCAGACCGAATAATTCCTCTGTACTACTGCTCTGCTCTTGTTTGCATCCTGCATCCATGATAACATGACTAAAACATGTGACTCCCGTACAGGGCTGTGGACTTGGATTTAGGGAAATTGAGGAGTTGGAGTCTGATATGTGGCATACTGACTTTACAGCCATAGTTATGGAGTCGGTTTCCATTTTCGGTGGAGTCGTAGTTTGAGTCAGATTTAAGGCCAGTTACACACACAGATAATTGTGCAGAGATTGTTCACAGATCTCTGGTTGCAGTGAAATCATGGACACATTGTTACATATTGTGGCCGTGTACAAATGTGTCCATGATTTCACTGCAACCAGAGATCTGCAAACAATCTCTGCACAATTATCTGTGTGTGTAAACTGGGCCTTTAGAGAAATTAAGGCGTTTGAGTTGAATATGTGGCTTACTGACTTCACAGCCATGGATATGGAATCGGTGTCAATTTTGGTGGAGTCGGATTCAGGGAAATTGAAGACTCTGAGTTGGAGATTTGGCTTACCGACTCCACAGCCCTGGTGCTGTTGCTAATCACTGAGCCTAGTAGTCATGCCAAGGTAGATGGCACAAGTTACTAAAATAGTCACTTGTGACTTTATCACTGCAGGCTGGAAACATAGATAGAGCAGTGACAGAGAAATTCACTATACCAGGTGAAAATGAGTAACTAATTTTATTCTCATCTTATTATTTTTTCACAAGACAATGAAAAAAAACTTAAAAGACCCCTTTAAGAAAGAGGGGGGCCCATACATTTTGCAAAGGGGCCAATTGCTCTGTGCCTGCCACTGATTTAATCACTATCTCTTTATGCACTGCTTTTTCACTTTTCTTCTATTTTTCTTATTGGGACTTTTAGGGTACGTTCACTCTAGTCTTTAACTCAGACAAGTACAATGCAATAAAAAAGGATAATGCACTTGGACCCATGTAATTCAATGAAGCAGTGTAGATCTAGCGTTTTTAATTTCTCAGCTGTATTCAGCCTGAGTAACAATCGCATTCAATCGGATGTGACTCACCCATTCAAGTCTATGGGTGCGAGAAAAAAGGTCTGATGCACACAGACCATCCCAGTGGTATCCATTTTATATTGATGCACTACTATTCTGTAGCAGAGGACACTGTAAATATTTCTGTAAATGATTAAAAGCTGCTAAGAAAAAAACGGCTTGCACATGTTGACATTTTTAGAAGGTATGCTCCATAATCCATCTGCAAAACCATTGTGAAAATGTTAACACATTTTAACATATTCACCATAATGTAAAAACTACTTGCTGTGCATATTCAGTTTTCTCAGTTACTTTTAACCACTTCAGACTTTGTAAGTTATCAGACAGTTACAAAAAAAAGTGACAGGTGGCTTCTACTTGGAAGCTGCTAACTTTTTTATTTTTCTACACACATGTACAGCTCTGGCAAAAATTAAGAGACCACTGCACAGTTTTCTAAAAATCACCATCTCCACATGTCTGACACCCATTTCATTCCAGTGTCAGTTGAATTCCACCAAAGTACACCTTATTATACTTAACGTGCTTCTGATTAGGTGATCACCTAAACCAAATCTTATTTAATGAGGCAAAATATAAAAAACACTGCTGTGATCTTCACAATCCTCTTACAATGGGACCAGCTAGATGGCAAAACAAGTGCTAGGATTAGCCCAAAAGTAATTTGAATGAAAAAATAACTTTTAACCATGCTAAAGGTGTTGAAAAGAAAGGTCGTGAGGGAGGAAAAGAAGGGCTCGATTCGGGCTTTACTAACAGAGGGATGCAGAAAGCGTCATGTTGTCTCCATCCTTAAAATTTTGAAGACAGCAGTCCATTACACCAAGGTCAAGCAGCAGACATTGGGGACAACAAAGCTACAGACCAGCAAAGGGCGAAAGCGACTTCCCACTGACTGGGATGACCGTCATTTTATTTGAATGTCACTTGGCAACCGTAGGATGGCATCAAGTGACCTACAAAAGGAATGGCTAATGGCAGCTGGGGTGAAGTGCATGGCAAGAACAGTTCGTAACCGGCTCCTAGAGACAGGGCTCAAGTCATGTAAAAATAGAAAAAAACTTTCATCAATGAGAAGCAAAGGAGAGTCAGGCTGAAGTTTGCCAAAGACTATAAGGATTGGACCATAGAGGACTGGAGTAAGGTAATCTTCTCTGATGAGTCTAATTTTCAGCTTTGCCAAACACCTGGTCGTCCAATTGTTAGACAGAGACCTGGAGAGGCGTACAAGCCACAGTGTCTTGCACCCACTGTGAAATTTGGTGGAGGATCAGTGATGATCTGGGGTTGCTTCAGCAAGGCTGAAATTGGGCTGATTAATACTTGCGAAGGAGGTATGAATCATGCAGCATACCAGGTTATCCTTGAAAAACACTTGCTTCCTTCTGCTGAGGCAATGTTCCCCAACTCTGAGGACTGTTTTTTTTCCAGCATGACAATGTCCCATGCCACACAGCTAGGTCAATCAATTTGTGGATGAAGGAGCCACCACATCAAGACTCGGTCATGGCCAGCTCAATCTCCAGACCTGTACCCCATTGAAAACCTCTGGAATGTAATCAAGAGGAAGATGGATAGTCACAAGCCATCAAACAATGAAGAACTGCTTAAATTTTTGTGCCAGGAGTGGCATAAGGTCACCCAAAAGCAGTGTGAAAGACTGGTGGAAAGCATGCCAAGACGCATGGAAGCTGTGATTAAAAATCATGTTTATTCAACCAAATACTGATTTCTGAACTCTTGCTGAGTTAAAACATTAGTATTATTGTTTCTAAATGAATATGACCTTTTTCCTTGCATTATTTGAGGTCTTAAAGCACTGTTTTTTTTTATTATTTTGACGATTTCTCATTTGCCACAAATAAATATTACATTTTTAGCTTTGAATTTCGGAGACGTGTTGTCTTTAGTTTACAGAATAAAAGAACAATGTACATTTTACTCAAATATATACCTATAAAGTGAGAAATCTGATAAACTGAAAATTTTGCAGTGGTCTCTTAATTTTTGCCAGAGCTGTATATAGCCCATACCAGGCGTTGATTTAAATTTGAGTTGCAGATGCAGCTAATGAAGCAACAGAATTATTAACACATTTGTTGCATTGTATTCCAGTACAGTTTAGTTTGAGTAACGTCTGTGAGGTTCCAGTCTTGGTATATTCTTGCCATTCTTGACTGTAAAAGTGAATTATCATTTAGGAACAGCACCTTAGTGTATTTTTATTGCAATTTCTGACAGATGATACATATAGCCTTAACATCTATGGCCTATACAGATAATTTACCTGTAACTGACATTTGGCTATAAATTTCTGATGTATATTCACCACACCAGGAGCCACTTTCTTAGTTTTCTCTGTTGCTTCTTCTCACATTGTCCAAAATGGCTGCTTCAGCGACATACGGAACATGAAAAGGCTGGACCTCCCCAACCTGTACTCTGCCATCGGACCATCGCAGCTGACCTTGGCACTAGCCTCATCTCACGGCAGAAGTAGGGCATAGTAAGAAGTAAGGGCTTTTTCCAACGCTCCATATACCACTAATGCTGTTTGAGAGACGAAAGAAGGGGCAATTGAGCGTTGGAACCTGAGGCAACGGGAACATAACAGAGAGCACCAGGTCTGGTTCCTGTGCATTACATAAAGTAAATGCCAATGTAATTTGGGAGGGGAGGGTGGCTTTATATGTTTGCCCTGAGAAAAAAGACTGAATGTAGTTCCCTTTGACAATTATCATTATAAAACATCCTATCTGAAGCACAGAGCAAAGCATTATACAACAAAAGAGCATTCATACATCTGTATTGTGAGGTATGACCGGCAGTATAGTACATAAGCCAGTATATGTCACATGGACCTTGAGCGGGGCATATAGGGTTAACTGCACTCAGGTCTGTGTGAGAGGTTTTAATTGTTCACAGCCAGATGTGGGTGTTTCAGGCAGGATATTAAGCTGCCTAGTGGTGTGAAGTGAGACATTGAGAGAGAATATGAATCAGAGGAAGCCCGTCCCTCTGAGACATGGAAGGAAAGCGAGACGTCTGTTTCTCTGCATGGATTGTTAGCCTGTGGGCAGTCGCAGTGGCTTGTGGACCTCCTGTACGTTTGGGAATCCTGGCAGAACCTGGAAGATGCTCACTCTGGACGTGTTGGTGCAGCCGCAGTCCTGGAGACCTGCCTGGTATGGTAAGACGTGGAGGTGACTGGTGACCTGATATCACGTGATGAGAAGACCTTGGGGAGGCCTTGATTGCCCTGTAGCTCAGGCAGCTTAAACCAAGTATGTGCCCTGTAAGAGGCTGGAGTCCTGTAGGATGGACTGTATGTGTACGCACCATGGACTGAGACTGGGATTGTCTCAAGTGCCGGGTGGGCATTACCATCTTTGGGACCCACTGTAATGTTATAAAGGTTCCGTTGACAAATGTAAATACGGTTATGTATGTTATCAGATTTAATACTGTATTATGTAAATAATGCCGGGCAGGCATAGCCACCATTAGAACAGACTGTGATGTCTATAATATTCTGTTGATATATGAACTGTCCTGTGGACTGTATCACCCCAGGAGTCTGGTTGGAACAATGGCATTGCCTCCCTCACAGGGGATGATGTCATGCCTGGAAACAAAAAGGGGGTTTCCTATTCAGGTGGCACAGCATCCAACACTTTCCTGTCTCCAGACCAGAAGGGGAAGCTCTAGAACCTGGCTGAAGGGTAGCTTCCCTATATAAATTCTGGCCCAGAGGTGGGGTTAGTCAGAACAGCCATGGAGTGATTCTGAGGAGGAAGGAGAGCCTGGGGGAGGCGAGCAGCATTGTGCTCACCGCAGAGGAAAGCAACAGAAAACGGACACCAGGTCCGAGGCTGTGCAGGGTCTACTGTCCTGGCAGCCAATACTGGAGGATGGGGAATTCCAAGTTTCCCATCCACATCAAAGTGCCTGGAGGCAAAGCAGCATACTAGAGCCCGGGGTCTCCACCGAGGAGGGACCCCTGAAGCAGAACTCGAGCTGCCTGTCATACTGGCACGCGCAGGAGAGAGGACCAGCAGCTTAGCTTCAAGCAGCAGAGATCTACAGGAGAACATGCAGAGGAGAGGCCTCCAACCCACCTGGCTAGGAAGATCCCCTGATTGCTTCCAGGTTACCCGGGTCCATAGTAACATGTAAACCGGTGCCCCCGGACTATAACTGCAACAGCAATTTGCAAGTAAAGGTGAAGGAAACGTTCGGCCTCAAGTTATTTGCGCACCCTCCATCCTGCACCCTACACCTTTTAATACCGACTGCCCCGGGGATCCGCTATGCCCATGGGGAGCCACTCCATCCCAGCTGCCCGTCCATCTTCCACGGAGGTTCTGCAACAGCGATGGCCACCTATAGCCACATACCACGGGTGGCGTCACAAACTACTTCCTTTTAAACCACCCCATTCACTAATGGATCTAAAGCAAGATAAGCCATCTCTCATGTAGGTCATTTTCCTCACCACCACAGGGGTAGAGGGTACTTCAGCACCAGACCCAGAGCAGCCCCCATATGACACGTCACCTGGCATTCCGCCGCACTACCCGCATTGGGCCTCATAAACAGCGAGGAGGACCTGAAGAGCTCACTGTCAGGTGGTGAGCCTTTACCCATGCCAACCGGGAGCAGCAGATTTCACACTCAGGAGGATCTTGCAGCATGCCTCTCGTTATTACACCTGCAGCCACTGCCACAGTTACAGTATCAGGAAATCCTGGACCAGGAGCATGAGGAAGAGGTAGTAGAGGCAGAAGGGACTGTTTCCCATCCCTGTGTAGCATCCCTGCCAGAGACCTTCTGCTCAGAGAATGCCATGGGAGGAACCCTAACCCCTCCAAGTAACCGATATGGCATGAAACTCCCCGTCATGTCTCTTTAAGAAGATTTGGCTCACCGATGCCATCGCCAAAGAGTGGTTGGATGGAGCTGAGACCAATGACTTTGATGACCAATGTACCTGAAGCAAGGAGGTGGCATTCATCCAGCAGATGGTGTTTGTATTGATAACTGAAGAAGGTATTGGTCATCAGTGCTACGTCAACTGGTCCACCCTGCTGTGTGACCATTGACCATATTCCCAAAAGAATACACAATCTAAGATGGGAAGGAGGTCACCTACATAAAGGTGATTGGCAGCAACAGGTTGTTCGTGGTTGTCGTAAGTCGGGTTGCCACGGCCAACGACTTTGAAAAGTGGCAGCCAGAGGCCGACAGGGAAAGAATGATGCGTCAGATGGAGGCCAGGCCTCTCTTGATTAGCCAGCCAACTGCTCCCAAACCCAGAGGGGCCATCGATCCTAAAGGGCCTATCGGTGTTGCAGAAGTTGGTTCCGTCTCCCTAATTCCTCCATCCTCTTTTCCAGCGGTCGCTATGATGGGGTGTGCCGGGTGGCAAGTGGTGGTGGAGAATGCCCCTGGAGTAGGAGTCCCTGCGACCCCTCCCGAGACTGCCCAGCAGTTAAACTAAAGTGGACTTTCTTAAAGAAAGGCATGTTGTTTGGTTAATGACCCATGCCTTAGTTAGCATTTTGTCCAGAGAAGGACTCTTATTAGTTGTATTTTGAGTTCTTCGAAGAGTGAGGTCTGTATTCTTGTTCATTTTATTTTCCCCTTCCCAGATTTAGTGCCTGTTGCGCTTCCCCCTGCTGGTTTAGCAGGAAAGCAACCTTTGGCGTACACCGCAATGCTCTAATGGACTGTGCCCTCAATGGACTTTGCACTTCTTGTGTGCTGGACTGTTTCTGCCAAGAGATGCTTTGATACTCCTCTACAGAGACTGGTAAACAAGGTGCAGGCCTCTGACCTGACTGAGGTATGGAAATGCAAGACACCACACACACTTATGTAGAAAAGGGTTGGCCAAGTGCAGTCCTCAAGTTTCGCAAACTGCATATTTTTTGGATTTCCTTAGCATTGCACAAGGTGCGGCAATCAACAGCTCTGCAGGTGATGAAATTTGCACCTGTGCTATGCTAAGGAAATCCTGAAAACCTGCACTCTTTTCAGGTGTTGAGGACTATAGTTTGCAACCCCTGCCCTAGATGTCTCTATGGAGGTAGCCAGGGGTCAAGAGGAATCCTTGAGCTCTTTCACCATGTGTGCCATCGTTGCTTTTTTTTCCTTGCACATGTGGTTCAGGTTTCTTTTTCCTGCCCCAAAATTGGCACCAAATATGGAAGGAAAAAAACACGTTGGCACGGCACTACTCAACTCTCATAGACTTTGCTGACTTCAGAATAGACATGCTGGTTTTGATGCACATTCTCAAACTCTGTATAAAAGAAGCTACAAGCAACGTACCATGGGCACGGGGCCTTACCAAAATATGGTGGGGTCACAAAAACATCCCCACATTTTGTGAGAGCCAGCATGTAGACATTTGTGAGGGTGTGACAAGCGGTGCCGTCACAAACATTAATGCCCTTCAGACTCGAGAGGGTCACACATGGGCCTGCGAATTTGAACTATGCTGCACTCCCTGAAACCACCGCTTCTCACATGCGCTGTCTCACAATACCGGCATGGTATATCTGCTACATCTCATGCGATATCACGGCTCCAATGAGACAGCTAGTGTTTAAAGCCCTGACACCATTGAGGTTATCTTGGGTCACCCCGTGGGATTTCCTACTGTACAATACCGACTGTGTAAACTGAGACAACCACAGGGAAGTCATGAGGATGTCTGAGGTTCGTGAGCGGGCCCAGAAGCATATTGACAGTGGTTCTGAAGCTTGTTATATAACAGTGTAGGAAGATAATGTATGTTGCCAAAACAGCGGGGCTCCACTGTAAAACAGTTTGAGCGGTGTTTGGCAGCTTTTGGGCCACTTTGAAGGTGTTTTCTAGGCCCTTGATTTTTCCTCCCATTGATTTGAAGGGGGTTCAGAAGTTCGGCGACCTGAACAGAACTCAACCCGACCTTCAAAAGGTTCCCTCATCTCTAATCTCATCCTGCACCTGCTCACATTTACTTTCTTCAAGCTTAAATGCAGTTTAACCCTTACCATATATCAGCAAGTAAAGATGTGGATTCTGCACTATCATTATGATACATTGATTTCTTGTTCCATATTTCTTATTTTTGTTATTCACATGTCTTCATTGGAATTTTCCACTGTTGTTTTTCCATAACAGCAGATAGTCGTCATATGCTGTATAATGCCTTTTAGAGCTTTGTAATGATTACTTTTTCCTGTGCCCGTGCATTGTTCACAATTCAGCACACATAGCTAGTTATTTATAAGACGATAAAAGGTAAAAAGTTTATTAGGAAAGAGGAGCTAATTGTTGGTTATTACACTGTGAAATAATGAATCCTCTTAACTTTAATAGTTGACTGCACGCTGCTAAGGAGTCTGAGACATATCTGTTCCTGCAGCACAATATTGGCGAACAGCAAATCTAGTGATAAAATGGCCTCACTCGGATGCCGGCTGTTCTCATTTTCACTTCATTTTTAATAGGATTTTTCATGCTTGATATGTTTTCTAATGGTACCGTAATTAACCTTTAATGAATGCTGTATCAAAAATTAAGTCCTATCTATCCACACAGAACCTAAAAGGTTCATTACCAGTTTTCTTTTCTCTTCCTTCACTGAGGAGTCTACATATGAATAACTGTCTCCATTGATGTCAGCAGTGTCTGGTGGCATTTTTGTACCATTTCTATCTAAAGCCTGCACATCCTAATGTTCCGCCCAGTATACACGGGACTTAACATCTTATGTATATGAATTTGAAAAAAAAAATCCAAAACAAGAAAAATGTTACTTATTAGGTTATGTTATAGGACATGGGTGGCCACAGCAAGCAGAGGACCTCTGTGCAAGAACTATATAAACAATATATGGGTCCTCTGCTGTCCAGTAACTTATAATGCACAATTATACATACTTTGGAGGTTACCTCGCCCCCATATCTTTTTCTCTTTACAAAAGTGTTTCGTAGCTCCGTACTGTGCAGGTAATTACAACATTGATCTATTAAAGTGAATGATGGTGTAGCAGTGCACTACAGGTGTTCAGAAGTCCAGCTGTCCAGAGAAAATAGATAAAATCAGTATTTTTATTATTATTATTATTATTATTATTATTACCCTTTGTAATAAAAACTGCAACATGTCATTTTATCTTGCGGATATGCTTTTACGTGTGGATTTTCCTAATTGACTTGCATTAGATGTAGAAAATCTGCAGACAAAAAAGCACATATGTTGTGTAGGGAGTTGTGTGATCCACACATGACTATCAATAAAGCTTGTCAGAGCCAAACTCCAAGAAGTATCAAAAATAAAGCAACTTTAAAAAAACAAACAAAAAAACATGACATTCTAAGGCTGGGTTCACATTGCGGCGGCGTCCGGTCCGGGGCTGTCAGGAGTGACAGCCTGGACCGGAGTTTTGCTGCATAGAATACTATCGGGCTGCACGGAGCTGGATCGCGCCGGGTGGCAATTATCTGCCATCCGGCTGCTATCTCGCCGGATGAAGCCGGGACAAGTGGGGTTTTTCTTCCGATTCCAAAAAACGTTGCATGCAACGTTTTTGGATTCGGCAGACAATTCCCCACTACTCCAGGATACATCCGGCGAGATAGCAGCCGGATGGCAGATAATTGCCACCCGGCGCGATCCAGCTCCGTGCAGCCCGATAGTATTCTATGCAGCAAAACTCCGGTCCAGGCTGTCACTCCTGACAGCCCCGGACCGGACGCCGCCGCAATGTGAACCCAGCCTAAGAGAGACAAACAACAAAGCGGAAAAAAATACTAAACTCAATGAGAAAGAAAAAAAAACAAAAACAAAAGTAACTAAATAAGCTAAAAGTGCAGTAAATCTGCATAATCAAAAACTAACAATTCTCAATATAGGAACGTAGCCTTCAATTATTATCACAATAAAGAGATTTAAACAGGATCATAGCCTAATAGTCAGATGTTTGCCTTACTAATTATACCAAATGGGTGATAATGATGTCCATATGTAGGCTCATACCAAATGGGTGATAATGATGTTCATATGTAGGCTAATACAAAGTCAGAAACTGCTGTGTACGGGTGCTTAAAACTGGGTGGGCAAAAGCCAACCTCTACTCCAAAGCTGAGGTTGTGTTGAAGACTGTTCGTGTTAGACAGGTGATACTCCATGGTGAAACTGAGCTTAGCAACAAGACACGAGGTAGTTATACTGCATCAGCAAAGTCTATCCCAGGCAAAGACTTCAATGTAGACTAGGATTTCAAGGTGTGTTGTGTATCCTACACAGTAAATGTGTTTCAGCTGTCTTATATGAAAATAATCATTATCACATGTATGGTATAATTGGTTATTTATTCACCTGACTGTAATCCTACAAATTCCCTGTCTTTGTCATGTGTACCTAGAATAATTTTCGCTGGGTAACCTTCTATGCACTGTACAAGACATGACAAATTACACATTGTCATTATTTAATGAAAGAGAATAAATACAAAATCAATAGATTTTAGAACAACCTTTATCAGCAGTAACTTGAAATAATCATTTTTTGTATGATGATCACTCTTGCTTTGTTCTGGAGGAATTTGATCCACTATTCTTTACAATGTGGATTACGAGAAGTCAGTCACCCTCAATTTCTACTATTCTTGTAGTGAACATACCCCTTATAAAAACCGTATCTTTGGTATACATTTTACTTATTTTGTTTTACATAAAAAATGTTTTATTATATAGAAATCAGTGGTTTTCATTGACAAGAGCTCAGTACCACGTTCTGTTACTTCATTAACAATCCTCCTCCGCACCTCCCCTCATGAAGATTGCAGGGCTGTGGAGTCGGTGTCTATTTTGGGTGGAGTCTGAGTCGGATTCAGGGACATTGAAGAGTCTGAGTCGGATTTTTGACTTACTACCTCCACTGCCCTGGTTGATTGACAGCGCTCATGGTGGACTTCACTTGAACTCCTAGCCCCGCACATACTGACACTGCAGGGGCACACATAGTGTTAGGCTACGTTCACATTGTCAGTTTTTGGTCTGTTTTTCGCATCAGTTTTTGGAAGCCAAAACCAAGAGTGGATGAAAAATACAGAAGTGGTGACTTCTTTCTATTAGGCTATGTTCACACATTGAGTTTTTGGTCAGTAGTTTACATCAGTATTTACAAGCCAAATCAAAGAGTGGAACAATCAGAGAAAAAGTATAATAGAAAGACGCCACCACTTCTGTATTTTTCATCCACTCCTGGTTTTGGCTTACAAAAATTAATGTGAAAATCTGGCCAGAAACTGAACATGTGTTCAGGTGCATTCTTATCCCCTTCCCTGTCTGCTGCAGAACCTTCATGCACACGGGATAACATAAGGGCGGACAACTGATGCAAACAGGAGAGAGGAACGAGAGCACACCTGCTTTGTGTGTGTGCTCGGCTCCTGCAGTGTCTGTGTGTTTAAGGCTAAAGGTTCAAGATGGCAGCAAGCCAAAGCGAGTGCTGTCAAACACAAGGGGGTGTGTAGAGGAAAAATATTGGGGGGCAGAATGGTGCTTTGGGCTCTTGACCACTGCAAGGGTGCACTGAGGACCTCTCATATATATATATTTTTATATAAAATGTACACTACAAGTATTATTTTTATAGAGGCTAAGTCTCCTTTAGGAATAAATAAGTTGTTTCATTTTTGTTTTAGTGTTGAAAGATTTTCACTTTGCTGAAGTTTATTCACATTCGTATATGCACAGCTTTCTTAACATTCCCCCCAGTGTTTTAATTGGATTGAGGTCTGGACTTTTACTGAGCCGTTGTGACACATTGATGCTTTTCTTTTTCTTCTGATTGCATCTGACTGTACTAAATTAATGACTCCGAACACTTTTCTGCACGTATCCCGTAAATGGTTAGTCATGAAATACTAAGCGCTGTGAGATGCTGGAAGAATTCTTCAAGTCAGCAAATAAATAATAAGACATACCGGCAGTCGAGAAGCCGTGATCAACCCTTCATAAGCTTCAACCCATTATTCCGGAACTGCCAGGTGTCATTCTGTCTTTTTTTTCCAGTACCTATGCCATTGATGTATGATACAACAAAAGAATATTCAAGTATAATACATGTCATATCCCAAAATTAAAAGATCCTATACATCCATGTCTTATCCAAATGACAGCTTGTCACTGGCCAGTAATCAGACCTGCAGCATTTCTTAAATCTCCAGCATATAACAAGCCTTCAAATATTGTCAGGAAAACAACAATGGATTGTCGCAAACAGAAATCACAAACCTGTACACAAAACCAGTAGTCATTTTACTGGTAAATTAACAGGCTAACCTTGATGTAAGGCTAGCGTGACGCCAATACACTGAGAGGGAAACACATCTGTTTAATGATGTACAGAGATCTGTATTCCAGACCATTCACTGGCAGCAAACAAAGCGGCCGCCAAATTGTAATGTCTGTTATCAAGCATAAATTACATTGTATCATATGCCAGTTCACTCTGTACAGAGCCTTGTAGAGGGTAACAGAATTGTAGGTTTTTAAAGAACCTTTTCAATGACCTTACACCAGTGACATGTTTCCCGAGTGACAGTACAATATACAACAAGCTCCCGATGCACAATCTGGAGAAGAAATTCTTTATGACTGCAACAGATGGGATGATCCTGTTGATCAAATGCCAGTTTTACTGTCCAATTTGGCAATAAGTAGAGATGGAAAAGCGTAGGGAGAAAACTGAATGAAATCTGGCAGACGGACACACTGGCCGAAGCAAATATTGTTACCAGCCTCATGGTTTTATCAGTGTTATTTTCTTCTTCAACTGATATATAATTTCAATAATTTTACTATATACCGTATTCTGTAAACCTAAGCTACATAATAGAAAATGAATGTTGAGATGCAAAGACAAATGTATGTATTTTTTTAGATGCACCGTATTTTTCGCTTTATAAGACGCACCTGATTATAAGACGCACCCTCAAATTTGGTGAAGGAAAAGAGAAAAAAATATTTTTTTATGTTAAATGGGGTCCATCTTATAATGTCAGTGTCCGTCTTACAAATCATATAGGGTATATGTCTCTCATAGCCCCCTCTTCCTGGTACATGGTCCTCATCTTTGGATATAGCTCCCCATCCTAGATATGGCCCCCTTATTCTGGTTATGGCTGGCACACGTCCGCCAGGGCTGACACATGCCCCCCAGGGCTCTCACACATCCCCTAGTACTGGCACATGCCCCCAAGGGCTGGCACATGCCCCCCAGGGCTCTCACACATCCCCCAGGGCTGGTACATGCCCCCCCAGGGCTCTGACACATCCCCCAGGGCTGGCACATACCCCCCAGGGCTCTCACACATCCCCCAGGGCTGGTACATGCCCCCAGGGCTTTCACACATCCCCTAGGGCTGGCACAAGTCCCCCCTTTGCTGCTGGGCACAAGTCCCCCTTTTGCTGCTGGGCACAAGTCCCCCCTTTGCTGCTGGGCACAAGTCCCCCCTTTGCTGCTGGGCACAAGTCCCCCCTTTGCTGCTGGGCACAAGTCCCCCCTTTGGTGCTGGGCACAAGTCCCCCCTTTGGTGCTGGGCACAAGTCCCCCCTTTGGTGCTGGGCACAAGTTCCCCCTTTGGTGCTGGGCACAAGTGTCCCCTCTGGTGCTGGGCACAAGTGTCCCCTCTGGTGCTGGGCACAAGTGTCCCCTCTGGTGCTGGGCACAAGTGTCCCCTCTGGTGCTGGGCACAAGTGTCCCCTCTGGTGCTGGGCACAAGTGTCCCCTCTGGTGCTGGGCACAAGTGTCCCCTCTGGTGCTGGGCACAAGTGTCCCCTCTGGTGCTGGGCACAAGTGTCCCCTCTGGTGCTGGGCACAAGTGTCCCCTCTGGTGCTGGGCACAAGTGTCCCCTCTGGTGCTGGGCACAAGTGTCCCCTCTGGTGGTGCTGGGCACAAGTGTCCCCTCTGGTGGTGCTGGGCACAAGTGTCCCCTCTGGTGGTGCTGGGCACAAGTGTCCCCTCTGGTGGTGCTGGGCACAAGTGTCCCCTCTGGTGGTGCTGGGCACAAGTGTCCCCTCTGGTGCTGGGCACAAGTGTCCCCTCTGGTGCTGGGCACAAGTGTCCCCTCTGGTGCTGGGCACAAGTGTCCCCTCTGGTGCTGGGCACAAGTGTCCCCTCTGGTGCTGGGCACAAGTGTCCCCTCTGGTGCTGGGCACAAGTGTCCCCTCTGGTGCTGGGCACAAGTGTCCCCTCTGGTGCTGGGCACAAGTGTCCCCTCTGGTGCTGGGCACAAAATAACAAACATTTTATACTTACCTCTCCGGCGCTTGCCTCAGTCTTTCAGTGCCTCTCTCCCTGACTGCCGCAATCTTACCTCCGAGGTCACGGAGAAGCCGGTCATGTGATCGGGCGCACACTGATGACTCCAGGGCGGGTGATGTCATCAGTGTGTGCGCCCGATTACATTACCGGCTTCTCCGTGACCTCGGAGGGTGATTGCGGCAGTCAGGGAGAGAGGCACTGAAAGACTGAGGCAAGCGCCGGAGAGGTAAGTATAAAATGTTTGTTATTTCATGCCCAGCAGCATGGGGGGACTGCAGGGACATTTAATATGCCCTGCTCCCCTGTCCATACCTCGGCGCTAGCTTCAGCACCGAGGTGATGGACAGCGGCAGTGCAGTGCATATTAAATGAGTTAATGAGCGGGGGTCACGTGACCTCCCGCTGCCTCATTCAGCCCGCAGCCAGTCCGCCCCAGCACCCGAACACACTCCAGAGCTGCCCCCACTCTCCCCTGCACCGTACCTTCGTTTTTTAAGACGCACCCCACACTTTCCCCCAGAATTTGGGGGAACAAAAGTGTGTCTTAAAAAGCGAAAAATACGGTATATTTTTTTTCTTGTTCAATGGTTCATCTCCCTGTATTTCTCAGCATTGAGGACATAATTATTTATGACTAAATACCCAACTCCATTTATGCAGTCTCAAACTTGCAAAAAAATGTTTCCATCTCCTCCACTCTTATCAGTCTGTGAAAATCATGCCACGCTCAGATGTGCTCCGTTTTACAAGCTCGTGCATACTTTGGTTTTTGTACTTCAGATATTTTGTCCAAGGTAAAATTGGATTTGTGCACGAGCCCTAAGGACGAGTCAACGGGACATCGTTATAAAATAATCCAACTATTATATACAGATATGCTATATGCCTGCAGATATAGTTATAATCTGCAAAAAAAAATGACTTTTCAACACTCAGTGGCCGGATTACTGGAACAGTGGCTACAGGGAGAAAAGGAAGACTTATTCTCCTTGCAGCTGCTAGCTTCTAAGCATTGAGGGTGTGTAGGGAGCCGATACAGTCACCAATAACTGTACTGTGTGCGTGGCTGTCATCGCTCCATAACATTTTGACAGCCTGATGTGCTGCGTGTGTGTTCAGAGCAGGTTGTCTAAAGTGCGTGTGAGTGATTGCAGTGCACTCACTGTGTAATGAACGGTGACTAATCACTTCCTGCACTGCCACCATGACTAGAAGCGAGTGGCTGCATAGAGACTAAAACAGGATTTACAGATTAATTTTTACATGCAGACTACTTCTATATTTGCAGGTAAATAGCATTTCCGGACTTGACAGGTTTCCATTAATTGGAGGCTATATTCACACAGGACATTCCTAAACTGTGCTGTAGTTTTTATTTGTGTATTTTTTTTTTTTTTTTTTTTTGAAAACTGCACCAAAAACGGATCTGTAAAAACATCTGCCAATAAACAGAATTGGATATTTAATTTTTTGTGCAAACATCAGCATTTTTGACTGTTGCATTAGTAGTGCAGAAAGCGCATCCAGAAAATAGTGAGCGTGTCAATTATTACTGTGTTTTTCTGGTGCTGTTTCTGCACCACTGACCTAACATACGCTCCCCGGTGAGCTCTTCCTCCTGGGCATCGCAGGACCTGTGGGTAGTCAGGTGCGTTAATTTCAAGACCTGGCACCATGTGACTCAATCACATCTGGCACAGGTCCTTTAAGTAGGAGGAGCGTAAGAAACTGATTGTATATTTGTGTGTCTGTCTATCTGTGTCCCCTGAACAGGAGCAAAAAACCAGCACAAGCGGATGATACTTTTGTGATGCTTTTTTGCAAAAAGAGGATTCATTTTTGGTGCAGAAACTGCACCAAAAAGGGATCCACACAAAAACTGCACAAACGCTCTGTCTGAATTCAGTCTGTAAATCTCATTTTATTTATATATTTTGTTATAGTGTGTATTTTTCTTCCCAGGAAATGTTTGGTTCTTGCTGGATCCTTCCAGACGCAACTCTCCATGCAGTTGATTTACTGTTTGAAAGTGTCTGATGCTCCCCATTTTTATGGACTTCCATCATTGGCAAGAACGCTGAAAGGAGTGGTACATGTGACATCATTGCCAGGCTGGAGCTCACACTGTCCAACTACTGAACCAATGACGATCTGTGTAAAAGCATTGACTAGTCTTCTTGAGGTACGGTAATAAGAGTGGTTTTAACACTTCAAATTAAAATAGTTTTTGCTGGATCAATGAGTTGACATCACTGTATATTATTAATACATGTTTGAAATGACAAATCGTTACTTGTACATATTGGCTTTCTGATGAATTTATCAAAGATTTTGGTGGGAATTTATCAAGACTTTTATGTCTTAATACACCGCTGTTGAACAAAAGACCAACTGATTAAGATTTGTCTAATGTTTCTTAATATCTCTCCTCTTGGGCTATTCATTTACCACAAACTTAAATCTACGTTCACAATATAATTTCTTGGGTAAATGATTAAAAAAAATCTGTCAGGCCATAACTGGCGACCCTCATTTCAGAAACTGTCACCCACTTTTTTAAAAATAAATCCTGCACAAATAAGAAAAAAAATGCATAATTTTAGGTCTTACAGAAATATTAGTATTTTTCTTTTTCAACTGAAAACTGATATATTCCCCATCCTGATATACATATCCCCACCCAGGTATGCATGTCCTCCATCCTGGGCCCATTTGTGGTGTATATGGCCCTCAACCTGGGTCCCTTCTTGGTATATATGTCCCCAACCCTCTAATATGTGTCCTTATATTCAGCCCGTTCCTGATATACAACCCCTGGCTCGGAGGATGTTCATTTAGTTGTTTAATGTTATAGAAAAAAAGCTGATCACAGACATAGCACAAAACTAAAGTAATTTCAAATGGCAACTTTTTTGGCTTTAAGAAACACTAAAAAAATCAAAATAAAAAATGTGGTAGTTCGTAAGGGTGACTTTTTTCAGACTAAACAGAGGGAAAAAATTATGAAATCACTCAATTCTGAGGGAAAACATTATGGAATTCACCCTGTACATTTTCATTCCCAAAACTTAACACCTGCATCAAATTAGATCTGCTCCTTAGTCTGCATCTAAAAAGGGGTGATCACACCTTGTAGAGCTGTTGCACCAAGTGAACTGACATGTATCATGGCTCCAAAACGAGAGAGTTCAATTGAAACAAAGGAGAGGATTATCAAACTCTTAAAATAGGGTAAATAATCATGAAATGTTGCAATAGATGTTGGTTGTTTGCAGTCAGCTGTGTCTAAAATCTGGACGAAATACAAACAACATGGGAGGGTTGTTAAAGGGAAAGATACTGATAGACCAAGGAAGACATCAAAGCATCAAGACCGGAAACTTAAAGCAATACGTCTCCAAAACAGGAAATGCACAACAAAACAAATGAGGAACGAATGGGAGGAAACTAGAGTCAATGTCTGTGACTGAACTGTAAGAAACCGCCTAAAGGAAATTGGATTTGCATACAGAAAAGTTAGACCTAAGCCTTCATTAACACCTAAACAGAAAAAAACAAGGTTACAGTGGGTTAAGGAAAAGCAATTGTGGACTGTGGATGACTGGATGAAAGTCATATTCAGTGATGAATCGCGAATCTGCATTGGGCAAAGTGATGATGCTTGAACTTTTGTTTGGTGCCGTTCCAATGAGTTTTATAAAGATGACTGCATGAAGAGAACATGCAAATTTCCACAATCATTGATGATGTGGGGCTGCATGTCAGGTAAAGGCACTGGGGAGATGTCTGTCATTACATCTTCAATAAATACCCAAGTTTACGTTGATATTTTGGACAGTTTTCTTATCCCATCAATTGAAAGGATGTTTGGGGATCATAAAATAATTTTCAAGATGATAATGCATCCTGCAATAGAGCAAAAACTATGAAAACATTCCTTGAAAGAAGAAACATAGGGTCAATGTCATGGTCTGCAAATAGTCCAGATCTTAATCCAATTAAAAATCTTTGGTGGAAGTTGAAATGAAAATGGTCCATGACAAGGCTCCAACCTGCAAAGCTGATCTGGCAACAGCAATCAGAGAAAGTTGGAGCCAGATTGATGAAGAGTATCACTCATTATGTCCATGCCTTAGAGACTGCAAGCTGTTATTAAAGCCAGAGGTGGTGCATCAAAATACTAGTGATGTATTGGAGTGTTCTTTTGTGTGTTTGTTTTTCATGATTCCATAATTTTTTACTCAGAGTTGAACGATTCCATAATTTTTTCCCTCTGCTTGGTCTGAAAAAAATTTCCCTTACTGGCTACCACATTTTTTATCTTGATTTCTTTTAGTGTTTCTTGAAGCCATAAAGTTGCCATTTGAAATGACTAGTTTTATGCCATGTCTGTGATCTGCTTTTTTTCTACAACATTAAACAACTGAATGAACATCCTCCGAACCAGGTGATTCCAAAATTTTTGCCAGGAGTTGTATATAGTCTCCAACACATAAAAAAAAGATTCTTCTTCCCCGACTCCCACTTCACACTGTGTCCTCCTCTGTAGATACCGCAGTGATTGTCAGCTGACAATGGCATCGCTGTTATGCGCCCCCAGTCACAGGCATGTCGGCAGTGTGTACTGCAGTGCTGGGATCTGTCTGGTTTCTGTGCAGCAATACACGTCAGCTGGATATGCATGCACGGATGCACAACCGGCTGAAGTCCGGCAGGCACCTTTCATCCCGAGCCCGGTCGCGCCCTCTGCGACCCTGATCATTATACTTCTGCAGATAATCTTTTGTGGCAAGTCTGCTTTATTGAAGTGTCCCATAGGTGTTTTAGTTTTTTTACACAGAATAATAGAAATCAGAAAATTAACATCCAACATTTTCATCATTGCTGCCAATGTTCCCCACTGGTCACCTAGCTTCCTCCTCTGACATCATGTGACCTCTGTAGCTAGCCAGGACCCAGTGATTGGTTGCAGCATTGACATTTTATCTGAGTTAGAAGAGTCTACCTTCTCTGTTGGCTTATCTGTATGCATGTATATATATGATATATGACACATAATAATCACTAGAAAAGGACAATATAGTAGGATGAATAGAAGGTAGAAGATGAAGAGGAAGATCAGCAGCCCAGTAGCTTGATACTGTCAAGATAACAGCGGACAGGACCCTGGGAGACCTAACTATCCTGGCCCTCCCCATCACATTTCCCACTCATTTCTAACCCCCACCCATGATCCTTCACAAACTTTTGCAACCCTAATAACCTTATAGAATAAAGGTGTAGAATCCGGTGCCACAAAATTTCTTTTTATTTTCAAAAAATTTAAAAATCTCACATACTCCAGAGGAGCTTCTGGACGCGTTTCGTTGGTCTAGCCCACTTAATCGTTAGTACAATGGCAATACAGACAACAGGAATATATACAATTTAAAAAAGCAAAAACACCCCCCTTTCGCATGTGTGACAAATATACATCAATTATTTCTATCCAATCACATACCTGCGGGTTTTAAGAGTTAAAAAAAATTCTCTCTTTTACTTTCTGTTATCAGCTCTTTTCTTCTCTCTTCCCCCCCCCCCCCCCCCTCTCCTCCCCTTTTGAGCATGTGTGATTTTTAATCTTTTGAACATAAAAAGAAATTTTGTGGCACTGGATTCTACACCTTTATTCTATTGCTACTGGTGGTTGCCAAGCCACCTTACGGTTTGCCTGGGAGTCCTGGGAATAATAGGTGGTTGGAGCTAATCCTTCTCTTGAATTTTCTAATAACCTTATACCCATTCAGCCAGCCCCCGCTCCCCCAGTTCCCCTACCTAGAGCACTATGAAATGCTCGCCCTGTCTGCCACAAATTTTCATACAGCCATGACCTCTTTATCACTAACAAACTCCCCTTCCTTGGCATCACTGAAACCCCCTCTGACACTGCCTCTCCAGCTGCACTTTCATATGGTGCATTCCAGCAACAAACGTGGTGAAGTTGGCTTCCTCCTGTCCGATAACTGTTCTTT
Source organism: Allobates femoralis (assembly GCA_033576535.1). NCBI lineage: Eukaryota > Metazoa > Chordata > Amphibia > Anura > Aromobatidae > Allobates > Allobates femoralis. The sequence goes on from JARQOC010000005.1 coordinate 181,854,058, forward strand.
TACTCCGATTCCGCAACCACCCTCCGCTACTCTTGCCTCGTTTGAGGTGCACTCTGTCCGTATCTGCTCGCCCTCCAACCTCCCGCTGGCTGTCACCACTCCCCAGAGCTAGCCATCACCACCTTTTTTGAACACTTTACCACCTGGCTACTACTCTTCCTTTCTGCTGACTTCCCGACTATCATCATGGGTGACTTCAACCTCCCGATTAACACTTCCAACTTAGCTGCCTATAAACTTGTATCACTAACTACCTCCCTTGGGCTTTCTCAGTGGTCCTACATGGCCACTCACAAAGATGGCCACATGTTGGACCTTATCTTCACCTGCCTCTCTTCCCTCACTGACCTCTCAAACTCACCTCTCCCCTTGTCTGACCACAACCTATTTACATTTTCTTCCCTTTCCTCTCCTAGTGTGCAACCCCCACTCCACAAACTCAATCATCCTTACAGAAATCTCAGACACCTTGATTTACACTCATTCACTGAGTCCCCTCTCCCTCTCACAGACATTGGTTTCCTACACGATACAGATGCTGCTGACACTTTATATAACACCACAATAACAACAGCACTCGATTCTGCCACCACCTCACGCATAGCAAAACTAGCACAATCAACAGGCAGGCCAGCCTGACTAAAGAACTGAGAAAGGCTTCCAGGGTTGCTGAGTGGAGATGGAAGAGATCCCATGCTGCTGAGCACTTCTTTGCATATAAGCAGTCCCGATCCACGCTCACTACCACAAAACAAGCTTCTTATATCTTCCCTGTTTAACAACCCTAAACATCTATTCAACACTTTCAATTCTCTCCATTTCCCAGCACCTTCTCCCTCTCCTCTTATTTCTGCTGAAGACTTTGCTGTGGAGACACGGGGTTCAGTGGGTGCTCTCGTCTGCTGGCCCGGCCGCCTTTAGAAAGACCATATGGAACAGGGGTCATCCCAACTGAAAGCCCGGACTCCTTAACCATGGGCAGAACACTACTCAGACGACACAGGGTGAGGGAACCAAACAATGGTAATGCTTCATTTGATCCCCAACAGTCAAAGGCATATAACACATAACCAAGCAAAAAACAAAATGTAACAGGCAACAATTTATCACCCTTCTGCTGGCTCACCAGGGATTAGAATGTACATGCCTTGGGGCTTCCAAGCCTACTTAATCCAATCCAGCAGCACCCCGCTTTCGGCAGTTACCCACTGAGAAAGGAATAGCTGCAAGCTTAGGAACCTAGCAGAGTATATCAAACTCTGTAACCAGGTGACCGAATTGTCCCAACCTAGGTATCTTCCTGAGTCTCTGATACTTCAGCCGAATCCTGCAATCCGATGCTGTAGTTCTGCTGAAAATAATCAATTTCTGGTGATCCTCTAGTCTGTGCCGAAGACCCTAGACTGACGCCACAAGGCATATCATTACTCATGAATGGAGCAGGACCCCTTGTATATCCCAAGTACTCTTCTCAGGGCATTGTAGTCTGTCAGAGGGGTTGAGGGTGTGAAGTAATTTACATTAAATTAGCAATCCACAACCTTGGACAAATAGGACTCCTGGCCAACTGGCAAGAAACAATGTCTTAGCAAACATGAAATAACCAACAACCAACGACCTATAGTCGGGCTAAATTAAGAACATGAAAACCTAACATGCATTGAGGCAGGCTGTGTCATCATATTTGCCTCTTTATTCAAGCAGAAGATTGATAACATCAGAGAAAGCTTTGGCCTGCAGCCTCCACAGCCCCTCCTCATAACTGCTCTGCTGTCTTCTTCCAAAACCAGCTTCTCCACCATGACAGAAGATCAGCTCTCCTCTCTTCTGTCAAGATCACATCTCACCACCTGCGCACTTGACCTGCTCCCATCCCAGCTGATCCCCAAGCTAACCACAATCTTCATCCCAACCCTAACACAACTCTTTAACCTTTCATTAACAACTGGTGTCTTCCCCTCATTCTCCAAACATGCCTTAATCACACCCATTTCTCAAAAAGCACTCCCTCGACCCATCTTCTGTGTCTAGATATTGCCCCATATCACTACTCCCCTATGCCTCAAAACTGCTGGAACAGCATGTTCACCTGTCCTCCCATCTGTCCTCTTGCTCCTTCTTTGGTTACAAGCTGGTTTGCTTCCACATCACTCAATTGAAACTGCACTAACTAAAATCACTAATGACCTACTAACCGCCAAGAGAAAACTACACTACTCTGTCCTCCTCCTGAACCTGCCTGCTGCTTTTGACACCGTGGACTACTCCCTCTTCTGACAGATTCTCTCAATTCTTGGTATCACAGATTTGGGCCCTCTCCTGGATCTCTTCATATCTAACAGGCTGGACGTTTCTCCCCACCCATCCCCTATAGACTGTGAGCCCTCGTGGACAGGATCCTCTGCCCTACTGTACCTGTATGACTCAATTGTCGTCACTTTATGTTCTTGTCCTCATCAACCATTACACATGTAAAGCACCATAGAACCTAATGGCGCTATATAAATATTTAATAATAATAACATTCTTCTTCTCCCTCTCCCACACTACCTCCTCATCTCGCCCTCTAACTGTTGGTGTTCCACAAGGCTCAGTTTTAGGACCCCTACTCTTTATCTACACCTTCGACCTGGGACAGCTGATAGTTTCACGGTTTTCAGTAACATCTCTACACTGATGTCATGCAGATCTGTCTCTGTGGACCTATTATCGCCTTCTTAATATCCAAAATCCCACAATGTTTTTCTGCTATTTTATCTTTCTTTTCTTTTTGCTTTGTAAAACTGAACATGGACAAAACAGAATTTATCACCTTTCCATCATCTCACTCTACCCCTTCACCAGACCTTACCATCAAATTCAGTGGCTTCTCACTTTCCCCAATCCTGCCTTGATGTAATCCTCGACTCTGCCCTCTCTTTCAAGCCACATCCAAGCCCCTGCTACCTCCTGCCGACTCCAACAGAAAAATATTTCCCGGACCCGTACTTTCCTTGACCAAGAAACTGCAAACACTGGTGCATGCCCTCATCATCTCCCACCTTGACAATTGCAACCTCCTACTCTCTGGCCTTCCCTCTAGTGTTCTTGCATCCCTCCAATCTATCCTAAACTCTGCTGCCCGACTAATCCAACTGTTTCCCCGTTATTCCTCAGCCTCTCGTCTCTGCCAACCCTTCACTGCCTTCTCATTATCCAGAGACTCCAGTTCAAAACCCTAACCATGACATACAAAGCCATCCACAACCTGTCCCTTCCTACACGTAACTTGCGATCCTTTCAAGTTCTCCTACTCTACACCTCTCTTATCTCTTCTTCTCACAACCGCATACAAGATTTCTTCCGTGCATCACCCATACTCTGTAACGCTCTACCCTAACATATCAGACCCTCGCCTACTGTGGAAACCTTCAAAAGGAATTTGAAGACCCACCTCTTTTGACGAGCCTACATTCTGCAGTGAGCCACCGTCCAATAAACCGCCGGACGACCAGCTCTACCCTCGCCTACTGTATCCTCACCCATCCCTTGTAGACTGTGAGCCCTCTCGGACAGGATCATCTCTCCTTCTGTACCTGTGTGCCTTGTATTGTTCATAAATATTGTACTTGTCAATGTATGCCACTTTTCACATGTAAAGCGCCATGTAATAAATGGCGCTATAATATAATGATAATAAAAACTAGGCTCGTGTAAGATCAATCTTCCTACAGAGCGTTTATCCAAGCCATGGCTTGAGATCGACCTGAAGGCTGATAAATAATTTAAAAAAATATTATATAATATCTATTATATACACTGCCTGGTGGAAGTATTTGGTCCCCTTAAACTTTTCAACCTTTTGCCATATTTCAGGCTTCAAACATAAAGATATAAATTCTAATTTTTTTGTGAAGAATCAACAAGTGGGACACAATCGTGAAGTGGAACAAAATTTATTGGATATTTTAAACTTTTTTAACAAATAAAAAACTGAAAAATGGGGCATGCAATATTATTCGGACCCCTTGAGTTAATACTTTGTAGCGCCACCTTTTGCTGCGATTACAGCTGCTCATCAAAAGACTGAAATTCTTGCCCATTCTTCCTTGCAAAACAGCTCGAGGTCAGTGAGGTTGAATGGAGAGCGTTTGTGAACAGCAGTTTTCAGCTACCGTATTTCCACAGATTCTTGATTGGATTCAGGCCGGACTTTGACTTGGCCATTCTAACACTTGGATACATTTATTTTTGAAACATTCCATTGTAGATTTTGCTTTATGTTTGGTTTCATTGTCTAGTTCGAAGATAAATCTCCGTCCCAGTCTCAGGTCTTTTGCAGACTCCAACAGGTTTTCTTCCAGAATGGTCCTGTATTTGGCTCTGTCCATAATCCCATCAATTTTAACCATCTTCCCTGTCCCTGCTGAAGAAAAGCAGGCCGAAGCCATGATGCTGCCACCACCATGTTTGACAGTGGGAATGGTGTTTTGAGGGTGATATGGATATCTCTTTCATAAAGGCCAGATTTGTGCAGTGTACGACTGATTGTTGTCCTATGAACAGACTCTCCCTCCTCAGCTGTAGATCTCTGCAGTTCATCCAGAATGATCATGGGCCTTTTGGCTGAATTTCTGATCAGTCTGTTTCTAGTTCGAGATGAAAGTTTAGAGGGACGGCCGGGTCTTAGTAGATTTGCAGTGGTCTGATACTCCTTCAATTTCAATATGTTCGCTTGCACAGTGCTCCTTGAGATATTTAACACTTGGGAAATCTTTTTGTATCCAAATCCGGCTTTAAACTTCGCCACAACAGTATCTCAGACCTACCTGGTGTGTTCCTTGGTCTTCATGATGCTCTCTGCATTTGAAAAAGAACCCTGAGACTATCACAGAGCAGGTGCATTTATACAGAGACTTGATTACAAACAGGTGGATTCTAGTTATCATTACCAGTCATTTAGGACAACATTGGATCATTCAGAGATCCTCACTGAACTTCTGGAGTGAGTTTGCTGCACTGAAAGAGTAAAGGAGTCGAATATTATTGCATGCCCCACTTTTCAGTATTTTCATTGTTAAAAAAGTTTAAAATATCCAATAAATTTAGTTCCACTTAACGATTGTGTCCCACTTGTTGATTCTTCACAAAAAAATTAGAATTTATATCTTTATGTTTGAAGCCTGAAATGTGGCAAAAGGTTGAAAAGTTCAAGGGGGCCGAATACTTTCACAACGCACTGTATATATTGAATATTACCGTATATACACCTTTTTATTTTTTACACTCTTCCTTTAACATCCAATCATATTCCAGCTATTCTCTTCCTACAAAATAAGTTACTAACTTCATTGCACAACACTGCGCTAAAGTATACTCTGGGATACATAAATTTAGGTGATATTGCGCCATCTTATTTTATGCTATGATAACTCCTAAAAGTCAAGCTGCCATGAAATTGTTTTCCTCTGTTATCAGATTATCTCATCTTTTTATGTGGAATGGGGAGGAAATGCTCTTTCCTATATGGGGAAAGGAGTCACAAAGAGCACAGTCTTGTGCTTGCTTCACTTGTCCCACGAGATGACAGCTGAAGCCAAGAACACGGTAAGGAGAAGTGAATTGCACTCTTTGGGATGTGAGACGTGTGGTAAGAATTATATCTGAAGTGGCGGAGGCGTAGATATTCTCCTTTGACCCGTTTTACTGATGTATGGTGTGTGGCTCTGCTGCAGCATTTCCCAATTTTCCTCTTCGATTATTGTATCTCGGGCTTTATACCAAATAAGCCAGTCCTTTAAACCTTGACTATTATGCTAAGTGTGCAATTAAACAAATGTGGAAAATATTATTTTTTACTGAGCACTGGAAGGATGCTTGTCGACAACAATGGCTCAGTGGCTTGGTACGCTGAAATATATTCATCCTTTAGAATCTCTCTTCTACCTATCTGATTATGTGCAGATGGCTGTTTGAAACTTTATCTCCTTTGAGGCGCTGAAGCAAAATACCAATTAATTCCTCCTTATGGCGTACTTTTGCTTTTTAAATGTTGTACAGCTTTGTTTTGTTCCTTATTTCTTTGGATTTGTTCTCCTTTTTTCTGTAAATATTGACTAGGTAGTCACATGTAAAGATGTATTTTTACATAATGCATCCGTCCCGGGGCATGTAAAGTTCACCAGTACGTCAGGCGCTGAACATTAATAAGCGGTATAATTTTTTATGCATGTCCTAGAAGAACAACGGCATTGTTCATCACAAACCTGAAATTGCCATCATCTGCCATAATACACGTGGAAAGATCGAATTGGTGAAGTGTGTGATCTTGCACAAATTTAAACAAAGGTTTTTGTAACGTGCTTTAACTCCTTTGGTATTCCTTAGAGATTTCTAACCAAAAGTCTGACACCCATTCTTAACACATTACCATTAATTAAAACTATTCTTTGCCTAAAATGTCAGATTTTCAAGTTTTTCTGACATATAGAGTGTGGAGCGGTCTGTAGTTTTTATTGTAGGTACACTTAAACTGTGAGAGAGAATCTAAAAAAAAATCAAAATCACATTCTATGATTTTTACATAATTTGCATTTTATTGAATGAAATAAGTATTTGATACAATAGAAAAACAGAACTTAATAGTTAGTACAAAAACCTTTGTTTGCAGTAAGGCGGCCGTCACACGGTTCAATATTGCGAACGATATCGTTTAAGCGATCTGCTTTTTGATCGCTTAAGCGATATCGTTTGTGCATCGCTGCGTGTAATCAAGCGATTTTACAATGTAATATCGCTTGATCGCTAGATCGCAGATTGGTGAGCCGGAGCTCATATCAAGCAATAAACGCTTGAACAATCTGCTTCATCGTGGTGTATGACACCACGATGAACAATCTCCCAGCGGCAGAGCCTATGCTGGGAGATGGTATCTATGGTAAACGTCGGGTTACTAAGCGCCGTGTGGCGCCTAGTAACCCGATGTGTACCATAGTTACCAGCGATCTCGCTGCTCCACATCGCTGCTGAGTCTGCCTGTGTGACAGCTCACCAGCGATGTGAGCGATATTGTTAGCGATCGAACGTGCACGTGATCGCTTACAATATCGCTCACGATATAGATACGTGTGACGACCGCCTTACATAGATCAGACTTTATTTGTAGTTCTTTACCAAGTTTGCACACACTACAGAAGAAATTTTGGCCCCTCCTCCATACAGCTCTTCTCCAAATATTTCAGTTTTCTGCGTTGTTGCTGGGTAACATTGATTTTCGCCTTCCGCCAAAGATTTTCTATTTGCTTACTGTCTGGAGACTAGCTAGGCCACTCCAGGACCTTGAAATGCTTCTTACAGAGTCACTCCTTAGTTTCCCTGGCTGTGTGTGTCTGGTCATTGTCATGGTGAAAGACCCAGCCACAACCCATCTTCAATACTCTTAGTGAGTGAAGAAGATTGTTGTCCAAAATCTTGCGACACATGACCCTGTGCATCTTCCATTTAACACTGTACAGTTATCATGTGCCCTTTGCTTAAAAGCACCCCCAATGTATGTTTCCACCACCATGGTTCACGGTTAGGATGGTGTTCAGGGTGTTGTACTCATCCTTCTTCCTCCAAACACGCCTAGTAGAGTTGATACCAAAAAGTTCTATTTTGGTCTCATCTGACCACATGACTTTTTTTTCCATGACTGCTCTTGATCATCCAGATGGTCATTGACAAACTTCTAATGGGTCTGGACATGTGCTTGTGTGAGGAGGCGGACTTGCTGGCCCTTCAGGATTTTAATCCATGATGACGTAGTGTTTAACTATAACCGGTCCACTATCCTCCTGTATAGGTCTGGGCTGATTCCTAATCTTTTTCAGAATCATCCTTATCCCACAAGGCGAGATTTTGCATGGAGCCCCAGATTGAGGAAGATTGACACTCTTGTGTTTCCTCCATTTTCTAATAATTGTACCAACAGATGTTGCCTTCTCACCAAACTGTTTGCAAATTGTCCTGTAGCCCATCCCAGCCTTGTGCAGGTCTACAATTTTGTCCCTAGTGTCCTTTGACATCTCTTTGTTTTAGCCATGATGGAGAGGTTGGAGTGTGATTGATTGTGTGGACAGGTATCTTTTATACAGGTAACAAGTTCAAACAGGTTCAATTAATACAGGTAAAGCGTGCAGAGTAGGAAGGCTTCTTAAAGGGACACTGTCAGGTCATTTTTCAGTATGATACTAATATTACCCTTGAATAGAGTTTGGGCAGGCCTTTTAAAAACATTTAAAATCATTATTGTACCATTTGTAGTTTCCATATTATCAGCATTGTCACACCCTGTAGGGAGCTCCTACATTACTCCTCTCCATTATAAGCAAACAGGAATAGTCTGGCTGCTGTATAATCTGTCATGTAATTATGCACTCCCTCTCAGCAGCTCTCTCCTCCCTTTGCTGACAGTGCAGTGTCAAGTTTCAGTAGCTTCTCTTCTGTTAAGGACAAGGAGGGAGAGCACTATTACAGGGCTGTCTTATCTAGACTCCATTTGTTTCTCTAAGCAGTTATCCCTGCTGTGACAGTTTCTGTGTTGTATTTGACATCTTGTGATGCTGCAAACTCAGAGAGCAGAGAGGAGAATGCACCCTCCACCCCACCACCCCAGTGATCTCCTGTGCAGTGATGTGAATATGTGTCATGCATATTCATCCTATGGGGAGTGGACAGCAGAGAATTAAGTGGATCATTCACTGTGACAGATGGAATAAATCTCTTTATTTGAAGTTTACAGAATAAAGGAGGAGAATATAAATAAAAGAAATACAAAAATAGAGAGAGTTTAGAGTGAGTAATTAGAAAATTAAGCAGTTACATATGGATTTTTGACCTGACCGTTTTCCTTTAAAGAAAAACTAACGGTGTGTGAGAGGTAGATTCTTGCTGGTTGGTAGGTGATCAAATACTTTTTCCATTCAATAAAATGCAATTTGGATATTTAAGATTCATACAATGTGGTCTTGATTTTTTTTTTTTTTTTAGTTTGTGTCTCACAGTTGAAGTGTAAAAATTACAGACCTCACCATTCTTTGTAGGTGGGAAAACTTGCAAAATTGGCAAAGCTGTGTATTAAAAAAAATACTGTATTTTTCAGATTCTAAAACACACTTTTAGGATAAAGTTGGGGGGGGGGTGCCTCTTATAATCCGAGTTTGTGCTCTAGAGGAGTGCGGCTTTGTAGTGGTATCCCCAGTATGGGGGGTGGGGTCATATACTTCCAGGATGAGGGGGAAATATTCATATGTGCCAGCATGAAGGTAACATATGTACCAGTGTGGGAGAGATCATATGTACCAGCATGGGTGAATCATATGTACCAGCATTGGGTGGATGATATGTACCAGCATGGGGGAAAGTCATATATTTCCAGGATGGGGGATCATATATACTAGGAGGGGGGCCTTCTGTACTGTACCAGGATGGGAGACTATATATACCAGAATAGGGGATATCTCCCAGGATGGGGCCATATACCAGATTGGGGGAAACACATACACAGTACTACCGCCGCTGCTGGGAAGTCAGTGGCACCTGAACTGCTGCGCCCTGACACCCCTCCTCTCGTACCCGCAGCTTCACCAGCCCTGCCTCCTGTGAACTCCATCGCTGCTTCCCCCCGCGATTTTATTGACAGATTGTAAGACTGACACTGGTATTATCAGACTGACCACCATTTAACACTAAAAATAATCCTTTCCTCTTTTCCTTCCTTCTCTAAATTTGGGGTTTCATATTATAATCCGATGCGTTTTATGAAGCGAAAAATACGGTATTTCTTTTCTCCACGGCAGTTGTGAAATATAGAGAAAGTGTAGTTTTAAAGATCACAATCCCTCCATTGCTGTCTTTTTACTTGAAACCACACACATCTCCGTACATTTGGTGGTCTCCGTGTCTGATATTGAATCTGGTTCTGCTCACTGGTTGTGCCATTATCATGGAAACTATTTGTCCATGATTCATCAAGACTGATGTTTTGCACGTCATTCTTGATGGACTTGTGATGGAGTAAAATGTGCCAAATCAACATCAGATCAAGAGTTGTGTGCCTCCTAATGAATTGAGTGCACTCTTCAGCTGAAGCGCACCTCTCTAAGGCCTTGTTCACACTCACCTGCATTTTTGGCACACTCTGCGTTTTTCTGAAGTTTTTCAAAAACGCAGGTGCGTTGACGCAGGGTACATTTAAGTGTACATGCGTTTTTTAGCTCCACTTGCGTTTTTCCCCCAGTCCAAAAAACGCTGCATGCAGCGTTTTTTGGGTGCTGGGAAAAAACGCAAGGGTTGTTTCCAAAAATGCATGCGTTTTTTTAACATGGGGTCCTACGAGAAACGCATGCGTTAATGCAGGGCACATATAGGCACCTGCGTTAACGCATGCGTTTCCCATAGGGCCCCATGTTAAAAAAACGCATGCATTTCTATAATATGGGGCCCTATGGGAAACGCATGCGTTTTAAATGGCACATTTATGCACCCTGCGTTAACGCTTGCGTTTTTGCCTGCGTTTTTGATGAAAAATTGACAAAGTCCAAAAAGGATTCTAATCCTTTCAGACACACAAGGGACATTTTTTAGCCCTCTTAAAAAAAACGCATGTGGTTTTAGGAGAGCTAAAAAAAACGCAAATTGTGTGTGAACATGGCCTAAGAAAAGTACCTGAGTCAGCGAATATAGTCATATTGTCATATTCTACTTTGTGGCGTGTGGTTATAGTGAAATTGATGGCCATGCTCCCTTTCCACTAAGGTATTCTCAACTTTAAAAAATGTGAAAATTGCAAAAACATTTCTCAATGCTTTAAATAATTTTATTACAGAATTTTGAGGAAAAACTGATGTTTTGTCTAATCTATGTATTTCTCCATTGTTCTCATTTCCCACTGACCAGTAGTTCTAAGTAATCTGACCGGTTTATAGGAGCTTGCTATCTGACATCCCTATTGAAATACTGCAGTGGTCAGACATTGTGTTCTTTTCCCCACAAATGACCCTTCTTCCCTTCATAGGGAATGTCATAACACGCTTGCACTGCCACTGTTACTTATACCCATTTAAAGCTTCTAGGTCTGTAGCGGTATACATGTGCCAGACTACAACTACTGTTATCTGTCTCACAGGACTGGGTACATCTTTGGTCTTTACCCTATGATCACGGTAGTGAAGAGCAAGTCATACCAAGGCTGGGGTTAGAGTGGTTGATACCTTTGTGGGTAGACCGAGATCCTGAGGTTAGTAGAAATTGTTTTCAGTTTTTGTCATTGCTGATGTATTCATGTCATGTAAGATTAAAAGTGTTTAACCCTCTCAGCATTGTACACTCCATCAGCATAACCTATGTTAAAAATAAGAGCCTGTATGCTCCCTCCCTCTCTGCATCTCTTCTGCCACTCCACGGTGTAGGCTTTAGCAGTCGCACTGCATCCAATCACTGATACCATAGTCTTGTACTGTTGTCGTGACACCCTCAATGCATTCTATACACAATCACCAGAACAGCAGTGTCGATGGAGCGTTACCTTCGGGGAGGGTGAATTTCGACTTTTCGAGCAGAATTCAGAGAGGAAGAAAATACTGTAATTGCATAAGAGTGAATAAGTTATGCTAGTAGCGATGTCTTTAAGGCTGTGTGCCGACACTGCACTTGTGAAGCAGAATTTTCTGCATCAAATCTGCATGTGCTCTAAGCACGTAGTATGCAGCAAAAGCATTGCACTTTTGCTAGGTTATATGTGCTTTTTTGATGCAGAAAATTCGGGCATCCGTCCATACTGTCCCTGCCCTGCAGTAGGCGCTTACCTAGTTTACGGGCAGACATTTCCAAGTTTCGGCCACGTCACACTCCCCACCCACGTGATGTGTGACATGGCCAACACCTGGAAGTGCCGGGCAGTACGCAAGTTTAGCTGTGAAAAAGAATTGATATGCTGCGTATTTTTATGGAGCGAAAGATCCGTAAAAACCTGCAGCTATTATGCTGCGCAAAAATGTGCAGACATCAGCCAGCACAAGCAGCGTAACCTTGACTTTGCTGGCTGGCCTATATACTCTGCGTGTTTGCTGCACGTATTTACAGATGTGCCATACATATGTGCAGAAAATGTGCTCTTGTCGACACGTAGCCTTAGAGTGTATTGTAAGACATTCAGTCTTTATACAGGGTGGGTCATTTATATGGATACACCTAAATAAAATGGGAACAGTTGGTGATATCAATTTCCTGTTTGTGGCACATTAGTATATGGGAGGGGGAAAACTAATGTGCCACAAACAGGAAGTTGATATCACCCAACCATTCCCATTTTATTTAGGTGTATCCATATAAATGGCCCACCCTGTATATCAATGTTAAAGGGGTTTCCTAGTATCTGAATATTTATAATTTGTTAAGATGTGCTATCAATATCAGATTAGTGAGTTTGCACCCTTATTGGGTAACTGTATATATGGTCCGATGCACAATGTTATCTCTGCCACCTCATTGTTTTCTACATTACCTGTATATACTTAGTAGCAATGTTGTAGTCTATTGTACCATTTAAAGTGAAGTATGATGACGGCACAATGCTCCTACACTACTAAAAATAAAAAGCTGTTTTGTAGGTGGATGGAGCAATATAAGCTTGCAGTGGCCGCCTGCAACCGGCTCATCTGCAGTGATGCCAGGATGTGGAACATTGAAGAGGGAGGCGATGAACTTACAAATGTGATAACAATAAAATATTCCTTAAAATACGTACACATTAAAAACATCTTGGTGTAAGTGTGGAGGGGAAGTATCATGAAAAAATAGACGCCTTAGGAACATGGCTTGTTTACAAAATGCTTTTATTTATATATTTTTTTTATGCTTTACTGCCCCTACCCTTACACACTCGCCCTTTTAATGTGTATGTATTTTACTAAGTCACAATAGAGTAAGACCTGCAAAAAACACAATTTTATAGTGAATAAAAATAGCGGTTGATGCTAGAATCACCCAGAATTATTATAAAAGGAATATGAAACACTAAATGAAAGAAAAAAATAAACATTAATATATTGTTTTATTTTTATAAAAGCTCTTTTTAGTGTTTGGAAGACACCGAGAAGGGTGAACATTTAATTTTTTAAAAGGAGAATCATATTTTTACTGCAAAATTAGTAGTGATGTACGGACAAAAGCCAAGGACAACCAAGAAAGAGACGAAACCATTTTTTCATTGAAAAAATCAATAAAAACCAATATTAACTGAAGTCAACGAAAACCAAAATATCACTGTACTTGGGACAACCACTTTGATGCTATATAGGGCCGCAGTGTGAGACGTTCTTTTGCTCAGGAGGTGTGTGTGTATATATACATACATACATACATACACACACACACATACTGCCTCAGCATAAGACTGTCACGTACATACATCTCATCTTTATAGTTATGAAGACAGAGACAGCAGAACATTTTCTTTTATCTCCCCAGAGTACCCATTTAAATGTAATTTATTGGGGTTTTTATGTGACATGTCAACATTAAAGGGAACCTGTCATTTACAATTAAGGCCCTACACTATCACTACCTGTCCCTACACCTTCCTAGCTGCTCCCTATGTATCCCTATCTGAACTAAAGTGGCCCTATAAAAGATCAGAAAAAATAACTTCTAACTTACAGAAGTCCCTGAGGCTGGGGACTGAAAAGGTGGCGCCAGGCTCCATGCAGCACTCCTCGATCCGGTGCGCACGCCCCGCTGGGCGGCATTATTCTTTCTTCATCTCCACCCCTCTATTGGAATCTCCCGCCCTCTGGACACCTATCAGGCCTCTACGTCACATCCGGCGCTGTGCATTATGGTCTTGATCACGTGATCGGCCCGGCTCTGCGCATGAGCAATGCGCTTATTGAAGCCGGGCTGATCACATGATCAGGCCCATAATGCACTGGGGCTGATCACGTGATCGGCCCCATAATGCACCGCTCCGGATATGACGTAGCAGCCGGTGCGTGATAGGCGTCCAGAGGGCGGGAGATTCCAAAAAGAGGGGCGGACATGAAGAAAGAATAATGCTGCCCAGCGAGGCGTGCGCAACCGGATCGAGGAGCGCTGCATGGAGCCTGGCGCCACCTTTTCAGTCTCCAGCCTCAGGGACTTCTGTAAGTTAGAAGTTATTTTTCTGATCTTTTATAGGGTCACTTTTGCTCAGATAGGGATACATAGGGAGCAGCTAGGAAGGTGTAGAGACAGGTAGTGATAGTGTAGGGCCTTAATTCTAGGTGACAGGTTCCCTTTAAGTAGCAAGTGTTTGTGAAGTCTGTAAAAAATTATACATGGTTTTCTAAATATTTTTTAAATAAAGAGTCCACCTGTATGTAATGTATTCTCAGTATGACTACAGCTGTTCTGTGAAGACCTCAGAGGTTTGTTTGAGAACATTAGGCATCTAACAGCATCCTGAAAATCAAGGAACACACCAAACAAACAGATTGGACGAGTTGTGAGGAACAGTGAAACAGGGTTAGTTTTAAAATAAAAATAGCCTAAGCTATTAATATCTCACGGAGTACTGTTTAATAATCCATCATTTGAAAATGGAAGGAGTAATGGCACAACTTCTTAACTGCCTAAACATGTCTGATCACCTAAATTGACATCCCAAGCATGCAGAGCACTAATTGGAGAAGCATCAAAGAATCAATGGTCACTTTGGAGGAGCTTCCAAGATCCACAGCTCGAGAAGAATCTGTTCAAAGGACAACTACAGTTGTGGCCAAAAGTATTGACACCCCTGCAAATTCTGTCAGATAATACTCCGTTTCTTCCTGAAAATGATTGCAATCACAAATTTTTTGGTATTATTATCTTCATTATATTGTCTTCAATGAAAAAACACAAAAAGAATTGTCCTAAAGCCAAATTGGATCTAATTCCACACCAAACATAAAAAAGGGGGTGGACAAAAGTATTGGCACTGTTAGAAAAATCATGTGATGCTTCTCTAATTTGTGTAATTAACAGCACCTGTAACTTACCTGTGGCACCTAACAGGTGTTGGCAATAACTAAATCACACTTGCAGCCAGTTGACATGGATTAAAGTTGACTCAGCCTCTGACCTGTGTCTTTGTGTGTACCACATTGAGCATGGAGAAAAGAAAGAAGACCAAAGAACTGTCTGAGGACTTGAGAAACCAAATTGTGAGGAAGCATGAGCAATCTCAAGGCTACGAGTCCATCTCCAAAGACCTGAATGTTCCTGTGTCTACCATGCGCAGTGTCATCAAGAAGTTGAAAGCCCACGGCACTGTGGCTAACCTCCCTAGATGTGGACGGAAAAGAAAAATTGACGAGAGATTTCAACGGAAGATTGTGCGGATGGTAGATAAAGAGCCTCGACTAACATCCAAACAAGTTCAAGCTGCCCTGCAGTCCGAGGGTACAGCAGTGTCAACCCGTACTATCCGTCGGCGTCTGAATGAAAAGGGACTGTATGGTAGGATACCCAGGAAGACCCCACTTCTTACCCCGAGACATAAGAAAAGCCAGGCTGGAGTTTGCCAAAACTTACCTGAGAAAGCCTACAACGTTTTTGGAAGAATGTTCTCTGGTCAGATGAGACAAAAGTAGAGCTTTTTGGGCAAAGGCATCAACATAGAGTTTACAGGAGAAAAAAAGAGGCATTCAAAGAAAAGAACACAGTCCCTACAGTCAAACATGGTGGAGGTTCCCTGATGTTTTGGGGTTGCTTTGCTGCCTCTGGCACTGCTTGACCTTGTGCATGGCATTATGAAGTCTGAAGACTACCAACAAATTTTGCAGCATAATGTAAGGCCCAGTGTGAGAAAGCTCGGTCTCCCTCTTCCAGCAGGACAATGACCCAAAACACACTTCAAAAAGCACTAGAAAATGGTTTGAGAGAAAGTACTGGAAACTTCTAAGGTGGCCAGCAATGATTCCAGACCTGAATCCCATAGAACACCTGTGGAGAGATCTAAAAATGTCAGTTTGGAGAAGGCACCCTTGAAATATCAGGGACCTGGAGCAGTTTGCCAAAGAAGAATGGTCTAAAAATCCAGCAGAGCATTGTAAGAAACTCATTGATGGTTACCGGAAGCGGTTGATCGCAGTTATTTTGGCTAAAGGTTGTGCAACCAAGTATTAGGCTGAGGGTGCCAATACTTTTGTCTGGCCCATTTTTAGAGTTTTGTGTGAAATGATCAATATTTTGCTTTTTGCTTCATTCTCTGTGTTTTTTTCATTGAAGACCAATTAAATGAAGATAATAATACCAAAGAATTTGTGATTGCAATCATTTTCAGGAAGAAACTGAGTATTATCTGACAGAATGCAGGGGTGTCAATACTTTTGGCCATGACTGTATTAGTCATGTACTCCACAATTCTGGACTTTATAGAAGAGTGGCAGGAAGAAAACCATTTTTGAAAACAAGTCATAAGATGTCCCATCTTAAGTTTGCAACAGGTCATGTTGAAGACAAAACTAGTTTGGGAAAAAGTGCAGGTCAGATAAGACCAAAATTAGAAGTTTTTGGGTTAAATGTAATCTGATCGCTGCTGTTAACCCTTTGGATCGCGCTGTCAGTGACTGACAACGCAATCCAAAGCCTTGCGGCAGGGATCCCGCTGATCTCCACTGTGAACAGAGATCCTGTGAAGCGATCATGGGATCCCGATCTGTCACCTGCACAGCCCAGGGTCCTGTAATGACCCCGGAAGCTGTCTGGGATCACTTCCTCTGGATCAAATAGACAAGAGGTAGGGGAACAAGAGGCGCAATAGTGTCGTATCACTAAAGACCATCAAAATGTGGGTGGTAAAACAAGGTTCACTCACATAGCCCAGTTGTGTGACCCACATCTGGCTTGAAGGCAAAGGATTATATTTGGCTGCTGCAGGACCTCCACCGACCACTCACACGTGGAACGACCATCAAAGGATTGGGAAAACAAGGTGTGTTACAGTCCCGCATGCCAAGTCATCACCAAATTACCAGGAATCCAATTTGGATAGCAAAAGATCTTCTTTATTTCCTTTCCTACCGTTTCGATGCCCCTCCTGGCACCTTCTCGAGTGCTGGAGGGGCATCAAACGCTAGGAAGAATAGAGTCTTTGCTATCAATTGTTTCTGGTATTTGTGATGACTTGGCAGCGCGGATTGTAACACACCTTGTTTTCCCAATCCTTTGATGGCACTTCCTCTGGATGGCTGGAGAGATCCCGTGTCCACAAACAGTGATTACTTTCCCTATGTGCTGAAGTGCTGCAGCTCTTCAGTACATAGGACAAGCAATCAGACTGTGCAGCACTGATGCCCTCTGTTGGCCAGTGTAAATAGAGAGAAAATTAAAAAAAAGTTTTTAAAAATATGAAGAAAAGAACACAAGTTCAAATCACCCCCGTTTTACCCACTTCAAAGTAAAGCTATTACAAAATGGAAAAAAAAAAAAATACACATATTTAGGCAGCTATATACCAATCTATCAAAATATTAAATCAATTAATCAGATAAGTAATCGGAAAAAAAAGTCTGAACGCTAAAGTTACATATTTTTGGTCGAGCAGCATTTCAGTAAAATGCAATAATGGAGTTAAAAACAACACATCTACCCAAAGATATCATCATTAGAAATGTCAGCTCAAGACACAAAAAATAAACCATCACACAGTCCCCAAGAAATGAGAGTGTTACGGATCATGGAAAATGGGACAAAAGTGTAATTCTTTTTCTTTTAAAAAGTGTGTATTTTTTTTCACCACTTACACGACAATAAAAGTATACATATTTGCTATCTACGAACTTGTACTGACCTGAGGCATCATCCTAACATGTCAGTTTTACCATACAGTAAACATGGTGAATAAAAAAACAAAAAACAAATGTGTAATTGCACTTGTTTTGCAATTTCATTGCACTTAATTTTTTTTCCCCAGTTTCCTGTACACTGTATGGTAAAATAAATTATTTAATCTGAAAGTACAACTTGTCCCACAAAAAAACAAGCCTTCATATGTCTATATTGATGGAAAAATAAAAGGTTATAGCTCTTGGAAGAAGGGGAAGGAAAAACGGAAAATCCTGGATGTGAATGGGTTACATATACTTATTTTTTTTTTAGCAGTGTGTATGTATGTGTGTGTATAGTATATATATTATAGAAAGTTCAGAGCTCATCACGAAGTTCCAATTTTGTAGGGTGGATGTGAAATTGTCACTGGAGAGTGCTGATTAACAGCTGGTGCAGACAGCAGACATCAATAGTAGAATAGGCACTAATTAGATCCAGCAAAATCCATTCGGCTAAAATTCTTGTTTATTGAAGATAGATTAAAAAGTGTGATAAAGTGTAAAATGCTCTAATAAAGGGTAGCGCACAACCCGAAACGCGTCACCATTTTTTGTATCGCAATGTTTAATCTATCTTCAATAAACAAGAATTTTAGCAGGATGGATTGTGCTGCATCTGATTACTACTTCTTATATATACATATAGATATATATCAATATTCCGTTTTTTTCAGACTTTAAGATGCACTTTTTTTGCCTTCAAATTTTGGAGGAATGTGCATCTTATAGGCCAGATGAACGGCACTGGCTGTGCTGTGGAGGGTGATGTTTTTGAAGCGGATCACCGGAGGGCGGAGCAGGCTGCAACTGCGGAATGTGATCACATGGGCCAGCTGTTTAGCTTAATGTAATATTCACCTTTTTCCCGCCCATCACCTCACTCGGTGGCCGGGATGATATACGGGGAAGAGGTGCATATTAATTTTAACAGCTGGCACACGTGATCACCCACCGCAGCAGATGGTCAATCCAAAAAACACACCTCAAACATTGCAAGTATATGAAAAAGAGAAACAGCTGGTATGTATGAACAAATGTGATCACCCAAAAGATGATATAAGTAAAATAGGTAAATTTTTATTAGGCATATCACAAAGCATAGCAAACAAATAAAAGCATTTTAAATGCATAAAGTGCAATAATATACAGTGAGTGAAGTATTATTAGGCAAGTTGTGTTTTAGAGGATTATTTTTATTATTGATCAACAACTATGTTCTCAATCAATCTAAAAGACTCATAAATATCAAAGCTTAATATTTTTGGAAGTTAGTGGGTTTTTTAGATTTGGCTATCTTAGGAGGATATCTGTTTGTGCAGGTAACTATTACTGTGCAGAATTATTAGGCAACTTAATAAGAACCAAATATATTCCCATCTCATTTGTTTATTTTCGCCAGGTAATTTAATATAACTGCTCAAAATTTAGAAAAAAACATTTCTGACATGCAAAAACAAAACCCAAAATAATTAGTGACCAATATAGCCACCTTTCTTTATGATGACACTCAACAGCCTTCCACCCTTAGATTATCTCAGTCGCTTGATCTGTTTACGATCAACATTGCGTGCAGCAGCCACCACAACCTCCCAGACACTGTTCCGAGGGGTGTACTGTTTTCCTCCCTGTAGATTTCACGATTTTAGGAGGGACCACAGGTTCTCTGTGGGGTTCAGGTCAGGTGAACAAGGGGGCCATGTCATTATTTTTCTTTTAGACCTTTACTGGTCAGCCACGCTGTGGAAGTAGTTGGATGCATGTGATGGAGCATTGTCCTGCATGAAAATCATGTTTTTCTTGAATGATACCGACTTCTTCCTGTACCACTGCTTGAAGAAATTGTCTTCCAGAAATTGGCAGTAGGTCCGGGAATTTGGCTTAACTTCATCCTCAACCCGAAAAGGTCCCACAAGTTCATCTTTGATGATACCACCTATACCAGTACCCCACCTCCACCTTGCTGGCATCTGAGTCAGAGTGGAGCTCTTGCCCTTTACTGATCCAGCCTCTGGCCCATGAAGAGTCACACTCATTTCATCAGTCTTAAGATATTTCATGCCCCAGTCTTGACGTTCTATCTCATGTTTCTTGTTCAAAGGTGGCCGTTTTTTAGCCTTCCATACCTTGGCCATGTCCCTGAGTATAGCAGACCTTGTGCTTTTTGATACTCTAGCAACGTTGCAGCTCTGAAATATTGCAAAACTGGTGGCAAATGGCATCTTGGCAGCTTCACGCTTGATTTTCCTCAATTCATGGGCAGTTATTTTGCGCCTTTTTTGCCCAACACGCTTCTTGCGACCCTGTTGGCTATTTGCCATGAAACACTTGATTGTTCAATGATCACGCTTTCTAAATTTTGGCAATTTCAAGACTGCTGATTCCCTCGGCAAGATATCTCACAATTTTGGACTTTTCAGAGCCCGTCAAATCTCTTCTGACCTATTTTGCCTAATAATTAAGCACACCTTATATAGGGTGTTGATGTCATTACACCACACCCCTCTCATTACAGAGTTGCACATCACATGATTTACTTAATTGGTAGTTGGCTCTCAAGCCTATACAGCTTGGAGTAGGAGAACATGTATAAAAAGTATCGTGATCAAAATACTCATTTGCCTAATAATTCTGCACACAGTGTACAAGCACATCCCCAAACAGACCCCCTCCAACAGATTACAAAGTACACAGGTGGAAAACGTTCTCCAAAACTATTCTATAATAGTATCTCCAGACACCTTTAACAATATAAAAAGTAGAGACAGGGCTGCCTAATGTAAAGTGGATATGGCCTATCTGTCAAGTACATATATATCTAAAATAGGGGTGAGAATGCGCACATAGGGTCTTATCCTTTAGGAGACAGGATTATTAAGGTGGAATATAGGAACTGCTCACCTGGTAGAGTTGTGTAGCACACAACCGCTTGATCGCTCAGAACAATACAGCTGCTACAAGGACCGTACATCCACAGGTCACTGTGGTCACGATAAGTTTCTGCTGGACAAAGTATCTCGTGGTCCGAGCCGCTGTCTTCGTCTGATGGAAAAACCAGAGACACCGGTATGCCTGGATGTGGTAGTAGCTATTTTATTGCCAACGCGTTTCGGAGTCGTATCCCAAACTCCTTCCTCAGGGAACAAGTACATATATATGGATATAAACGTACAGCAGGAATATAGTACCAAACCTCTATTATGAATAGAAACTGATTAGACCATCCCACAAAGCAATATGCCCTTACACGTGCATAAAGGAAAATGCATAGACTCAATGCTCAGATACAACCTAACCTTGAGATAGGAAAGTAGAAAATATGATCAGCAGTGAACCTGCTGTGGGGAGGAAATGGAGAGGAAATGGAGAGGGGTGTGTGAGGACATCCTTTTGTCTTCTTGTGCCACCAGCCGAAGCAGTGTGTGGAGGGCGGCGCAAAACAGTGCGCAGCTGTGCACTCACGAGCTGATCATCAGTTGCTAGCGATAGAAAATAGAAGGATGATGCAGTGCTGTATGTATTCCCATACAATAATAATGGGAGGTGAGCATAATCATTTTTTTTATTTTTTTACATTTTTTTTAATAAAAGTGTGCTGTGTTTGCGGACCGTATGCCTAGTTGATGGACAATTACAAGGGTATGGTCACATATGCCAGGATGATGGATCATATCCTAAGATATGGAGCACCTACCAGGATGGGGGACCATATACTAGGATATGGGGCACATATGCGAGGATATGGGCACATAAGGGATCATTTAACAGGATATGGAGTGTGGAGACTCGGGGGTCAGTGGGTGCTCTCATCCACTGGCTCAGCCTCCTTTTGAAAGACAGCATGGACCAGGGCTCATTCCAAACTGAACCCCGAGCTCCTTAACCCTGAGCGGAACACTACTCAGACAACACAGGGTGAGGTAACCACAATATTAAGGCTTTATTGGATCCCCAAACAGTTAACAGCATATAACATGTAACCAGAAAAACACAAAATGTAACAGGAAACAGAGTCTCACCCTTCCGTGGCTCACCATGGATTAGAATATAGCACAGCAAAGTCTGTAGCCAGGTGACTGGATTGTCTCAACCTGTGTTGCTTCCTTATGCAGTCTTTGATAATACAGCTGAATCCGAACATTCGATGCTGAAGTCCTTGTAGCATTATAATCCAGGTTCTGATCCCCTTGGTCGGCACCGAAGTACCTAGGCCTGGGGTTATGGCTTGCTAATCGGGTTCGTAAATCCTAAATTAGCTGCATGTATCAAATCCCGTGCACTTCTAGTCGGGGCCAGAGTCCCTAGACTGAGGTCACTAGACAAAATCTAAATCACCCTGGTTAATGAACAGGTCTCCATATATACCTGAGCCCTCATTGCAGGATATTGGGGACTTCACAATTGGTGGAATAAGACTGTGTTCTCATTGGCTCTATTTCAAGCTATATATAAAATATCTCTAGCAGAGTTGTATTGCTGGCAAGGGAGAGTCATATAGACTAATAATTTCATAGCACCACAGATAGTTGACATAGTATCAGCAGTACACATAGTAATACAATGGACGGTCAGCATAATTAAGTTTTCTGTGTGTCATGACCTTCTCTGCCAAGGAGTGAGATAATTAGATGAAGAACCACAAACTTTTGAACAATAGAGGGACTCCTGAGAGTCTGGGAGAAACAATGAGTGTCTTATCCCAATGTAACAAACAAAATACAATACTGTCTGGCTTACATAAGAAACCATCCTATGTTATACATGAATGGAATCCATTTCGTTACATGGAGCATTTACCAGGATGGAGGATCATATACCAGGATAGGGGATCATATACTAGGCTATGGAGCACATACCAGGATGTGGGATACTATACCAGGATATGGGCCACATACCAGGATATGGGAACATACACCAAGATGGGGGACATATATACCTGGAATGGGCCTAGGATGGGGACTGTGGTAGAGAATTTGTGGACATTACCCCCAAAACAGTGTCAGCGCAGATTGACCAATAACAACTAGCCATGACTGCATTTTTTTGTTTAAATAAATTTCCTGAGGCTGCGTTCACACATAGCGTATTTGTGAGGATCTGTTTTTGGTGCAAAACTGCACCAAAAACTGAGCTTCACAGAACGCAGTGTTCTGTGTGTGAAGGGCCTGCGCTTTCTACCTGCACTTTATACTTACCTCACCGCGTTCCCTCGGTGACCCCCGGCAGTGTCTTCTGATCCCCCGCTGGGACCGCAGCGAGCGCATGCTCTAGGACCCTGCAGTACCATGTGACTGGGTGATGTCGCATGGTGCTTTTTAAGGTCCTAAAACCTGGTCCTGCGCCGTCGGGATGAGAGATCAGCGTGGGAGCGTGGCGAGGTGAGTAAAAAGCGGGCTGAGAAAAGCACAAAACAATTGACATGGTCATTCTTTTTGCAGATGGACTATGTGAACGGATTTCACCAAAAAACATTGGTTTTGCTGAGATTCATAATGTAGCTGCCATTTAAGCAGCGCTAAATAGTGCTGCGTCAGTGCCAAAATATGGTGTGTGCTAAGGCAGTTTTCCTCTTCAAAAACCTTGGTGCATCTTATGGTCAGGTGCGTCTTATAGTTGGCAAAATACCGAGTGTGTGTCTTATATATATATACAGTGCCTACAAGTAGTATTCAACCCCTGCAGATTTAGGTGGTTTGATAAGATGCAAATAAGTTAGAGCCTTCAAACTGCAAACGAGAGTAGGATTTATTAACAGAAGCATAAATCTTACAAACCAAAAAGTTATGTTGCTCAGTTGAATTTTAATAAATTTTAAACATAAAAGTGTGGGTCAATTATTATTCAACCCCTAGGTTTAATATTTTGTGGAATAACCCTTGTTTGCAATTACAGCTAATAATCGTCTTTTATAAGACCTGATCAGGCCGGCACGGGTCTCTGGAGTTATCTTGGCCCACTCCTCCATGCAGATCTTCTCCAAGTTATCTAGGTTTTTGGGTGTCTCATGTGGACTTTAATCTTGAGCTCCTTCCACAAGTTTTCAATTGGGTTAAGGTCAGGAGACTGACTAGGCCACTCCATCACCTTGATTTTTTCCCTCTTGAACCAGGCCTTGGTTTTCTTGGCTGTGTGCTTTGGGTCGTTGTCTTGTTGGAAGATGAAATTAAGACCCATCTTAAGATCCTTGATGGAGGAGTGGAGGTTCTTGGCCAAAATCTCCAGGTAGGCCTTGCTATCCATCTTCCCATGGATGCGGACCAGATGGCCAGGCCCCTTGGCTGAGAAACAGCCCCACAGCATGATGCTGCCACCACCATGCTTGACTGTAGGGATGGTATTCTTGGGGTCGTATGCAGTGCCATCCAGTCTCCAAACGTCAGTGTGTGGTTGGCACCAAAGATCTCGATCTTGGTCTCATCAGACCATAGAACCTTGAACCAGTCTGTCTCCGAGTCCTCCAAGTGATCATGAGCAAACTGTAGACGAGCCTTGACATGACGCTTTGAAAGTAAAGGTACCTTACGGGCTCGTCTGGAACGGAGACCAGTGCGGTGGAGTACGTTACTTATGGTATTGACTGAAACCAATGTCCCCACTGCCATGAGATCTTCCCGGAGCTCCTTCCTTGTTGTCCTTGGGTTAGACTTGACTCTTCGGACAAGCCTGGCCTCGGCACGGGAGGAAACTTTCAAAGGCTGTCCAGGCCGTGGAAGGCTAACAGTAGTTCCATAAGCCTTCCACTTCCGGATGATGCTCCCAACAGTGGAGACAGGTAGGCCCAACTCCTTGGAAAGGGTTTTGTACCCCTTGCCAGCCTTGTGACCCTCCACGATCTTGTCTCTGATGGCCTTGGAATGCTCCTTTGTCTTTCCCATGTTGACCATGTATGAGTGCTGTTCACAAGTTTGGGGAGGGTCTTAAATAGTCAGAAAAGAGATAATTAATCCACACATGTGAAGCTCATTGTTCTTTGTGCCTGAACTACTTCCTAATATTTTAGGGGGACCAAACAGAATTCTGGTGGTTTGAGGGGTTGAATAATAAATGACCCTCTGAATTAACTTTTAACGCTTAAAAAAAAAAAATAAATAAATAAAAAAATCTTTTTGGCTGCAGTGCATTTCCCACTTCCAGGCTGATCTACAGTCCAAATGTCACAATGCCAAGTTAATTCCGCATGTGTCAACCAGCTAAATCTGCAGGCGGTTGAATACTACTTGTAGGCACTGTATATATATATATATATATATATATATATATATATATATATAT